>JAQQBS010000001.1:10316805-10341858 GCA_030347275.1 Microctonus aethiopoides
TTGTATTTTAGGGAGTAGTATTTTTGAGAATTTTTTGAGAAAAATCGAAAGATATAAACAGTCTCAAAATCCACATTTGAACTTTAAAATTAAAAAAAAAAAATTAAATTCATCATTGATAATTTTTTGCATAAATTTTCCAGAAAGTTCATTAAAAAACAAAAATTTTGAAAAAAAAAAGGCTCAAATCGGAGAATTCGTGGCCAAGTTATGGCCATTTGATCATTAAAAACCCCAAAAATTCTCAAAAATTTATCTCTTGAACGGCTCGATAAAAAAATTTGAAAAAAATCACCTCACCCTATTTCGATGGGTAGAAAAAAATGCCCAAGTTTCAGCGAAATCGGAGATGCAAAGTTCATTGGTAGGATTAGTTGGCATGGAATGCCCTCAATATATTTTCAATATTTACTATTTCGAATATAATGTGATGAAAAGTACTAAAGAAAATATTTTTTTTCTTCCTCATCTTACCTGATGGAATCTAATCGAGTGCCATAATAAGCAATATGCCACTTATCCGTAGTAGTTTGTGGAATTTGATTCGCATTACTACTTTGTTTAAGTGGAAATCGTACCCATCCAATTGGAACGGCAAATTCCGCTGGTGGATCACCTTTTTTACATACTGCAGCATCGCCATCAGCTTGATAACACGTACTGCAATAGCAAATGACTTCGTCTGATGTGAAAAATTCATCTGGCAGTACTAATGAATTTTTTAATCTTATACACGCTTTAAGATATTCACATTTTTTTACTGGCGTTACAATAATTGTTGTATTTAATGGTGTGGACGGGGTAGATGTAATTCGTAATGAACCCAATGTTGATTGCTGTGAATTGTGACTTGAAATATTTTGATTAGTCGCAATTACACCGCCAATACCATTACAATTTTTCGTTTGATTTTGTTGACGATTTATCATTTGTGACTGTGTGTCTTGTGAATTTATTGGCGTAATATTATTATATGATGTTGCGGCTAAATTTCCTGTTGAGTTAGTAACACTACTAACATTGTGCAACTGTGAATTATCCTGATTAATATTATTTACCGTAACATTATTTGAATTAACATGAATTGATGTGGAAATATTATTTATTTGGCCATTTGACGCAATACTTTCATTAATTGCATTATTTGCATTCATTGAATTTATTGCCGTATTTAAACTTGACATATTGCTGGATGATGCCGCTGAACCATTTTTAATATTGATATTCGTTGCATTATTTATTTCTACATTTGTACAATCATTCCTGAGACTCATTACATTTCCAAGTGGTTCATTATCATCATTATCCACATCATTATTAGACATTGTATTACTGTCATACATTGATTCACTGTGATTTTTTATTTTTGAACATGCCAACATTGAAGCTCTGGGCGTATCATTACTTATTTCCGATTCACTTGCTGAATTATTACTATCTGAGTGTACACTACTTGTCATTGACTTTCCTGATAAATCATTATTGAATTGTGAAATATTATTGCTCTGTGATGGATAATTACGCGATGTCGTTTCACTTGTATTGCCTAAATTCGTTATTTCATCATCAATCATTTGAACATTCAAAGGAAGACTGGACGGAATTTCCGGAACATTTTCTTTTTCATGACACTCTAAATCAGCTTTTTCACGTGAATTTTCAACGTCATCAATTTCATTAACAGCACGATCAATATTATTTGCTATTTGTGTATTAATTGTATCATTGACTGTGTAAACTGATTCTGATGTTGGGCCAATAAGCGAAACTTGTTCAACTTGACCGTAAAGATCAATCACAGCATAAACATATGGTGGTAAATCAGTCACAGCTATTCCTTGATCAATTCCATTAACATACAAATGAAGTGTTGAATCTTCATCAATTAATAAACCAATTGTTGCACCACTTTGGAGATTCTCTAAATTTACGCCATATCGTGTTTTAACTTTAATACCATTATGTGACATCCAATCACTGCAAATTATCCAAGAATATTTTTTAAAACCTAATGCAGTCAATGGAAATGTCGCTTTCTCCGGTGATATACATGATACACCACAAAGAATTCCCGATACCCAACGATCATTAACTTTATCTATTTTAATTTGAAATATTTTGCCTTTTACTAATGGTCGATTAGACATAACAACGCCCTGATTGTAACTGGCAACTCTTCTTGCCAATGTACGTCCCTCAAGTTCAACATTTCTACCATGATTTTCATGAAATTCATAGCACCAATCAATTTCATTTGTTGACGTGACAACTGCTTGAGTGGGCGTAAGTAAAATATCATTCATTTTTGATTCTGACACATCAATAGATGTATCAGTACCACCACCATCATTTCGCAACGCCAATGGCATTGGATCCAACAATAATTCTAATGAATCTTGCAATCGTAAACTAGCATTTGGTGATATTAATGACGTTTGCTGTTTACTACTTGTAATACTAATTGCAACTGTACTACCAAATAATTCAACAACAGTCCAAATCATTTCGGGTACATTAACTGCCGCCACTCCCATATCCTCACCATTGATATAAAATTTTAAATTTCCCTCATGACTTCGTTTCAAACCAATTTTATCATTCACACGTAACCAATCCAAACTTGGACAATAATTTGAACATAAAACGTGGCCTTTATGACGTATTTCATTGCCAGTAAGATACCATGCTTCAATGGGAATTGATGTTAGGCCTGGTACTAGATCCATTGCCGTTAACCAATTACCAACTTCATTCTCTAACACGCCAATTTTTAATGATCCACTCCATTCAGGTGCAATTTCTTGAATTGATATTTCAAATAATTCATTATTTTCAAGTGCACTTTCACTTAATAATACCGAATGATTGTATACACGACATCTCGCTGCAATTATACGATCGTTATTCAACTCAATATGTAATCCAACTGATTCATGAAATTTATGACTAATTTCAGTTTGAGCTTGGGGCTGAATTACTGATGTTGGCTGTTGGCTTATACTATTTTCAGATGCTAGATATTGTTGGGTCATTATATCTCTACGCTCTGGCAATACAATAGTCACCTAAAATCACAAAAATAAATAAATAAATAAATAAATAAAGTAAATTTAATTTAATTTAATAATTAATTTGACAATACTGGATATTCATACCTGTGCACATTGAGCATACAAATCAATCACTGGATACACGTGCTGTGGTAAACCATTACAGGCAATACCTTGATCAACTCCATCGAGATAATAATGTAGACTTGCATCAGCGCAACGCATCATTCCAATTCTATTACCCTCAGTTAATTTATCAAGATCACACGAATAATGATGGCGCAATGTTATACCATCTCGCATCACAGTTGAACCAGACAGCATCCATGTATCGTGATCGATGTCTGTCATTGTTGATGGAAATTCTAATTCATCAGGTCGTATTGCTGTTACACCTAAAATATATTTATTCAATTATGTATAAATATTAATTTAATAAAAATAATGACAGTCATTTGAATATATTGAAATGTTTGTAGATAAAAATTAAATATACCAGCTTCAATTGCGCCCGACCATCGACCAACCATTTTATCAATAGAAACCTCAAACAATTCTCCATCACGAAGCGGTCGATTTGCAATTACAATTGCTTCATTAAATTCGCCCAAAGCACGAATTCGCGATGCTGTCAATCCATTATTTGAAATTCTCGCATGTTTACCATGCACATGATGAAATCGTAAATCACTTGAAATAAAAAAAAAGAAAAAAAAACACATTATTATATTTATTTAATTCATCACAAATGCATAATCAAAAGAATATTTATCAAACTCACCTGTACAAAGTTGTATTACTAAAACTAGAATTATTTGTTGTTGGACTATAAAAGTCTGTATTGTCAACGATTGTAGCTTGAGTTGCTTGACCGTATAAATCAATCACACCATAAACTCTTTCCGGAACACCAACAGCAGCAGCACCTTGATCTGAACCATTTACAAAAAAATGTATTGTCCCATGATCTTTTCGCATAACACCAACTCGATCACCAACTTGTAATCGATCAAGATTTTGTCCATACTGTTCAATAATTGATGTTCCATTATGCATTACTCCATTACCAGTCATGATCCACGTGCCCGATCTAACATTAGTCATTGTAAATGGAAATTCTAATTCAGTTGGTGAATGTGTTGTTACGCCAATTTCAATTGATCCCGCCCATTTTGTGACAATTTTATCTAATCTAACTTCAAACAATTCATTTGGTCGCAATGGTCTCATTGTAAGGACAACGCCATTATTAAAATCATCCATGGCATTTGGCCTGTGTGCAGTACGACCATTATTAATAACATCCGCATGTGTGCCGCAACATGGATGAAATGTCAATCGATCAAGTGGTTCATCTTCACCAACTTCATTTAAGCCTTGAAGATGTAATGTATTACGCCGAGTAATGAGATTCTGTTCTTCGCGCTCATCACGATCAACAATTGTTACTTTTACCGTCATACCATAAAGTTCAACAACGCCCCAAACACCCGATGGTATTTTAGCAGCAACACCTTGATCAAGACCATTTATTAAATAATGTAAATCACCATTACTTCGTCGTATCATTCCCACGCGATCACCTTCGCGCAATTCATCTAAATTAATTTCGCCATACTCGCGCTGAATCCCTTTACCATTAGTTAATATACCACAACCAGACATCATAGTTGTACCAGAGCGCATATTAGTCATTGTCGCAGGGAACTCAAGTGCCGTTGGACTGTGTGTTGTCACACCAACTTCAATACTACCTGACCATTTATCCACCAATCTATCTATACGTATTTCAAATAATTCATTGTCTCTTAATGTTCTATGTGTCATTACAACACCATTGTTAAATTCATCTAATGGCCTACGTCGTTCTGCAGTTCTTGCATTGTTTGATAATTTTACAAGTGTTCCAACTCTTTCATGAAACCTCAGTCTGTCTTCTCTAATAGCAGCTGGGCTCGGATTTTTTGGTAAATTAACATTCATATTGACATTTAAATTAACAACCATACTTGTCGATGACGCTTCACCCAATGGAAAATCATTATTTATTTCAATTTCATCTTTTGGTTCATTTGTCGGTGAATTTATTTTTGGATTTGTTATTGTTATTTGAACATAATCATAAAACATTCCTACCACAGCGTAAACACGCGATGGAATATTTGAAGCTGCTATTCCTTGCGAAATTCCATTGATATAAAAAATTAGTTCATCCTAAAAAAAAAAATTATAAGTTCATGTATAGATGTGTATTATAAATAATTAATTGTAGGTAATATAATATATACAAACATTTGATGTTCTCATAACACCAACTGTGTGGCCTTCATCTAAATTATTTAAATTACTTCCATACGTTGACTCTGAACATAAATGTCCATTTAGCAATAGACCATTGGTGGTCATCATCCAGACTTCTCCTAAATTTATTGACCAGCCCATTATTGCTGTATCGGGATCGCACGTGGTTACCCCAATTTCCAGCTTCCCAAAACATGATCGAACCTGTGTGAGACAAAAAAAAATAGATTTATTTTGTATATTAATTGAAAATAATAATCATTGAATTTTATTTATGAGAATCAGGTCAAGTTAATTAATGGTAAAAATTACCTTTTTATCCAATCGAACCTCAAATAATTCATCATCTTTTAGTGGTTCCTCACTGATAACACGACCCTCGTCGTATGTTGAAAAATTTGTCAATGCTGTACAATTGTTGTTTATTAAATTCACCCCTTCGCCACATCTTCGAAACATTGCGATTATGTTTTTATTTATATGTACAAAAAAATTTTTTATTCACTTTCAACTGTCGTTTATAATAGAATCACACACAAAGTTTTATTATCAATCAACTTCATTTAGGAGTGAAGTTGTCACTCCACACTCTGCAGCATCATCTGCATCATCTGCATCACAAACACTACACCACACAGAGTGACATAAATAAAAAAAAAATATATTCAATTGATGTTTTATTTTTTATTTTATGCATGATCATGCGCAATAAATTCCAATATGGCGTCGCAAATAATAAAATAAAATTCAAATGCAAATAACGCAGTGGTATTGAAATATATTTTATTTAACTTGACTTTTTATTGTTAAAAAATAACGTAAATATATTATTCATAAATCATAATCAATAATTAATATCATTTAATTTGAAAAACAGAATATAACCAAAAAATCCAATCTTGGATGACTCTTTTTTATTCCAGAATATTGAAGATTTAATATAATATTCATTGCAATAAATAAATATGATATTTTTTCATTTATAATATATAAAAATGTAATTGTTTTATCATCATTTATACCAACTTTATTCCATGATATATTTAATTTTATCCATATGCATAATATTTAATATTAATTATAAATATGAACATTAACCTAAAAAATAAAATATAAATTTATTTGTAAATTTATAAATTCATTCAAGACTTTTATTGTAGAATTTGTTAATAATTGCCTTGGAGTTTTATCATCAACAATTAAAATATATTTTTGTGTTGATGATAAATAATAGAGATTACAAGTAATCTATAAATCAAAATGAAGAATGTTCATATCAAGTGAAATCAGTATTATCAATCGATTGGTATATTTTTTTAATAATTCTTATGTATTGATGTATACTTACACAAATGTACATACAAATACGTGTATACATGACACACATATATTCATATATATTACATATGTACTTAATATATAATATATATAAGCTATATTTAGTGCCAAACAAAAATGGCGCGATTTACTCAGTATGTACACAGCGCTCTCTCCATTTATGAAATTAAAAAATATATTGTATAATTTATATTAAACAAATGTTAAAATTTATTATTTATGTAAGAATAAATAATGCACCAAGCAAGACATAAAATATGGTATGTAATGTTTATAATAAATAAATATATTCTTAAATATAATTTGAAAGGTTTAACATGATGATATACGCTTAACCTCAAAATATAATCGCCGTGATACTTTTTATTCTCTCATTAATTCTATATATATTTATGAAAACATTTTTTAGCATGATCTCCGATTTCTTTTATCCCAATATGGGTGGAGTAGAGGAACATATATTCAATTTGTCACAATGTTTGCTTGGTCGTGGTCATAAAGTTGTAATATTAACACATTCCTATGGGAATCGAGTCGGAATACGATATATGACTAATGGTTTAAAGGTATAGTTATGATTTATTTTATTATTTTATACAAATTGTTTCTTAAAGATTGTTGAGAAAGTTATAATATACATTAATTTGTTTATTTTCTTTTTACAGGTTTACTACTTACCGATTAAAGTTTTTTATAATCAATGTGTTCTTCCAACAATGATATGTTCAATTCCGCTAATTCGTTATATTTTTATTCGTGAACGCATTGAAATAATTCATGGACACTCTGCATTCTCAGCGTTGGCCCATGAAGGAATGTTAATTGGCAGGCTAATGGGATTGAAGGTGAATAAAAGAAAAAAATAATCACAAAAGCTGATTATTTTATCATAGATGATAATAATTAAATTAAATTTAAAACTGTAAATTAATTTTAATTTTTTCTTTCTGCTTCTAAGACCGTATTTACTGATCATTCATTATTTGGATTCGCTGATGCGTCAGCTGTGTTAACAAATAAATGCCTTGAAATATCATTAGCTGATTGCAATCATTGTATATGTGTATCGCACACAGGTAAAGAAAATACAGTATTGCGGGCAAAAGTTCTTAAAGAAAAGGTATCAGTTATACCAAATGCTGTGGACACAGCATTATTTACACCTGATATTACAAAACGAAAAAATAATTGCAGTATGTTTAACAATTATGCAATATTTTTAATAATATTTTCAAACTTATTATCATTTTTAACGTATTTGCTTTTTATTTCAGTTACCATTGTCATTGTATCACGATTAGTTTATCGTAAAGGTGTTGATTTATTAGCGGAAATAATTCCAGAAATTTGTTCGCGCTATGACAACATTCAATTTCTTATTGGTGGAGATGGGCCGAAGCGATGGCTTATTGAAGAGATAAGAGAAAGAAATTTATTGCAACATCGTGTGACACTACTTGGTAGTCTTGAGCATTCCCAAGTTCGACATGTTCTGAACAAAGGTCATATTTTTTTAAATACCAGTTTAACTGAGGCCTATTGTATGGCAATAGTTGAAGCAGCCTCTTGTGGGTGAGAATTTAAAATAGTATAAATCAACAAATGCCAAATGAATTTTAGATTATGTATAAGAATTGATTAATGTAAAAATAATTTTATTTTTCAGTTTGCAAGTGGTTTCGACAAAAGTCGGTGGTATTCCTGAAGTTTTACCACCTGAATTAATTTATCTAGTCGAACCTACTGTGGATGCATTAATTAATGGGTTAGAGCGTGCAATAGCAGATTATAATAGCGGAAATATTATTAGTCCATACAAGGTGCATAAAAAAATAGTATCTTTTTACAATTGGTTTAATGTTACCAAACGAACAGAAATTGTTTATGATTCAGTTCAACGTGAGAATAAAAAAACTCTTGGTGAACAATTATCCAGTTATTTATCAAGTGGAGTACTAGCATATTTGTTGGTGGTTTCACTGTGCCATATTATATTGCAAATATTGGAGTACATTGTCCCAAGAAAGGTATATTCTTCATATTAATTAATAATTCATTTTACTTTTAATTATAAATTGTCAAATGAAAAATTAATCAACTTGTAATAAATTTTTTTTTTAATATTTTTTCTTCCTTTCAGTACATCGATATTTCGAAAGATTATAAACATTCCGAGCCGAATATTAAAAATAGTGGAGATGGAAAGGAAAGCTAACTTCGAGGATATATTAGATAGACTAATTTTGTATATCTAAATTGAATGAGAGAAAAAAAAAATATTTACTCTTCAATACAAGTTATAATATCCCGTAAAATAATCATGAAATTATTTGTACTTGACCGATGCGTTTATTGTGTTTATTTTTAAAAGTAAATGGTCAGGTATTTTTTTTTTTTTATTATGTAGGAAATATTGTGCTGAGTAAATATTTTTTCTCAATGGTCAGCTTACAATATTCTTGCCATATAATGGATAAATGAATTTATGAATTATCACTACGTGATATAAAAAAAAAAGTCGAAATTTTTGAATATAGGTAAATGCATAATATTCAATTATAAAAAAAAAAAAAAAGTCAAGTTTTCATAAATGTTTAACTATCGTTATAATAATAATAATAATAATAATAATAATATACAACAAATTCTAATGACCAAATGTCATGAGCAACAAGACAATATAACTGGTTCACGAAATTCTATTCCAAAGTTTTCCATTTACATATAATATGATGATAATATGAGAGATGTAATAATTCTATTGTACAGATTTAGATAATTTCAGATCAACATCACATTTGTTTTTTAATATCTATACAATTCTCTAATAACGAAACGATCATTGCAGTTTGTTGCTGTAAAAAATAAATATTTAGTGCTTAGTATCACACTAATCATTGCCAAAAATAGCATTAATACTGATTATATTTATTTACAAAGTGAAATTAATGGTTAATAAAAAATGTACAGCAGAAATAATCAATGAAAAAAAAAAAAATCAATGATAATAATAATTATCGTGCAATTTGCACATGGTTAAATGTTCAAATTATATACACTGCATATTTTATTAATTGCTACCATATGTAATGTATTTCTTTGAAATCCAATGACATGATGAAAGTACAAAAGCAGATATTTATTTTTTGATTTGTATTTTTTTTTTTTTTTTTTTTTTACCAAAGAGTACAATTATTATAGTAATTATTTAAGATTTAATGTAATATTGCCTTCCTTTTTTTCTTCTCTTTAGGTATGTATATGTATTCCGAAAAACAAATTACATTGTTATGTAGTCGCACTTTTTTCAGTTGTAAAAGGATTTCATAAAAATGACACGTTACATTATTAATTCAATAAATACCGCTCTTTTTTTTTTTTTTTTATCATTGTTTCTTGATTATACGTTATCAATCTTAACAGCATAACAGTAACTTTTCTTTATACATACACTTCGGTATATATGGTTTGTACATTTGAGTTTATTTAACCATTTATGTGTGACGTAATGTAATAAATACATAGAAAAAAACACAAATAGCGAAAAAATGACAATGAAATATTGATTTTATAAATATATTTTTTTGTTTTTAATACATGTTTGTGTTTTGAGTTTCAATTTTAATAATTGAAACTAACTTAAAAAGTAGTGAAATTATTTGTTCATAAATTTGTATAAAAAAATAGAAATATTTGTAAATTCAGGATTCCATTTAATGTTAAATTTATAAAATATTATATAAAGTTAAAGAAGTATAAAAAATTTTGTATAATTAAAATGTTAAAAACGAAAAATAAATAATAATGCCGAATTTTCGAAAATATAATAATGTTTATTATTTATTCATTTTTTTTTTTCTCATGTACGTTAAATACAGTAATATTGACTAATATCAATTATTAATTCGTCTGTTCAATTATCACTGCATTATTGTACACTGCTTTCTCTCGATTTCTCACTCTTTCTATCTTTTTATACATTTTACATCTTTTCAGTCAATGGCACAAACGTTTTCAATTCAATATTATAATGAAAAGAACGTTATTTTTGAGCCCATTTTAATTGCAAATTATTTCACCACATTCACCACAAAATCAATTCTCATCACTGTTAATTACTTAATATTCATGAAGTTTATTTTTTATTTAATATATACGGCTCGCGATAAATATAATATACTGAGGGAAAATTTATGACAACGGTTTGTTTACCATAAATGAAAGTAAAAAAAATAAATTAAATTTTTTGTTTTCTACATTATGCAATTTTTAATTGAAAGGGCGAATGGGGGCGCGAATGAATAATACTTAATTTATTATAATTACTAATTGTTCGCAATTTTTCCAATGATGATTTTTCATTATAGTTGAAATTATACAGATTATTCTCACGCTGATATGTCACTACAATAATATTCTAATTACTGTTTTACAATTTTATTCACTTCAAAAACATTTTTTTATTCCGTTGATTTTTTTCTCTATATTCCCCCGATTAATTTTGATTAATATACATTTTCCGTCTTGGTACGTAAAAAAGAAAGCAAAGGATGCGTAAGTACCTCAGCATACCATTAATAATAATTATAACAAACAATTACTTTCGTTTATTTATTCACAAAAGGAATTCGAATACTTTCAAGTATTGGGATAAGAATTAATAGGATTAATAATAATCTTGCTTCAATAAAATGTTTTGTTTTGTTTTGTATTTATCAAATTACTGAATCAATATTGGGTCCCTGCCGAAATAATATATTCCAATGATGATACAATATCACAACATATTAATAGCAACGATTCAATGTGTCGATTTTTTATAATACTCTTATTTTTGTTTGTTTTTTTTCCTTTATATTGTTTCAATGAAGCAGATTAGGAAAACTAACTTTTGTTGCGTGAAAAATAAAAGGGTATATCAATCACCGTAAAACATATCATTTTTTGCATTCACTAATTATGATCAATACACAGTGAATGAATTACGTATTATTTCCTTATCCCAGTGTTACTCCTGTTATTAAGAAATATATTTACAAAAAAAAAAAAAAACATGGAACAATGACGGATACCGTACATATTTATTTTCAAATTAATCGTTCCAATGTTATACTCATGCAATATTCGATTCGGGTATAACCTAATATTGGCCGCGGAATTATTTCTTTTGTGTGTTTTATTATTACTTTTCATTTTATTTATATTATCATTGCGTTTAATTGAAATCGCAAAATTACTACAAATTATTATCATTACGCGAGATGAACTTTGAGCAGAATTTTACTTTCCACTTTGCACGTCTATGAAAAATATAAATTAACGACGAACCAATTCTGCTATGCCAATTGTCCCATGTGAATCTTATTTCTCATCTTTTATCTTGAACAATATTTTATTTTTGCTTAATAACTTGATGCAAAATGTTCAAACACCCTCGCCATAATCACGATCACCAACATTAATACGATCGGTAGATGATGTTACACTGAAACCAAGAATTCTATTGTCCACTTTGAACATCTTTCCTTTTTTTGGTTTCTTTGATTTACCCTGAAATTGATTATCAATTATTAATTATTAAATGCATTCAAATTTACGTAAAATAAATGAATATATGGGGCATTCCATGCCAATTCATCCTACCAATGAACTTTGCATCTCCGATTTCGCTGAAACTTGGGCATTTTTTTCTACCCATCGAAATAGGGTGAGGTGATTTTTTTCAAATTTTCTTATCGACCCGTTCAAAAGATAAATTTTTGAAAATTTTGGGGTTTTTAATGTTCAAATGGCCATAACTTGGCCACGAATTCTCCGATTTGAGTCGTTTTTTTTTCAAAATTTTTGTTTTTTAATTAACTTTTTGGAAAATTTATGCAAAAAATTATCAATGATGAATTTGATTTTTTTTTTTTTAATTTTAAAGTTAAAATGTGGATTTTGAGACTGTTTGTATCTTTCGATTTTTCTCAAAAAATTCTCAAAAATACTACTTCCTAAAATACAAATTTTAAGCCTAGTCTCGTAATGGGATAATGATGGGTTATAACTTTTTTTGAATTTTTTAAATTAATTATTTTCGTTTTTTTTCGATTTTATTATTTTTTCTTAATTTATAGAGTATTTTATTTATTGTATAGTATACAATAAATAAAATACTCTATAAATTAAGAAAAAATAATACATGTATACAATAAATAAAATACTCTATAAATTAAGAAAAAATAATAAAATCGAAAAAAAAACGAAAATAATTAATTTAAAAAATTCAAAAAGAGTTATAACCCATCATTATCCCATTGCGAAACTAGGCTTAAAATTTGTATTTTAGAGAGTAGTATTTTTGAGAATTTTTTGAAAAAAATCGAAAGATATAAACAGTCTCAAAATCCACATTTTAACTTTAAAATTAAAAAAAAAAAATCAAATTCATCATTGATAATTTTTTGCATAGATTTTCCAGAAAGTTCATTAAAAAACAAAAATTTTGAAAAAAAAAAGACTCAAATCGGACAATTCGTGACTAAGTTATGGCCATTTGAACATTAAAACCCCAAAAATTTTCAAAAATTTATCTTTTGAACGGCTCGATAAAAAATTTTGAAAAAAATCACCTCACCCTATTTCGATAGGTAGAAAAAAATGCCCAAGTTTCAGCGAAATCGGAGATGCAAAGTTCATTGGTAGGATGAGTTGGCATGGAATGCCCCATATATAAATATAAATAACTAACATTTACCTTCGTTTCCTGGAATTCCGTTGGAGCATTTGGATTAACTGCGGGTGCTGGCTTACACAAATCATCTGCTTCAGCTTGTGGCCGTTGTGCCGATCGCCATTTGCTCCGTTTTTCCAAAAATTGTTTGGAAAATTCTGTAGATTGTTTACTATCACCAAGATACATTCTCACATATTCTTTAACTTCATACGCTGACTCAATATCTCTCAAAAAGCCAACAAATGTAGGTACTACAAAAAAAAATAAATAAATTTCAAATTTAGTAAAAAGAAAAATTATTTACAATTAAATTAGAAATAAAAATTTAAGAAATGTATATTTACTATCAACTGATGTTTGAAATCCACCTAAAGTACGAATACACCATTGAGTAAAATCATCTGGCTTCGCAGTGTTATCAAAAAGTTTCTTAACTAATTCTTCATCTTTCTTCGCTTTATTTTTAGGTGTTTTATTGTTATTAACTTGCTGTTGTTGCTGCTGCTGCTGCTGTTGTGGCTGCTGCTGTTGTTGTTGTTGTTGTTGTTGTTGTTGAAGTGGTATCGTTGATTTAACAACGACTGGGGCTGGTTTCACTAAAGGTTTAGAAACAACAGCGGGCTTGGCAGAAACAGGTTCATCCCAAAATCCGCTACCTTCCCACGGTTTATTACTAATTTTCGTAGTATTATTACCAGAATTAGTTGTGCCAGCCCAATTCAATGATTGCGATGCTGTTCCCCATATTCCAGCATTTTGTAATGCTACAGCAATTTCATTTTTATTCGCTTTTTCTTGTCGTTCTTTTTCTTGCTGCTTCACTTTCGCTATTCGCTCTTGTTCCTCCTGTTGAATTTGTGCCAAGCTTTTCACTTGTTGTTTAACAGCTGGTGCAGCTTTTTCTGCCCACTTGAATTGCAAACGTTTTGACGATTCAATAGCTGCAACTTCTTTCGCTGCTTCCGTTGCTTTCTGTTGGGCAATTTGTTGCTGCATTAATTGTTGAAATCGTTGCTCTTCGGCTTTTTTTTCACGTTCTAATCGTTGAATTTCTGCCAATGATGCATGAGTTGTTGGTGGTGATGCATGCGCCGCTTGAGCCCATGGAGCTTTACTACGTTCTTGTAATTTTTTCAATGCTTCAGCTTCACGACGTCGCTGCTCTGTCTTTCGCGCTTGCTCCTCTGCTTCAGCTTTTTTACGTGCTTCATCCTCTTTTTTTAATTTTTCTTCCTCAATACGTTTTTGTTCATCTTCAAGTTTCTTTCGTTTGTCTTCTTCTCTTTTTAATTTTTCCTCCTGTTTCTTTGCCTCGTCGCGTTTTTTCTTCTCCTCTTCTTGTTTCTTTCTATTATTTTCTTCATCCAATTTGCGTTTTTCTTCACGTTTCTTTTCTTCCTCCTTTCGTTTTTTCTCCTCTCTCTTCTTCGATTCCTCCTCCTGCTTACGCTTTTCATCTTCTTTCAATTTTTTCTCCTCATCTCTTCGCTTTTTCTCCTCTTCTTTTCGATTAGCTTCTTGTAATTGTCTCGCTGTTTCCTCTTCATGCTTTCTTTTAGCACTCTCGTCCTCGGCCTGTCGCTTCAATTCTTCTTTCTTTCGAAGTTCATCTTTTCTTCTATCCTCTTGTATCCTAATATTTTGCTCCTCCTATTGAAGAAAATAAAAAAAATTTTGCCATTATTTATCATCGATTTTTAATTTAATCAAATAATAAAATACTCACTAATATTTGTTGTTCAGTCTTCATTTCCTTAGTATGTAAGTCCCAAAAAGAATTAGGCATTTGACCAGGTGGCATTGGTGGCAATGGCCCAACCTAAATTAATTAATCAAATAGAATTAAAAAAAAAAAAAAAATGAAATAAAAAAAAATAATTACGAAAAATATTAAAATATTTACATTTGAACGAACCTGTGCTAGCCAATTTTGAGCATTAAATGGTGGCGGATTAATTTGTGGCGGTGGCTGTGGCCATATTGAATCAATTTGATGCGATTGTGGTGGATGTCCATTAGCATTAACGTGCAGTTGACGTAATAATGATTTAATAGCATCCTCATCTTGAGGTGGCTGGGATGGTGATGGATTCAACGTTGGTTGCGGTGGTCCAGGTAAATTTTGAATTCCGCCCATTTGTTGAATAAGTTGTTGTATTGGATCCAAACCAGTTGTTATTGGATGAACTGGACCCGTCGTCGGATGTGCCGGTGGTAAATGATTATCACCCGGCGTTTTTGGCTGTTGCATTTGATTAAAAAGTTGCATAACAGGATTCGTTGGCGGTTGTATATTTGAAGCTAATGGTGCTACAAAAGGATTCGCCGCTATTGGAATATCTCTAACCTCAGAATCTTGCATGACACATTGCATAATTAATTGATTTTGTTCAACAGGACTTAGTGTCGCCCAACGCTCTGATTGCGATAATTTAGCAACTGCTGATGCTTTCATTTGCCTCAATAACAATTGTTGATGCTGTAACATTTGCATTTGTTGATATTGAATTAAAAGCATTGGATCTTCTATTGCTGGTTTAGGTAAGGCACTGCCGGATATACCAGCGGGTACAGCATTCGGTATTGTTGGTATTGGCGATTCCGTTAATTTTAAAGGAGGTATCGGTGGTCCTGGTATGAATGGCACTCGGCCGCAAATTTTTGTCAAGTCACCAAGTGTCGCGTATCTTTCATCGCAAGTTCGTCGCACTAATAAACTTTGGGTGAAGTAACCAGCTTTACACCACTCAGCCATTTCGCTCGCCAAAAATGGTCCTTGAACTTCACCTTGTGGATCACGATAAAACCATTTCTCTTGCGATTGTGCGGATGCCATTGGTGGCTGTCCATGATTTGGTACAGGCATTATAACTGGCGCAACTTCTTCACGATGACTTTCTTCATCTGCCATTAATTTTGCCACCAACATATCAGCTTCCTCTTTCATTCTATCTAAATCGTCATCCGGTTTGTTCATAACATTTACTGTTTTAGATTCATTTGAAACATTATCAACATTAGAATGCAATGATTGAGATTTATTTCTTATAACCAACACAGCTGGATCAGGTTGGGGACGTGAATCACCAAGAATATTTCGTTTACTTGGTAATTCAACGAATGATTTCGATCGCTGAGGTGCTTGAATTTGATTTGCTTCCACAATTTTCGCAGAATTCATTGTATTTGAATCTGCTTTCATTGTTTGATTAGCTAATGGTGTTGATATTTTCATCATTGGGTTATTGGATAAGGCAATGGATTGCTTTGTGGGCGATACACTTCGTCTCTCTTGTTCAATTGATGGATCCTTATCGTCAAATGGATGCAATGATTTTGGTCGTTCTCTTGTCACTGCATTTGTCGCTAAATTTATTTGTCGATTAGATTGATTCATGCCATTATTGCTGTATGGTATGGCTTTGTTACCAGACTTTGTATTAGTATTATTGGTACCCTCTGAAATGCGTCTTATACGATTTTCATTATTGCCACCAGCATTCACAACACCATCATCGTCTTCATCAGAAAATATATCACCATGAAATGCCCCCGTTGCATCAAAACTGCCACCGCTCTCGCTTGGATTTTCCGTGGCCCTGTCAATTAAAAATAATTATTTTTTTTTTTCATTTATTCTCATCTTAAATAAATAATAATTAAATTAAATTAATTTTGAGAATGATTTAAAGAATTAAGGAGAAGTAATCACCATTCGGGTAGGTTATCGTGATTTTCATGATGATTGGATTCCCAAGTTCGTGAAGTACGAGCGGGATGATGATGATGAGATGAGTCATGAGATGATCTGTGACTACCTCTAGCCTCCCAACGTCCACCACCTCGACTGTCATCTCCCTCATTTTCACTTCTATCCAATCTGTCTCTGTCTGATCCACCCCCATCACGCCAATTACCCCTAACTGCAATAATACCATAAACCATATACTATTTACCATTTATAAAATTAAATAAGTATCCACATGACTTTCACACCACAATTATTTCATATAATATCACGATAATAAATAAAATATCCTATCAACTTACCCCATTTTTCACCACGACTATTCGGAATGGCTCGCCAACCTTCTTCATCGTCACCCGCGCCACGATGTCGTCTCCAATTTGCCTCTAAAATCGAAGTACTACTTAATCCGCGACTGGGCTCTTTTCGTGGACTGGTTGATCCATTCCAATCGCTTGTGTCTGCTATTCCATTGCGTTCTGACCAACCGCGCTCACTTTGTGATCTATCAAAAGCACGATTTCTTCCTGAATAAGGCTGTGAATCAAGTCTACTTCCATCGCCCGAATCATCAAACCCAATGCCACCACGCGAAAAATGAGATGAATACATTCCACCTCGGCTACTTCTTATGCGTCCCCCGCGATCAACGCTCCCACCTCTTCCTCTTCCACCGCTATTACTGACTCCACTGTTTCGTACACGCTGTAAAATGAATAAAAAAAATTTATAATAAATTTCAATAATTCGAAGTAAAATAAAATTAAATTGATTGAAATATTCTGGCACAAAAATTCAAAATTTTCCGTAGTTTTAGATTATATGTATGATCCAATACGCAAATATATATTATTTAAGTGTAAAATAACCAAATGAAATGTTGAAAATTAAAATATTACATAGAAATTAATTAATAAATATGTTTGCGTATTTTATTATCTTTAATTACCGTTTCATCCTCTGTTTCTGGTATAAACGCCAATGGTAATTGAGTTTTTTCGACATAGAGCGTTTGCAATGTCACCAAGCTTTCCGGTGGTTTGCAATTACGGTCAAATAGAGCTAACATCTCTTCGCGACCGTATCTATGCTCCGCTAACTGATATCGAGGTGTAATCAGGTTTGCCGTCCCTCCACCACTGCCACCTGAATTACAACTGTCTCCAGAGAGATTGCGCAACCTAAAAATATCAAATTGTTTCATTGTAATTATTGGTATTGAAATAATTCTATATCATAAATAAATGTAATTTTTTTGTTTTAATAATACAGAAGCAGAAAAAAAAAGGAACTATAATTTTTTTGAGGTTATAATTTTATTAACACTGTATCTATTTTTCTTTTATGCTACGTATTGAAGAGGTTGAAGTGTTTTTTGTATGTTTACACATATTTACATACCATTCTGGTCCAAATTTCATGGAATCCGTCATGCTACTGCACTATCTGTTAACAAAATAAAAAATTAAAATTAAATAAAATTGTTTAATTAATTGTTAGAATGCCAATTCAATTTGAGATCCATTATATCAATTCATAGATATATTAATTAATTAATTAATTAATTACAATTATTGAGAATATACTTTTTTTCTACATTCCAATGTTATTATTTGTTGTTGAAAAAATGTTCAGACTTGTAATATAAAATAAATGAAAGATATTTGAATTAAATCGAATGAATAAATTTTAAAATTAGAATATCAAATCATCAAATTGTTACTAAACTTTATCTGCAACTATTTATTTATTATTACATTGTCTTTCATTTCATTAGTACATAAAATTTTGGATGGATCCGATTTTCCAACCAGCATAAATATTTTTGAAACAATAACTCAAAATTAAATCATAACATTAAATTAAAACATCACAATTGGCCTTCTGATAAAATTAAATAAAAAAGCCCTTGTTGTATTTTTAGAAAAATGAGGACATGACTTATTTGACGATTATGTGAGAAATGGCTAACTATAATTCAAAGGGCAAATACACTAACTATTCGCGTGAACACAAAGATAAAGGAATATGTATGTATGTGTGAATAAAATCCAACAGACGGTTCACGTAATTCCATTCTCATGATTAAAGAATTTCATTAATATTTTTAAATCTATAAATTGCAATATGTGAGATTATTTATCTGTATAAATGTATTTAAATTTTAATTTTTAATGTATATAAAAATAATTTATTTTTATATTTACGACGTGATTTTTAACGGGACTGTGAATATCCCATGAGACTAAGTGGCAATATTAACCAAACATTTTCCACGTATATTTCTAATAAAATGTCAATATAATATAGAAACAGTAAATACATTATGAATATCGATATTATTAGAGATTTAATTTTAATTTCACGTGGTGAAAAATACAATGTTAATTATCAAAATACCTTATTTAATTTCAGAATTACTGAGCGAACAATACAACACACCAATATGGCCGATGGATTTTTTTTTATAGATGAAACGCATGCGGATTTGAGATTGTAATTTTAACTACAAAAATTAATTTAAAGAAGAAAATTGACGTAAGAGGCGCTGATGTTCCATTTCCTTTTATGTATAATCAATTCTAAAAATGGAGACGAAAAAAAATTCCCTATAAATATTTCGGCGTTAGAATAAACTGAGTATAAATTAACACAAAATATACCATATTTTATTTCAAAAAAATCATTTGTATAATAAATCCATGTATAAATTATTAATTCAATTAATTTTTGTATAATATATATGAATAAATATTTATAAAACTATTTTATATGATTAGAAAATTTGTAATATATGAATTAATGAATAACTTTATTTGCAATAGCACGAATATAATGTTGAAGACAATAGACTTATTATACAAAACATTTCAAATCAATTACTAATATATTATATACATATAATCCTAATATATTTAAATAAATCATGTATTTGTATCGAAGTTTAAACAAAATAATGTGGTTTTTTAACCACTATTCCATATTCAGCTACAGCTGGAGTAAGATCTTCCATTGTTAATGTGTAACGACGATCTTTACCCTTTGATTTTGTATTTTGATTTGCCCCACGAGTTTTGCAATGTTGTAACGCATCATTAGCTATCTCAGAAATAAACTTTTGAGCAGCCAAAGACACTAACCTCACTCTGTAATAAATAATAATTCATTCGTTATAATTAATTTTTGTTGAGAATTAATTAATAGAATATTAATAATAAATCATAATTTTAAACATTATTTTAGTTACATTCTGGGATCTGTTGAATTAAATCCCGCTGTATGTAAATATGATTCAGTAACTGCATCAGGTATCTGTAATAATTTCAAAAATTATTATTAAATAATACTAAAATTATATTTTTTGGTAGATACTCAATATAATTAGTTGTAAAAGTGTATAAAGAATAATAATATATATAATATACTCACTGTTGGTGTGTAATCCTCTAATTGGAGGAGAAAATCAGACAATGGTTGCCCTGCACTTTTGATTTCTTCATCTCTTGCCGAAACATTTGTAGATTGTTGAGAAAGATCTTTATTTGTATTTCCTTCAGCCATTATTAAATCCTATACAGAACAATTAATTAATTAATTACTTATTTTTTATTTATCTCGAAAATTAAAAAAATTAAATATTGATATCATAACCTATAAACTTTTTATTCTCAATTTGAATTATAATATTCTTAAGTTTTATAGCCAAATTTAATCTTGATAAATTTAATAACTAACAATGATTCTACAAACATTTAATAAATTAAAATTGATAATTACTCCAATAACTGCAGAAATAGTTATTGTTAATTAACAAGTGGCTTATTATATATGAGATATTTTTTTTATAAATTTCCAACGACTCTGTATGTTTCTGAATCATTTTTTTTTTTTAATTAATAATGTGGAGAATTGTTGGAAAAAAAAAAGGAAAAATTATTAAGATTATGTTAAAGTGTGTGTTACATACCTGTATGTTGTCTTAATTGAATTAAGGTTATTTGCGTCAATATTTTTATTTGTACACAAATGTTTTCAGTGTGAATGCTTTTTACTTCACTACTTGTTTGCAATCTATGTAAATATAAAGTAGTGCTCTCTATTTTATGATTTTATTATATAATAAAGTAATACGAAATAACTACTTTATGCATTTAGAGAAAAATATAAAACTTATTATTTTGTTTGCGACTATGTAAAATAGAATCAGCTATATATAGTTATGTGTAGTGTTTTTAGTCACTGAAGTGATGGCGCTCTAGTCAATGATGGAAAGTGTCGCCACTTAGGCAAACGGCCATTATATGAACTATAAAAACAAAGCATTATTATTACTGTATAGTTTAGACGAAATCATACGCCATCTGCAGCCATTTATATAAAAGAGAGAATATTGAATATTGCCTACTTTTTCCTGAATTATCAGAAGGAAAAATGATATACCGAATAGCTTATGGGGGAAATTAAATTTCGAATATGCAGCGGCAGCCTGAGAGGATTTTCTAAAGTTTTTGGGTTTCGTAAATTGATACGGCCACATTGGTGGAGTAGTTTGGGATTTTCAAAGATTTTAAAAATGTAAGGATGAAAGGAAACAAACTTTGGTTTTTCAAAATATTTCAAAATAATATTTTATGGTTTTTTTTATAGCTTTAATGATCGGCAGAAGCACGGAGCCACACATTACACTTTGGCCAGCTACCTAATAATGTTATCGGTAGATTAAACTGTATAATACAGTACGAATGCGTGCGAATAGCCAGTTCCGGATTCATAACCTCAAAATAAATAAAATAATAATACATACTCAAAAATGGAACAAATTTTATGCGGCAGATTTGGGTTTGTAAATTATAAATTATAATTATGTTTTTTATATTATTCTAAAATTATTTTTACAATTATATTTAATATATTTTAATAAATTTAAGTATATATAGAAATGAATACATCACAAACTTAAAAGTTCAGTGGAGAATCATTGAAAAGTGGATTATTTTTAATTGTATTTTATTTATTTATTTTCTTTCATTGAATTAATATAAAAAATATTATTTTCAGCCGAAGTATCCTGATCATATCCAAAACATCTCATCATTCACTGTCGTTAATTAATTCGAGGCATTTGATGACAGGAAAATTATCTAGGTATTATCGACCTTTACTTGCTGCACCACAGACACGTTATTTTTTAAATCCTACACGTGGCTATGTTATGGTTCTTGGAAAAGTTTTGAGAGGTGTATTGAAAATTCGTTATCTTTTACTGGGTGGTGCTCTTGGAGGTGGTGTAACACTGCAAAAAGTAAAGTGCATATAATAATTTAATGCAAAAATTTTCGAATGATTTATTAATTTATTTATTTGTTCATTTAAGAAATATGAACAATGG
This sequence comes from Microctonus aethiopoides, assembly GCA_030347275.1. Lineage (NCBI taxonomy): Eukaryota > Metazoa > Arthropoda > Insecta > Hymenoptera > Braconidae > Microctonus > Microctonus aethiopoides. The sequence continues at coordinate 10,339,350 of JAQQBS010000001.1, forward strand.
AAGGATGGACTTCCTGGTTTAGAATGGATGGATGATTTAATACCAACCAGTCAACAGTGGCAAACATTTAGAGGATCGTTAATAGAAATTAAAAATACTCTCTCTGATAAAGTAGAAATTGGTAACACAAATTGATTTTTTAAAGTTATTCATTCATTTATTAAATTATTTATTTTTATTTTAAAGATAATGTATCTGTTTAGATCCACGTATAAAGGAATATGGAGATTCCAAATATCGAGAGTACAAAGCGTGGTTTAATCGACGATTAGATGACGCAATTAAAGCAGCAGAAACAAAATTAGACGAAGAAAATAATAATTCATCTCAGAGTAAGTAATAAATCCCTGCTTTCTATCCTTAATTCTAATCCTGTATCATTCATCATTTGTTTCTTTTATTCTTTGGCTAATTTTCAATTCATTGCTTTGAATTACTTTGTAATTTTTCATTCCATTTATTTTTTTCGATACAATATAAATATTAAATAAACAGGATATTATTCAAACATTAATTCAAACTGTTGAGAGAATTAATTTTTTTATTAAGCGGTATTTTTAATCGCAAAATTCTTCTCGTGAATTAATCAAATATTCATTCAGCAATAAGATAATTATTTTATTAATGCGTTTTAGTATAAATGAAATTAATTGAAGTTTACGTGACTCGACTAAACTTAACTAAATAAAAGTAAAAAAAAAAAAAGAACTCTTGCATGTACGCATAATGATATGATTTGGTCTGTTCTGTTCAGGTATATACGAAGCTATCACTGCTGTTGCAAACCAAGTGTACTCAGGTGTGTAATTTATATGATTCAATTGACTCAAATTTAAAAATCAATTCCACATTATTAATTAACTGCGTCCAATAATATTACAATACTGAATGGGACAGACCTTTTATTATTGCTTCTTCATTGATTTATTTGTTTATTTATTCATTTAATTTTCTAAACGATGAAAATATTATTTCAATATTTTGTTTATTCTCATTTTATTTTTGTTTAACCGATGCTAAATCAGTTACTGATACAAAATAACTCATCTTTCATGAAATACTTTACATTAAATGACACCAAAAACAAATATCCAATTACAAAAACAAAAAACAATAATTTAAAAAAAAAATTAATTTCCAGACAAATCATAATTGTGCATTAATTTATTTGCTATAGATACGAAGAATGAAATTACGAGAAATACAGTGGCATTTGCGCGTCCTTTATCCAATGATTACGATGAGGAACGAAAAAAATCACGTATGTATTAAATTAAATATTGAAAATATTTTAATTTATATTATTTTATTATATATTTGTTATTTTTTTATACACAGAGTCCTCGCAGCAGCGAATGGACGCAATGCAAGATGAATTAATGCAAATGCAAATGAAGTATCAACGTGAACTTGAACGACTTGAACGTGAGAATAAAGAATTAAGAAAGCAAATGTTACTGCGAGGAAACCAAAAAATCAACAGTCGGAAAATTAAAGTAATTATTACGAATAATACATTTAAAATTATTAGAATTAATCTTTAATTATAACAAAATTTTTGTATTTTTTGTGTAGAAGTCTCTCATTGATATGTACAGCGATGTTTTGGATGAGTTGAGCGATTATGATAGTGGCTACTCAACAGCAGATCATTTGCCTAGAGTGGTTGTAGTGGGCGATCAAAGTTCGGGTAAAACGTCGGTATTAGAAATGATCGCGCAAGCCAGAATATTTCCCAGGTATTTGTAAAATATTTATTTCACTAAAGTTATTTATATTTAAGAAAATATTAATTATAAATTTTTTTCTACACAGAGGTGCAGGGGAAATGATGACTAGAGCCCCAGTAAAGGTTACTCTTAGTGAAGGCCCTTATCATATTGCTCAATTTAAAGACAGTTCTCGTGAATTTGATTTAACTAAAGAATCTGAATTAGCAGATTTAAGACGAGAAGTTGAATTGCGAATGAAAAATAGTGTGAAGAATGGCAAAACTGTAAGCCAAGATGTGATATCTATGACTGTAAAAGGACCTGGGCTTCAACGAATGGTATTGGTTGATCTCCCGGGAATAATAAGTGTAAGAATTTTTTTTATTTTTAATTTTTATCTTGAAATGATTGACAAAATTTTAGTTTTTTGTATTTAACTATCGTTGTTTATTTATTTTTATCAATAGACTGTTACTGTTGATATGGCAGATGATACCCGTGATGCTATTCGAAATATGACTCAGCAATACATGAGCAATCCTAATGCAATTATTTTATGCATACAAGATGGTTCGGTAGATGCAGAGAGGAGCAATGTAACGGATATAGTTGCGCAAATGGATCCCACTGGAAAAAGAACAATATTTGTTTTAACAAAGGTAAAACTTGAGATATGGGGCATTCTATGCCAACTCATCCTACCAATGAACTTTGCATCACCGATTTCGCTGAAATTTGGGCATTTTTTTCTACCCATCGAAATAGGGTGAGGTGATTTTTTTCAAATTTTTTTATCG
>JAQQBS010000001.1:10377157-10395917 GCA_030347275.1 Microctonus aethiopoides
TTTTTTTTTTTTTTTTTTCATTATTTTTATACTTTTGTCTTGATGACATTCGCTCTTTTAATGAGCGACCAACCTGATTGTTTGAATTTTTGATCCAGACTTTTGATCGAGACCAGCGTGTATGGTCCATTCTTCGTTTGTTGGCATACACCTTTTTGTTGCGGTGTTGTATCACCAGAAAGTGAGGTTAACGTCTTTGATTTCTTCTTGTTGTGTTCTTTAACCTTATTTTTGCTGATTGGCTGTGGGAGAGCTTCATTGCTACGATGATTTATCAAGAAACAAAATCATTTTCATATCAAATTTGATAATTTTGACGTCGAAATTTTTAATTTTTTTTTTATAACGACTACGACGACCCCGATCGAAATAACGATATTCTCATCCAACTAATACAGACGCAATGTCCCTATATATTCTCCTTTATTACGCATTATTTGTATAATGCATTTTAAATATTTATTCAGAGTAATTATATTCTTAATATTATAATTATGCTGGTCCATTTTGAATCCAATATTATTATCGTCATTTGTTATATCTAATGAAGAAGAAAATTGGTTAATTAAATGGAAACTTGAAATATATATTTTGATATAAATGTTGATTATGAGTTATTTATAGTAGGTGTTTCAATGACAAATTAATTACATACAGAACATCACGTTATAATTATGATTGTTGCGCAACGTGTCACAGTGGGGAGATAAATTCAAACGCTGGTCCAAAAGTATATTACAATATAATCTGTATAATTATTGACTATCTCTAGCAACGGTCATTTTGTTAAATCTCAAAACTTACTTTTATTCATTTCTTAATTTTCTTTCTATATAACGGTCATGCTATTTTGCTAAACGAATTCCTGCCGCCATTATTTGGAGGTTATGTTGTATTGTCATTCGTTGAAATTATATTGCACCATATTTTAAATATATTTTCAAATCAAATTATATTTATTTAATTATTTATATATTTCGTAATGATTGTTTACTAACGAATATATATTTATTATCCATTGTAGAAAGAAAATTAAAATAAAAACCATATTCATAATGTCACTAACTATTCATTGGTTATAATTTCTTTTTTATATTTTCACAATACAAATATATCATTTTTATTTCAGAGTTTTACGTTTATGTTTACATGAACATGAGATCATGCAGCTTGCATTAATATACAAATATGATAACTCATGACCCTTGAAACATATAAACAAATAAATATTTAATACATTTACTGCATTTTTTTTTTTTTTTTTATAAATTCAGAATATTGATTTTTGTTTCAATATTACAATAAAACATAATACATTGTCCATTATATCGATATCCATTTTGTTATAAATTAATCATAACACTTTAACATGAGTTCATAATTATAAATAATAATTATGCATAAAAAATAAGAATCAAATGACAAAAAAAAAATTGTTAAAAATTCTAAAACAGAGGTATAATTAAAATTTTTTTTCTTCTCTCTTTTGTATTTATCTATTTATTAATTTATTTTTCATTTTTTTCAGGTGATGCATTAAACATTACATGTACGTGTAATTGAATAATAAAAAAAAATAGTGCATCGTTTCATAGAATGGAATATTTTCTGACACGCGTCAGCACATAACGTAAATTTGCGGCACGCGGCCGTACACGTGCAATTTTTCTAAAAATAAACTACACATGTCAAAGAAAGTGTATAATATTGCTAAGACAATATTATACACATAATCTGCTTTTATATATGTATTATCATATCGCAACGTTGGATAATTAATTAAAGAAACTATCCAAAACTGTTAATAATTAAACACAAATCACGAATTTAAAATAAATATTAAAATTATAAAACAAAAATATTTATTGAATATTCAAATGAATTATTAATTCAACAATATTATCGATATTGTTATATATAATTTGATAATAATATTTATATATATTAACGATTAATTATACATACTGTATAATTATTAAATAAATATAAATTATTTTTAGGTTAATTTTTATTATTTATTATATTTTGTATTTATTGTGACACGCTTGCACATTTTAATTAATTTTTACGATCATGTTAGTTAATTATATTTATTTAGAAACATTTCAACCAATATTGTAATAATTATTTTAAATAATTCAATTATTTATTTTTTCTTTTTTAATGTTTTGTAAATTTTTATTCTGCATTAATATTATTTAATGACGTTATAATAATAAATTAAGCAATTAAATAAATTATTTATAAGTACTTATAACGTTTGTTTCATTGTACGTGAACATATTTATATAAAATTTGATATTTAGAGAGAATTTGTGGGATGCGTCGAGAATTATTCGCGGACCAATCGATCGGGACCGATAATAACGTTATTTAATTAATTGTTATTTTTTGATTTATCAGTGTGTTATTCTCCGAATTTTTATAATTAATAATTTTATATTACCTGGAACCAAATGTTGATGGATGACCACCGCAATAACCGCTGCTTTGTGACTGATTACTGTTTCTGGATAATGAACTTCTACTGCTAAAATAAATAAAATTAATTTTTCTTATTAACTTTCACACCATTAAATATTTAAATTATTTTTGTGTTGATATTTTAATTAAATATTTAACTGCTGCTATTATTGAAATATAAATTTAACTGACACTATTAAATTCGAATCCTTATATATACATTGCTATTTAGAATATATAATAATTTAGTTTTATGTAATAAAAGTATTTGTTCGTAAATTGCAAATGATTCATAGTGTGGAAAAATATATTGCATAAGGGATTCACATTGTAGTTCACGTTTGAAGCCCCGTGACTTGGCAACGCATAGATTTATTTTAATCCATCACTTTTCATGACAATAGTCATAATAATTATGCCACGTATCAATAATTTACATAAACAATATGAATTAATATAAAAAAAAAAATCTTTCATATAGTATTATTAATTTTTTTCTTGCCACTTTTGACAATTACAGTTGTAATAATAAATTAATTAATTCTATCAATTATTATTAATTATAATCAACATATTAACAATAAAAATAATTTACATTCGCTGTATAACAATGTTTTGTTATTAATTTAAAATTAATAATACATGTACATATTTTCAATGAATCTAAAATAAATATAAATTAAATCAAAGTACGAATATTTTAATTAATTTTATTATAAAAACTCATAGGGTTTTTTTTTTGTATGTTTATGAAAAATTGTTATATCCATTAAAAAATAGATATATCAAGGTTTAAACAAATGAGTATTGACTTTTTCTTTTCTATGTAATTGTACAATGTCCTCGATAAAAATAACGATGCTGATAAATCAAAGTACAAATAATTTATAACCTAAAAAATCTAGTAAAATAAACTAAACAATAATTTACAATATAAATTGTAGCTTCATAAATTATTTATAATTACCCGTAAAATAATTTATAAAATGTAAAAGACATATGAATATAAACAAATAAAATGTAAAATTTATTTTATTTTATTTTTGCGTTTATTACATTGCAAATATTATCAGTATAATATTCAATAACTTACCTTCGTTGTGACTGACTATTACCACAAGTATTTGTATAACCGGAATCCGATACTTTAGCATTATCAGTACACGACATTTTTCGTAATTTTATTAATAATCTATTTAATAATTTAAATATCAACAATATATAATTTATTTTTAATCCCTATTTCCTTATACTATTCTCCAATACTCATATTTAATTTCACCACTAATCAATCTTTCCAATTAACTCAAGTTTTTCATTTACTATACTAAAATAATTCACTTAAATTCGCGATTTAATTAAAAACTAAATAAAAATATAATTATTCATACAAAACAAATTGTCTTATTTAAATCAATATCACAAATTTATACCGAATTTTATAATTAATATAATTAAAATTATTTATTTTACTGAGTAAAAGTAAATGATTATTTATTTCTTGTTTAAATTATCATGTCCGAACGTATCGAGATGAGTGTCGGCAATGAATTGAATCGCGATAGTGACTTGAATAAATTTAACGAGTTTCGCTTTCATACAATATACCGAGCACGTGGTAGCCAGTCTCCCACTTCTTTATCAACAATAATATATATAAATGCCCAGCAATGTGACAAGCTAAAAAAACGTGCTGTACTCATTGTTAACAAAATGAGCACGAGCATAATAATACAGAATAAAAGCGATTAAAATAATAATTATTCTTATTTTAGATACATTCACCAAATTTACCTCAGTGAAATAATTAATCAAAATAAACTATAATTAAACAGTTTACAAACAATCAAATTGATACACATACATACATATATAATTTTATTTACGTACAAATTAATTTATATATATGTATGTATGTATTTTTATTCTTCATTTACTAAATAAAATCACAGTTGAGTCATCAGGTACTTGGAATTTGATGCGCCAGTTTGCTCTGAAAATTGAAATAATATAATGAATAAATAAATAAAATTATTATAATATATTTAATTAATTTGTCGTATTATATATTTTTTTTTTGTTTATTTATAGTTATGGAATAAATTATTGTTGTAATAATTTATTAATAACTTGTCGATTTTATTTGTGTACACCAGTTGTTGTTTTATGATTTTCTTTCTGTTCTCACGATGAACTAAGTCAGTGGCCGTAAAAAAATTCAGCGTCAAGTCAATTTGGTGAATAAATAATGTCATAGACAACATACGATGAATGTGTTTAGAAATACTTGGAAAATTATATAAATAATTTTGTGTGTAAATAAAGAATCAATGTTGTATTTTTGTTAAAAATTGAAAGCTTTTTTTTTTTCTGGGTTTATTTAGGGAGAAAATCTATAGGTATATTCTTCAATAAACGTGAAAACATTTACATATACATGGCGAAAAAAAGTGAAGAAACAAAATTATTTTGTTTACATTTAACGGAAATAATAACAAAGTAATTCATTTGTTTTTTTTTTCGTGATGAAAATTAGACTCCGACATTGTGGAATATTTTTTAAACAGACTTGTCTCCATTTAATCGAAGTCACTTAAATAATTATATAAATAATAAAACTCAAAATAATTCAAGAAGGAAATTCATTGATTGTTTAATCAAATTTTCCAGAAATTTGTTTTTAAGTTTCCATTTAAATTTGTCCATTATGCCATTATCGCGCTCTTGGTAAATTTCCAGGCTACATAATTTAATTCGTATTCAAAACAGGAATTCTATTTGTAGGTTATAATATGTATATTATAAGAACCGGTATCAATATATTATAAATTTATCTTTTCCTTTTGAAAGTTTCGTGAGTATATATATATATTTTTTTTTATCGACATTATTTTGTCCTTTTACAATATGTACTAAATAACTTTTGTATTCTCCATCATATCAACTCAAAATTCTTCAACAATAAGCACTGTCCCACCAGTCGGACCATAAATTTTGTAATTGTTTTTGGTATAAAAATAGACATAAAATGTTATTTTTTCATTTTTTTTTTTGCGCGCACATTATTATTTTGACTTTTAATTATTACTTTTGCAAATGGATTCTTCATAACTATCAAACGACCATAAATCTATTAAAAACGCAGAGTACGAGTGAGCAATATTTATCATGATAGGATAGACACAGCCGTATAAATGAAACGAGAAAAAAAAAAAGAGTTGTACTGGAATTAAATCAGTCGTTGCATAAATCTAACCTTAAAAGAAATATACTATTGAAGACAGATGAAGTTATTGTGTTTGGATATATAAAGAAAAGAAAAAAAAAATCAAAAGGGTGAGTAAATTTATATAGAGTAGCGTTTCAAGTTTCTTTTTTTAGGTTATGTTGAAATGGCAAATGTAAGCAATCGTAATAAAGTGGTAGTTGAAGTAGGTTTCCTCAGTTGCAGGCCCGACGTGGTCAAAGTGAGTCTTAAAATTCGTCTCATTGTTGCGTGCGTCCAGCTTGTGTTTACCAGTCAGTCTGTGAAGACAAACACAACAAATTACATTTTGCTTTTCTGTTGTTTTTCTTTTTCATTTTTTTATTTTTTCGTATGTTTTAATTTAATTTCCCTTATTGTCAACAATCTTGTCCTCGATATGATTTTAATATATTATTTAATATAAATACATACAATCACACACACTGGTAAACAAATTATAATGTTGTTTTTTATACACGTGCAATCTACTTACGTGGCATCCACATGAATTAACGTTCATTTTCATTTTCCATTTTTAAACGTTTTCTACGATCATCGCCAACATTTCGCTCTTCCGCCTCCAAAACTTTCAAACGTGACCCACAAATTTCTTGACCATGCAGTGTCTACAATTATATAATTTTATAAAAATTAAATTCAATAATAAAAAATTATATAAAATTAATTATTAGAAATTAAATAATTATTCACCTCAATTGCTCTATTTGCACTTTCAACACTTGCATACTTTGCGTATCCACAATTTTTTCCTGGCAGCATATAAACATCAATGAGATTACCAAATCTGCAAAAAGCATCTTTCATCGCGTATATAGGAGGCACTGGCGGTCCACAAACAATAAAACATCTTTTTTCAACGTCTGCATCAATATTTGCCATTTGCTGAACCGGCGGCAATTTTACAGACATTGTATGCTCCAAACCTGCATGAATGAAATAAAAAATGATAAAAATAAAGTAATAGAATATTATTTTTCAATGATAAACAATTGTAGTAGAATAAAATAAAATAAAATATTCTTCGTGACGATGTAGAGGAAAAAAAATTCACGCACTTGGTGCCGTTAGTCCAGCTGCTTGAATTAATGACGTTGCTTGAGCAATTGTTTCCGCTAGGTGAGCCAAGTCAGTTCTTGCTGGGCCCAATCCACTTAAACTTGATCCACCTGGTTTAAGCATATTTTTTTGTTGCGGTGGTGGTGCACCAGACATATCTGGTTTAACAATCATTCTATGTCCAGGTGGATACTCGAATCCATGAAATTTTTCTCTAGCATATGCAGCAGCACTTGGATGAGAATAAACAACGGTTGCTTGTCCACGAGGCATTCTGTATCTTACATCAGTTTTTAAATGACAATAATCTAACCCAGGCACAATATCAAATAATTTCCATAATTGATCTTGATTTAATGCTGGATGTGCAATCACTTGTAATCGTGTATAACCATCGGAATTCGGATAATGCGATACAATTTCCATACCAATGCTACTTTTACCAAAACTCGATGCATTATAATTATTTCCTGAATTTTCATATGACATTGATAATCCATTATTATATTTCGATTCTGTATGATCGGGTTTAGGTTTTTTGGGTTCAGCAAACACAGCCTTATATTTTCTGTCACATTCCTCAAATGCTTTTGCTGCACTTGATACTTTTTTAAATTTAACATAACCAAATCCTTTTGATTCATTTGTGCTTCGATCTTTTACAACTGTTGCATATTCAATTGGTCCAAATTTTGAAAATTCTTGTTGTAACTCGTGATCTGTCATTGATTTGGGTAATACACAAAATAATCTAACCCATCTTTCTTCCTCGTTTGTTTCTCTTACTGAACCTTGATCCCGACTGAAAATTAAACAATATAGTATTTGTTAATTTCTTCTTGGTGGAAAATTAATTTTAAGTTTTGTGTTGAATTATTGTGTAATTGTATACTTTGATGCAATCATGACTTTTATTGGACGTCCAATTGAACCCAGCATCTTTCCATTCATTTCTTCAAGAGCTGATGCAGCTTCAGAAGTTTTAGAAAACTTAATGTAGGTAACTCCTACAATAATAATAATTGTCTAGTCATAACAATTGAAGAATAAATTGCATTTTATATTTGTTTTTTTTTTTTTCACTTCTTTTCATAATGAAAAATAATTTTTTAATTGTGCATATGAAACAGGGAAAAAATATGGAATGACATGATTGATGATATATAATGTTTATGCTTGTGATAATAACATTGTGATGATAGGTTGATAAAAATAGGAATAAAAATTTATCGATTATTGAATCAAGGATAATTCTTACCTTTATTTTCTCCTGTATTGCGATCTTTAACCACCCAAATATCTTCGATTTTTCCAAACTTGTCAAATGCTTTTCTAAGATCATCTTCCTCCAGGCTCTTATGACAAATAACGAATAATCGTGAATTAGGTGGGTCATCATTCTTTGATCGCGGATCTGTTTGAGAATAATATGTATCTCGTTCTCTGTGGTCAGCCATTTTGCAAATCAGCGAAATCTACGATCACAATATTTCGATAAAGCCCTAACCCCAACTAACCTGATGATCAGCGGTGGTGTATTATACATAAGTATTATATGAAAAGAAAAATCCCTCTCTCCGACAAGATCGAAAAACATCACAATTTTTCTATTGTGCCCGAGTGGGGAGGTATAGAGTTCTGCTTTTTTATGGACGACAGATATTCAAGAAACTATTCAAATAAAATTTCTGTTTTACCAACAGAGCAATGTCCAGTGGGGCATTCCATGCCAACTCATTCTACCAATTAACTTTGCATCTCCGATTTCGTGGAAACTTGGGCATTTTTTTCTACCCATCGAAATAGGGTGAGGTGATTTTTTTCTCAAATGTTTTTATCGAGCTGTTCAAAAGATTAATTTTTGAAAATTTTTCGGGTTTTTAATGTTCAAATGGCCATAACTTGGCCACGAATTGTCTGATTTGAGTCTTTTCTTCGTCAAAATTTTTGTTTTTTAATGAACTTTTTGGAAAATTTATGCAAAAAATTATCAATGATGAATTTGATTTTTTTTTTTTAATTTTAAAGTTAAAATGTGGATTTTGAGATTGTTTGTATCTTTTGATTTTTTTCAAAAAATTCTCAAATAAAATACTACTCCCTAAAATACAAATTTCAAGCCTAGTCTCGTAATGGGATAATTATGGGTTATAACTTTTTTTGAATTTTTTAAATTAATTATTTTCGTTTTTTGAGTTTTATACTAGTTGTGTATTATTAAGGCCTTTATCAGATAAAATTTGTGATCTCGAATGCTTTTTCCCATGTATACAATAAATAAAATACTCTATAAATTAAAAAAAAATAATAAAATCGAAAAAAAACGAAAATAATTAAATTAAAAAATTCAAAAAAAGTTATAACCCATAATTATCCCATTACGAGACTAGGCTTAAAATTTGTATTTTAGGGAGTACTATTTTTCTCAAAAACAGTCTCTCAAACAGTCTCAAAATCCACATTTCAACTCTAAAATTAGAAAAAAAATCAAATTCATCATTGATAATTTTTTGCATAAATTTTCCAGAAAGTTCATTAAAAAACAAAAATTTTGAAAAAAAAAAAACTCAAATCGGACAATTCGTGACCAAGTTATGGTCATTTGAACATTAAAAACCCGAAAAATTTTCAAAAATTAATCTTTTGAACGGTTCGATAAAAAAATTTGAAAAAAATCACCTCACCCTATTTCGATGGGTAGACAAAAATGCCCAAGTTTCATCGAAATCGGAGATGCAAAGTTCATTGGTAGAATGAGTTGGCATAGAATGCCCCATATATAAATAAAATAAAAATTTAATATTATCGTAATAGAAATGAATTACAAATAATTATTTTATAATATTTTCCACAGTATAATTAAATTTTATATTTGAAATATTCAATATTTTATCTCATTTACCCTAATGGCATTAGATATTGACATTTAAATGCACTGGCTCTGCGCATTTGGCTAATGGATTTTTAATACATAATTTTGAATTCTAACAAGTGTAATTTCCCCTTTAACAAATTAATTCTTCATAAGTCAAGTCCATAATGACGGGTGCATATAGAAATTAAAATCAAGGAGAAGGCTACTATTGTTATAGAAATAGTGACTAGCGACCCAATGAGACAGCAGCTTGGGAGCGCTCGAATCCACACTCTCCACCATGACAATGAAGAGAGCAAGGAGTTCTGTTTAATGCAAAAGTTCACGACAATTTTACAAATAACCATGAAAAAATATGTCAATATATTTCATGATATAATTGGCGACAGTAGATATCTCCACGAGATTTCAAATATAATATTTAAGTCTATGTGTTTATACCTGAAATACAATATTTTTTTGTCTCTTGGGACAGTCCCAATACTTTTGTATATTATAAAATAATTGTGTTGTATATTAATTTTATTCTTTCAATGATTTTTGCATTTCATTTGTCTTGATATATTATTCTCAAATAAAATGAATTTATACAAAATACTTGTTAAAGTTGATGAGTAATTTTTTTTATTATATAGAAGAAAAACAAAAATATCATTTGTCTGTGGCAAATTTCGTTTCATATACTGTTTTTTTTTAGATGCATTATTAAAAAAAAATAGTATGAGAACTTAAAGTTTAAAAATAATGTTATAAAAATTACATTACAAGCTATCAATTAGTTTATCATATTTTTCTGTTCATTGAACTCCATAAAGTTTTAATGTTCGATCCATACTTGTTGATGCTATGTATTGTGAGTGTTTACCAAAACGAACCCCTGTTGCTGCAGCTGTATGATCATTGAATACTTTAAGCTCCTGCCATTGTTTACAGAGGTATACTCTGAAATAAAAACAACGATCATAAACATAATTGACTCGAATATTTAATAAATTTAATTATCTATACATTTTTTTTCGTCAAATGACAAAATAAAATGTATAAAATAAATGTACCTGATATCACTTCCAGCCACAGCCAAATATGTTCCACTTTTATCAAATGACAAATCTTTTACTTCATACGATTCATCTAATTGAAGTGTTTTGAAATTTTTCAATTTTCTCAAATCCCAAAGTTTAACACATGAATCCTCAGCAGCTGTTGCTAAATAATATCCATTCTCTGAGAAACTTATAGCGGTTATAATTCCAGTATGACCTGGGAAATTAGCTACATTTGATTGTTCTTTCAAATCCCAAATTTTCACTTGTGAATCAGCAGTGCCAGTGCCAAAAATTAAACCATCTGGATGAAATTGTGCTGTTGTTAACGGTTGACTTCCTGGACCTGAAACTTTTGTTAATAAACGACCAGTACGAATATCAGAAAATGCCCAATGTTGATCCATTGATGAACTCAATAAATAATCTCCAGTTGGATGAAGTGAAAGACCCGTTACTGGAGCATCATGAGCGCGTAATAAAAGTGTTGTTTGGCTTGTTGCTACATTCCATATACGAATTGTCGTGTCAGGCGATGCAGTCATTACTATATCTTCTTCTGGATGATAAACAACACGTGTGACTTTTTTTGTATGTCCTTTCAAGATTGCCACAACTTGTTCTGTGTCTTTATTAAAAACTGTCGCATTCTTATCTGCGCCACCAGTTAATATTTTGCTTGTATCACCACCATGAATATCAAGCGCTAAAATACCAGGCACACTGGCTGAATGAAGACTTGGATGTGATGCCAATGTTTGGAATACACGAATATTATCGGCTGGTACTAAATCTTCCGGAATAGAACGTCCGCGACGTTTTCGTTCTTGTGTAAGAACCGTTGCTTTATCTTGTAATATTTGAATTACATCATCAGTTATTCCAGCTGATTCCGTTGGTTGTGTTGCGCCTGTTCCGGCTTCAACAGCAACTGCTGGCTGCGGTATAGCAGTCGCTTGCGCAATACCACTTGGTGGCTTCAATGATGCAAGTGCTTCTCTGGCTGCAGTTACTTCCTTGGTTAATCTTGCAATAACACGACATGCTGCATCGTGCTGATAAAGTGCATGAGACAATTCTTGACGGGCCGTTTGTAATTGTTGACGATGAGTAAATGAATTAAGCATAACTGCATCCCATTCGTCTTGTAATATTTTTAAAATTGCAGGAATTGACGTTGCACTTGGTGGCTTTGGTTTAACGAGAGGTGGAGCTATGTGAAGTAAAGAAAAATTAATATAGACTATGCAATTTTTAAGAAATATAATCATCATTTTTTTTTTTTTCGATAAGTAATTGATGGAATTATTGTTACTTGTGATATTTATGAGTTGTTCAATGGTCAGCTCTTTTCCATTAATAGGATCAACTCCATTTTCAGTTATATATTTTTCTATCAGTCTTTTTTCGAAAATGGATCCCGAGACTGGGGATAAAACTGGTTGTTCTGGCACTTCATTGCAAACTGAAATATCATAAATAATAAAATATGGTAAATGTATAATTATAACCGGCAAGACGCCCGCTTTTAAGGTTATGTTATGTATAATATGAGAACCGAATAAGTTTCATTTATCAATTCATAACCTATTAAATACTACTTGTTGTGTAACAATATTGTTTCATGTATTATATATCAACTTTTTCTTTTTTATATGAATGAATATGTAAAAGAATAAATTATTCATACTTGCACAGGCGAATGCCATGTTTTATACAATATAATCGAGAAGTTCAAAAAAATATTTCAACAACTTCGAACTGAATGTAAATTTACAATTACAACACCACCGCCAACAGCCAACTGACGACGACAAATAGAGTTTCATCGGGTATCTTCGGCTTTCATACATTAACCTAAAACCTCATCTACAATCAGTCGTCATTTTATGTACACTGCAATATCCTTAATCTTCCTTTTGCCATTACCAAAAGCCGTATTTCAATATACAATTCATATATATTAAAATAATCAAAGCTTTTCTTATCAACATAAATTAAAACAAAAAATCTTTGGTTATGTTCTATCCAAAAAACTTGATATTTCCCTATTTAAAATTCAAATTTTGCGCGTATTCATAGCTCACCCAACACTTTCAATGAGAATTAAGCTTAAAGTCTTCTCTCTAAAAGCAAACATAAAAAATTACATGTAAATATATACGTACATATACAATTGTCAGTAAAAAAACACATAGCAGATTATTGTTAAATAAAGTTTGATAAATCGGACAGAGAGACAGATACGGAAACGACAAATACGGCAATGTACAACGCATGATAATTCTGTGACGCGTTTGAAATGTCAATATGAGAAAATTTTGACAGCAGGATGATCATTGAGATTATATGGAATACATTATACATATTGAAAATAATAACAATATTTAATATTATTTATGGTCGTAAGTAATAAAAATATTAATAAAAAATAAATAAAATATCGTTGTCATATCTAATCATAATAATTTTATTTTGCAAGACAATTAGTGTGTAAAAATTTCACAATTGGTTGGACCTTCATCGTCAAGGTGAGTGAGCGAAGAGAAAAGTGTGTTTCGTAAATGGAGCACCTGTAACAGAACGATACACTAACTGTCAGCTAATACAACTATATAGAAACAGATAAAAAAAGAGAAAGACTATTATAAACAAATAATAGTTTGTATTAATATACATATATATATTCATTTCTGACGAGACGTAGACGAGAATCAACAATGGAGGACTATAAATTTCTGTTCAAAGTTGTTCTTGTTGGTAATGCCGGTGTTGGAAAGACATGTTTAGTACGAAGATTTACTCAGGTGAATTATTTTTGACAATCCAATTAATTTATTTATAGATTATTTGCAATGTTTTTATTTTATTATTCAAATTTTTATTTAATATAGGGTCTTTTTCCACCTGGTCAAGGCGCTACAATTGGTGTTGATTTTATGATCAAAACTGTTGAAGTAGAAAATGAGAAAGTAAAGGTATGGATTTATTTTCATTTGTTATAATGTTATAGTAAGAAAATTCATGTATTTTAACACTTAATAACATTTTAATTAATTTTTTTTACATACATTGAGTCGGGTTTGATTACATGATTGCCTATTTTGCATATGGGGCATTCCATGTCAACTCATCCTACCAATGAACTTTGCATCTCCGATTTCGCTGAAACTTGGGCATTTTTTTCTACCCATCGAAATAGGGTGAGGTGATTTTTTTCAGATTTTTTTATCGAGCCGTTCAAAAGATAAATTTTCGAAAATTTTTGGGGTTTTTAATGTTCAAATGGCCATAACTTGGCCACGAATTGTCCGATTTGAGTCTTTTTTTTTTCAAAATTTTTGATTTTTAATGAACTTTCTGGAAAATTTATGCAAAAAATTATCAATGATGAATTTGATTTTTTTTTTTAATTTTAAAGTTAAAATGTGGATTTTGAGACTGTTTGTATCTTTCGATTTTTCTCAAAAATGTCTCAAAAATACTACTCCCTAAAATACAAATTTTAAGCCTAGTCTCGTAATGGGATAATGATGGGTTATAACTTTTTTTGAATTTATTAAATTAATTATTTTCGTTTTTTTTCGATTTTATTATTTTTTCTTAATTTATAGAGTATTTTATTTATTGTATATATGTACAATAAATAAATTTTAAAAAAATAATAAAATCGAAAAAAAAACGAAAATAATTCATTTAAAAAATTCAAAAAAAGTTATAATCCATCATTATCCCATTACGAAACTAGGCTTAAAATTTGTATTTTAGGAAGTAGTATTTTTGAGAATTTTTTGAGAAAAATCGAAAGATACAAACAGTCTCAAAATCCCCATTTTAACTTTAAAATTAAAAAAAAAAATCAAATTCATCATTGATAATTTTTTGCATGAATTTTTCAGAAAGTTCATTAAAAAACAAAAATTTAAAAAAAAAAAAGACTTAAATCGGACAATTCGTGGCCAAGTTATGGCCATTTGAACATTAAAAACCCCAAAAATTTTCAAAAATTTATCTTTTGAACGGCTCGATAAAATATTTGAAAAAAATCACCTCACCCTATTTCGATGGGTAGAAAAAAATGCCCAAGTTTCAGCGAAATCGGAGATGCAAAGTTCATTGGTAGGATGAGTTGGCATGGAATGCCCCATATGCATTGCACGAACAATAATTAAATACTTCTTTTTGATTAATCAATTTTGTGTTTTGCAGCTTCAAATATGGGACACAGCTGGCCAAGAGAGATTTCGTTCTATAACACAGAGTTATTACAGATCAGCTCATGCATTAATATTAGTTTATGATATTTCATGTCAGCCTACATTCGATTGTTTACCTGATTGGTTAAGAGAAATTGAGGAATATGCCAGTAATAAAGTATTGAGGATACTCGTGGGTTCGTTTCAATTTATAATATTATTTCAAATGATTATACGAATTTATTTTTATTGTTCGATTTATTATTCATTCAAATTTTTTATAGGCAATAAAATTGATAGGGAAGACAGAGAAATTCCAACGCATGTTGGTGAGGACTTTGCTCAAAGACATGGAATGTATTTTTTGGAGACGTCTGCTAAAGAAGCGGAGAATGTTGAAAGATTATTTATGGAAATTGCTGCTGAACTTATGGAAGTATGTTATTTTACATAATTTATTTACATAAATATAAATTTGAATCATTGGGCAATTTTTTTATTTACAAGTGTTTATGTTTGTATTTTATTTTTAATCTCCGGAATTTTTTAGCAAGCACGTAGCAAGGAATTACCGAGATATGATATGAATACCACATCGATTAATGGAAAGACAACGTCAATTGGTGATAGTAGCAATTGTTCATGTAGCAGATTTTCTTAAGAATTAATTTTTCATTATAATGAAAAATTGGATTTTAAAAATTCGGAAAGAAAAAAAAGAAAGAAATTGTGCTGCGACGTGAGTCAGGGTAAGAAATTAGTTTTTTTTTTTCCATTCCGCGACTGAAACACAAATCATAGTTCAATTTGGAAATTTATAAACTTTCTGAAAAATTGATAAACAAATTAACATAATCAATCAAAAAATTTTTCATTATTGATTTGATTATTATTTAAATATTTCATTTGAATTATTTGTTTGTTATCGGTTGGATTTTTAATTATGGTATTAATTCATTCATTCCAAGGGCTTCAATCTTGCAAGAATGACTGATTTGAAAATTAGTTATATTTATTATTATTTGAATTATTGTAATGAAACAAATGACGAATAGTTTAAAAAATAATTGAAAATTTTACGTCATATTTTCAGTAGTTGCGAAGCAAAGATTTATTTCTTAATTTTCCTGTGCAATACGTTGTCATTTAATTTATTTAATTTCGTCTATGGTTTCGTTTGTTCATTTCAAACGGCAAAACTTACATAGACATTACAAATTTAGTATTAAATTCATTTTCCATTTGGAAATGTGTTCAAGTTAATTGACATTGAATTAAAGATAACGCATGGATAAAAAAAAAAATACTCATTGGCCGAGTATGCGCTTGTTGCATAATATATTTAAATGTTTTATTTATAAATTTTCATGCTCTTTATACTAAATTGCTCATGATTGAGTATTTATTTGAGGAAAAAAAAATGAGCAAGAAAAATTGAAACAAAAAATAACGATTTGTTATGTTTGATGTATAATTTTATCGTTGTTTTTTTTTTTGTCAAGTCTCAGGCAATATTTATATTAATTTTTATAATTATAATTACAAAACGTTGTAAGATATTGAAAATTATTTAGTAACATATTCTTGCTGTTACATACACTTATTAATGTTGAATATTTAAATTAGTAACGCTACACATCTAGTCTTCATTTGGTTACATTATTTCTTTGAGATAATTTTTCATTATACTTATTAATAATATAATTATTGTAAATGAAGAATACGTGCCTGTATATGGGTGTTTGTTATATAAAGCTGGCTCTGGCTTCATTCATGCAATATTTATTTATTGAAATGCGAATTAATTATATTAGTCGTGCTTTGCCGTATTATTTATTATGTATGAGAAAAAAAAAAAGCAAATAACAGTAGAATATAAAAATCGTCTGCTGTGTAAAGGGAAATTAGTAGCTACCAAAGTAGTCAATAATCGATAATTTTTGCCTATGATAATCTTCAGTGATTTATTTTTTATTAAATTCAATTTTTGATTTTTTTTTTGATATTGTTAAATAACTGAATGATTAATATTCATTAAATATTTCTGTATATTTGCCTCAACAGTGCGATTGGTGCTAGATTTCACATGCAATCACTGTGTTCCTTATTACAATATTACAAGTACAAAGAATACACATTTTTTTTGTTCATCTTTAAAAAAAAATAAATAAAGAATAAAAAATGAAATGTAAAATTAAATTAACAAAAGTTTTCAAAAGCAGAATTTCGAATATTAATAAATAATAATTTATCTCGGAAACATATCAATTCATCGAAATAATTAAATGGGAGATCGTCGTTTTTTACACTATGTAATATGTAAATGGTGATTTTATTCTCATCGCAAATTCTCTGTAACGTAACCAATAATAGTAGAACATTTTTACAAGATAATATATATGTAAAAAAAAAAACTCAAAGCAATTTGCAATATATTATTACCAAAATAATTTAATATAAAAGACGTACGCGTGGTAAATTTATTCGCACCGTATCATCATAAACAGATTAGCATAAATTCAATCTCTAAATTGCGTGCTTCACGCAGTCTAGAGAACTTAATTTTTTATTATATTAATTACTGATACATTGTATTCATTGCACTGTTAATCACTCAAAATGAATGAAAGAGCAAACACCAATAATATTTTTTAAAAGCTCATCAAAAAAAAAAAAAAAAAAAAAAAAAAAAAAAAAAAAAATCACTTTACAATACCGAAACGTTCGTGAATCTATTTTATTTTTAATCATTGTTCATTCAAATAGATGGAAAAATTATTTGTTAAAACTAAACATACAAAAGAAGAAAAAAAATAATGTAATGCGATTAAAAAGAGAATAAAAAAATGTATAATTGATTATCATTACCATTTTATGAGCTCATCATTTAAAAAATCTAAAAAGTACATTTCCTCATGAGATATTTGTAGGTTTCTTAATTCTTCATTGTAACCTGATGAAATAACTAGAAAAATAAAAAAGTTTTGTGAAATTAATTTCATTATCGCATGTGAAATTAAATTAATTAATCTGAAAATGTATTAAAATATTTTACGTACCGATCATCAACATCATCATCATCATTTATCTGATGGTTCGTGATATGTGCAATTTGTCACATCACAAACACCATAAGTCGCCTCTCTTCGACTGCAGTCATTGTTGTTTCGTTCTCTAAATGTGTCTTGACTAGGTGAATTTTTAGAAAAATAACTTCGGTATTTTAAACAAACTGCACAATCATCAAAATCGTGTAACACCTGCTCGGAATTATAATTATCATTAATTTCTTGATAACGTGATGGACTGTAACACTTTAATCCTCTTTGTGATTTCTGATAGCATTGATCAATGTGTATTTCTGTTCGTCGACCTCTTGAACAAGGTACAAGGAATTCGTCATTGCAATTATTGAGATGATGTGTACAACTGCATTTGAAAAAAAAAATTATAGAAAGTAATTTGAATGAATAATGGAAATAATTTTAATAATCTAAAATGAAATTACCGATTTATTGGTGACTTTGGTATTCCTTGAGTATGACAAACTCTTTTTTGTCGAATAATACCACCATCTGACGGGCGTTTTCGATGAATACATGGGCGACCCTGTTACAATAGATAGCAGTAAATGTTTAAATATATTTAGTTATAATTATTATCTCGGAAATTAAATTAAATTTTATATATGGGGCATTCCATGCCAACTCAACCTACCAATGAACTTTGCATCTCCGATTTCGCTCAAACTTGGGCATTTTTTTCTACCCATCGAAATAGGGTTCAAAAGATAAATTTTTGAGAATTTTTGGGGTTTTTAATGTTCAAATGGCCATAACTTGGCCACGAATTGTCCGAT
>JAQQBS010000001.1:10403190-10417070 GCA_030347275.1 Microctonus aethiopoides
TCGTTGAAAAGTTATTCGAGGTTAAAGTTCAACCTCAAATGATATATGATCACTTTCACAATTTTTTACACGTTATCATAAAATAATGATTCAACAACATAAAATATCATATTATTTTGCGAGGTTCATTGAGTATTCTCTACTAAAACATTAACATTTTTACGAAATAAAAATTTTACGATTATTGATCAATAATTTCATTAAAATTATTTTTCAATGCTTTTTATTTGAAACGTGCAGAATAATATGAGTTTTTTTCTACAAATTTGTAGAATAAAAACGAAAAAAGTCACGGATAATACGATATTTAATGTTGTTGGGCCAATATTGTGTGATAACGCGTAAAAAATTGTGAAAATGATCATATGTCATTTGAGGTTGAACTTTAACCTCGAATAACTTTTCAACGAGTTGACTTAGCGAAAAATCATATAGGACCTTTTTTGTAGATCACTTGATTTCCTATAAGAATATGTATTGACTTTTACAACATAAGAATTCGCTACAACGCAAAAAAAATTCAAAAAAAAAAAAAAAAATCCCATGTTATTTAAATGGGAAATCGAAAATCACGCATCGCCACCTCTTAATATTAAAATTAAGAGCTCCTCTTTTCACACACTCATTTTTTGGTCACCTTGAACAGTATTTTCACTATAATAAAAGAAAAAAAAATTCAAACTTTCATTTGGCCCACCCTAAATATATATTCTAAATGTGAATTAAAATATTTAATTAATACTCACAATTCCAAAGAAAAATAATACTGATCCTAAAAATCGTACTTTACCATCAAATCGTCTTTCAAGATATTCATAAGTGCTGGTAAGTCGTAATTCATGAAATACAGGTAGATAAATCATTGACATTACAAAACCAACGAGTATTACACCTAATCCGATAAATAAATAACTCGTTCCATGAACATAAATCTCTGTTGGAATCCCAAGTAACGATATTCCAGAAATGAAACTTGCAATTAAACTAAGACTAATAGGAAATGTCTTCATATTTCTACCGCCTACAAGATATTCATCTTCACCAGATATTTTTTTTATAAATCCAAAATATATTCCAATAGCGCCACATGACGTAAGCATAACTATAAATATTAAATAATCAACTCCGCCAAAATTTTGCATTGAATTATTGACTTCATCTACAGTGGGTTGACCTGGTACCCAATCGGTCTTTAATCCACCACTGGGATTTACTTCTGAAGTCATTTTAATATTTATTTCTCTATCAATCAACTAATTATCACTATCAATTCAACTATTAATTAATTAATAAATTAATTAATTAATATCTTCTTAGTTGGTTTATTTGTTACACAATTTAGTAAATGTTTTTTGAATATTTTAAAAGTGGAATTTCACGTTCGTAAAGGTTGACGTGTTAAAGAAGATATTCAAAACACATCTGACATATAAATGAGACGAATGCCAATCAACTGTAACAATATGAAACTCTACTCATATACACGCCACAACGATTTTCTCGTTAAAGTGACAATGGCTTTAAGTACCACAGTAAAACGTTACTACATACTTGAGCGATTTACAATTGGATAATTTGGCCTAAATTTAGGGAGCAATTTTAATATATTTAGTTAGTTAATCTATGATGATAGATTCGTCGTAAATTTAATCAGTAACGAGAAAATAAATAAAAAATACTATTAACAAAAAGAAAAAAGAACTAGAAATAAAAATAAATTAAGTGTGATATAAAATATCCATTAAAAGAATAATAGCCCGGAAATTTAATAATTTTAACCATTGACCTTCCACTGATAATTTGTCAACTTGTTGTACCATATCATCATCAATTTGTTAAAAATAATCATAAAAAAATTACTAAATATATTCATTAAATAAATAAAGGCTAATATGATAATTAATTCAATTAACATTCATTGTCTTTTATTTTCACCAAATTATTCATATCAAATTCGATAAAGTATATAGAAAATGGCGTAAATAAATATTTACGTGTAAATTTAATTTTGTAAAATGTTGGTTTATTTTTTTTAACCTTCAAAGAATTTAGGTAAATTCTCACTTAAAATAACTTTACGTTCAATTCCATCTTTAGTTATAACACCAAGACGTATGACACCACCACTGCTACCATCACGACTCATTGCCAATGACAAAGCTATTGATAGAAAAAAAAAAAAATAAAAATTACAATATAGATAATTAATTAATATAATTTAATAAATTGTTTGTTCGTTTATTTATTATTTGCTTTAACACTTACTGTTGGTGACCAACGCAATTGTTTCATCTTTAGTCATATTTGGTTTGTAATTAGCATCAACATAACCATAAACATAAGTAGATCCGGATCCACCAATTGATATTGGTTGACGAACGCACATACCACCAATAGGAATACTATAAACCTGTCCACCTTTACGTGCATCCCATCCAGCAACTAAAATGCCAGCTACCAATGAATCACGATAGTTGTAACACATTTCACGAAATACATTTGCTGCTGTTTCCACCAACGGTTGTGTTCCCAATTCCATTCTGTTGAACGAATTAATTATTATAACAAATGATTTTTATATTTATTTATTTATTAATTAGCTAGTTCAAAACTCACTGATGAAATCCCAAATGATAAGAGACAATATCAGCAATTGCTTGAGTATCTGCAGCAGATCCTGAACGGCAACAGTAGATATTATCAGTGATTTTTGTAAGTTTATCAGCAGTTCTATTGCTTATGTATGCTCTGTAATATTAAATAAACAAATAAATGAATGAATTGAAATAATATTTTGTGGAAAGAATGAGGAATAATATTATTGGAAGATTTGTAGTTGATTGAATTTTTGTTATTTATTTTTTTAAATATTTATTTTATTTTACCCAGTTGTTGCACGTGAATCTGCACCAATTACGACACCGCCATCAAATTCACAAGCCATAATTGACGTCTATAATAAATATTATACATTTAAAAATACGAATAGTTATTGAAATTAGGTGAAGATTGCAATGTCATTCTAACCTCAAAATTCAATTTGAATGACAGCAAATTGTGTAGGATTTGTAATAAAAATGTTATTAACTTACGCCAGTTGATGCTTCTGCTTGCATCCAATCTGAATTCATTGAATTTGATGGGACATGGCTCATTTCTTGTCGATAATTTTCTACAAGACTCATTTTTGTAATTTATTTTATCACACTGAATATTGAATGTCGACAAAGCTTCAATAAACTTTCAAAATCATTTATGATTTTTGTGTGCATTTGTGTATAACTGTATAGAGTTTTCTTTTTCCTTTCTGGTTTCAAGCGCCCTCTCATTATTACGGCAATTCCCAAAAGCTTGATATATTATCGGTAAAACAGATATCTTGCAAAAATGGCGGATTTTCAAGCCAATTTTTTGTAAAAATTTTTTTATTATTTTTTTTATTTGAGCTGTCGATTAGTATTTCGAATGAAAAAATATTCAGAGGAAATTTTTGAATTAACAAATTAACTACATTTTTAAATAACAAAAAATTACAATTAATTTTAATAAATTTTGTTTCATTTTAGAATTAATAAACATTTTTTAATCAAAGTGATTTTTTTATTTATATAAGACAGTTTTTATTGTAATTTAATAAATAAGTAACAATATTATAAATGTAAAAAAAATTTATTAGCAGAGCGTGGTTTCGATCCACGGACCTCTGGGTTATGGGCCCAGCACGCTTCCACTGCGCCACTCTGCTCTTGAAATTTCAACCTTAATAAATTAGTATCACTCATTTAATATATAAAATATCAAAAATATTAATTTATAAATTAATTAATTCAATAATGTATAATCACTCATGAATTATTTACAATAATTATCCACTCTAAACTCTATTTCATCAATTAATCCAATTTTTATTATATGTATTTCATTGAGACACGAACGATGCGCGCGCGCGCCATTTTTACTTGAAACTTTTTTTTTTCTAACCAAGAGGGCGCCACCATATTGCGTTCATTTTCAGTTTGCAATTAAAGAAATGGCGGATAGTAATGGTACGTTTTGTGTTTTATCACAAAATAAACGTGTTCATAAACAATTATAACAGTTATTAAATTTTACAATAATATTTTTGAAACTTCAATATTCCATAATAAATTAAAAAAATTTTTTTCAACTTTAATATCAATCAATACAACATTAATATTATTTTACTTATACTAAAGCCACTGCACAACGATGACTTTTCTATTATCTTTCCGACAATGAATTAAACTGAATATATATTTATAAAAATAATAAATTTATATAATTTTATTTAGAGAGTGGAGAAGAAACAAATGGACCTCAACCATCAATAATAGTAAAATTACATGCACCAGAAGAATCCAGTGAAAATTCTGCAAATGGTGAGAATTTTTCCATTTTTATTTCAATATTTATTTTTCAATAATTAAAATTATTAAAATATCAACACATGGAATTTTTTTCTAATCATTATTACATTCAATTGTTTATTCCCCTTTAATATATAATGAATATTATAACATTAATAATTTATATTCGAATATATAAAATGAAATAAAATGTAATCAATAATCATAACCTATAAATTTCAGATGAAGCTGATGGACAATCAGCTGAAGAGAATTCACAGACGCCACCTTCACCCTCTTCTAAATTCGTTTCTAAAATTCAATGTCAGTATATTATAATTTTATTTATCAAATCCACAATATATATACATATAATTCAATAATTATTTTATTATTTATATAATATTAATTTGTTTTAAATTTAGGTCCTGTTCTCGCACAATCTAAATTTGGTAATTCATTTGGAATTAGTGAATTTAGTAAGTCAATATTGACATTTGGGGGTATATCAATGCCTACATTATTGCGGCCATCTCAATTAAGTACAATAATAGCAACAAATTCACCTGGATCATCGCTAAAATCCGACACTGAATCATTGAAAAATAATAATCCATTTATAAAAGTAACAGACAAGGATATAATTGACGATAATAATTCAGAGAAAAAAATATTGGACAATACTAAAGATGAAAAAACAAATTCTGAATCAAATAATAAAGAAATCAAATTATCAACAACAGAAGATTCAATTCCAGCACCGAAATTTTTACCATTGGGTAATAGCCCAAAAGAAACTGACACAAATGTAAATAATAGTGTGGGTCCAAATTGTTCTACGTCAAGTTTTGTATTTGGACAAAATTTAAAAGAACGCGTGGCAGTTGCTAAAGATAATGATGGTCCAGAGAATTCTGAGGATAAAGAATCAAATGATGAAACATCAGCAGCTACAGAAAATGGCTCGTCCGAGCTTCTTTTTTCATCTGCTGCCACAGTTTGTCGCAGTACATCACGACCCGGATTAACATTGACACAAGCAGCACAAGAAATGGAGGAGGCAAATCGTGCAAATAAACGAAAGTATAGTCAAGTGGCTTTGTTAACTGGTGAAGAGGGTGAAACTAATATTCTTCAAGTTAATTGCAAACTTTTTGCATTCGATAAGGTAATTAATTTATTATTTAAACAAAATATTGAATTAAATTTAACAATATTGAAAGTAAAAGTATTAAATTAATAATTATTCCAAAAAAAAAAAAAAAATGAGACTAATATTAAATTCAATAATTTTACGTTTAATATTTTTAAATACAATTCAATATTTGTTTTTGTATAGTTTGAAAATGTATTTTTAATTATGAAATATTTGGATTTTTGTAGGTTACAAGCGGTTGGAAAGAGCGAGGGAGAGGAATTTTGCGTCTTAATGACCGCGATGAAGAATCAAGATTAGTTGGACGTGCGACAGGTACACAACGACTTATTTTAAATACTAAAGTTTGGCCGGGAATGACGGCAGAACGTGCAGGACCTAAATCTTTAAGGTTAACAGCAATGGATATTCATGGTGATGTTAGAATTTTCATAGTTCAAGCAGCGCCAAATGAAGTTGATCAACTTCACAATCATTTGATGCAACGATTGAAGCGAGCAAAAGAACGTCAACCAAAAAAACTTGCAACCGATCACTGACAATTGATAATAACATGGAAATTTAAATAAAGAAAAACTTATAAAGTCAGCTTGCCAGATATTAATGGAAACAAAAAATACATTGAATAATTCAACGTCGTTATTTTTTAAATTTGTTATTGTCATATTAGTGATTGAGCTATTATGAAATATCACACACACGTTTTTCAATGGATCAGTCAATAATAATCTTGGCATGCAACTCCAGTATTTTTTTTTTCTTCTAAACAATTTCTAAATACGTAACAATATACGGATAGAATGATGAATAAATTACGGTTGAAAAAAAAATGAAAAAAGGTTGATGAATTAACTGACAAAAAAAAATGTTAAAATTCACACAGGAAATTTTTATTCTATTTTTTTTTTTTTTTTTCTTATTTCCGATGGGATCGGGTGGCATATATTTGTATTTTTTTTTCTCATCAATTTTCCGATCCCTCGAGGAAGAGTCACATTTAATAAAATCAATAAAATCAAAGAAGAATTTTCTTACATAAAAAATATCACAATTACATTTGTGAGGAATAATATTTTATTGCAATTTGATATATATTTTTTTTTTGTTGCAAATTAATTTTCAAATCATTCCCCGATTGATGTTCTCACTCAATAATAAATAATAAAAATGAAAATTAATGAAAATATGGAGAAAAATTTATCATGGCCGTATCAACACCACTATTAAAATTGAAATTGTTTAATATTGTAGAACGCTAGATAGATAGCGATTTTCAATCAGTAGCATAATATTAAATTATGTATAGTTTACTTATTATGTAATATGAAACATTAGTGTCGTTGCGAAACAGTGTCAAAAGTGTTTTGTGTTTAAAAAAAAAAAATGATTTTTCATTAAGAAAATTGATAACAGAACAATGAATCTAACAAAGATAAAAAAAAAAAAAAAACAAAAAGCAGAAAAGATTAATTAACAAACAAATGATTTAATAGGTAATCATTAAATTAAATCTGTTGATATTTAATCATCTTATAATCAATAGTTTATCACTTTCTTTTGTGCATTGTTACATTTTTAATCGTAACTTTTTTGCTTAAATTTAAATAATCCCATTTTATTTCAATCAATTTCATCACATTTTAATATTTATGCCACAGATTAAAGTTGAAAAAAACAAAAATAATCTGAAAAATCTCTTCCGCATTTTGTATTAGAATAATTGATTCACTACAGTCTTCGAGAATATGTATATGTACATATTTATCTTTATAAATATATGTATATATATTCATATAGAAGTTGATTTTTAGTTTTAATCACTGGCAGTGCACACAAAAGTATAAATCTCGTTATCTTACAGTAAAAAAAATACATAATTAATTATTGAAATAAGAATTTTCCTTCGTCTTTTTGAATCATGAATTTTTATTTGTTTGTTAAATAATAAAATGCTGGAAAATAATTTATTTATATAGTTCAAGTAATAATTTGAAAGGATTTAATTCAGATTATAATAATAGAACGAGATATTATCATCGTAAAATGCGTTTTATTTGTCATTTTCTGGCTGTAAATAAAATAAAATTGAAATTGATTAATAGGATTTTTTTATATTGTCATTAAATGTTATAGAATTTAATTGAATTATATGTTTTGATAAGTAAGGATCCAATTTGATGATAAATAAGTTAAGAATATGTATAAATATTAGGATGAATATGAGCTCTTAATTTTAATATTGAGATAATCCGCATTGCACTTTTCTATTTTCCATGAGAATCACATGGGAAAAATTGTTTTTACATCTTCTGATTTTTGTAACTTGCAAACTACTAATTACACAGAAAATCGCAAGGCATATTTTTTATCGAGAATTGAACGCTCTACAAAAAAGGTCTCTTCTCATTTTTTGATTAGTCTACTTGTTTAAAAGTTATTCAATGTCAAAGTTCAATTTTTCGTAAATTCGGCTGATTTTTGTATATTACGCCAAAACTGTTTGTTTTATTCACAAAATACGTATTAATTTCACTTCTAACATATATTTAACTTTCGAAAAATGTTAAATAATAGTATTTTTAGCTAATAAAACAAATAGAACACTTCCAGAATATTTTTAAAATTGTTACTACAATTTTACTTGGGCTACAAAAAAAAAAAAAAAAAAAAAAAAAAAAAAAAAAAAGGGGCTACAAAAAATGAGAAGAGACCTTTTTTGTAGAGTGTTCAATTCTCGATAAAAATATGTATTGCGATTTTCTGTGTAATTGGTAGTTTGCAAGTTACAAAAATCAGAAGATGTAAAAACAATTTTTCCCATGTTATTCTTATGGAAAATAGAAAAGTGCGATGCGCCCTATCTTAATATTAAAATTAAGAGCTCATATTTTCAGTAACTCATTTTTAGACCTAAACAAAACTTTTAAGCCTTGTTCCAAAAAAAAAAAAAAACAAATTTTGTTTTTTTTTTTTTTCAATCACCCTAATAAATATATAATTGCTCTTCACAGTGGATTCCAATGACCGGGTTCAATAAATTAAAATAATTTATCATGCATATTTTTCCAGCCAAAGTTTGCTAGTAACGAAAAATTATTCAGTCTATCCATTCATAAAATTATTCACAAGTAAAAACTCCAAAATGGTATGTAAAAATCGAAAAAAAAAATCCCAACTATATTATTCAAAAAAACACACTAATTATCATTCAATAACAAAATTTATTTATTTTATTTTCTAGTTCGATTGAAGAAAAGTGTAAACATTCTCCAAATAATAATTTATCCACTGAATAAATTCTATTTTATCATTCCACGTGAGTAAAAAAAATTTATTCATTCATTATTTGATATTTCATATAAAAATTAACTTGAAAATAGCGCCACAAATTGTTCGTCAAACTATGGCGGGCGCGGCATTCAACAGATCTGATATTAATAGACACTTCAAGAAAGTTTCTCGCGTGCAAACTCACTGCGTTTTTAGGCGTCAAATATTCGATGCTGTTCACTAGTTTATTTCGTCCATGGCAACCTATACTATTAATTGCCACATAAATAATTCATAAACTATAACTATAATTACAGTGAATAATAATAATTGTGTCTATAGCCATAAGAGATTTTATATTAAAATTTAAACATTAATATCTATCAATATATAAATTATTTGATAATAACAGCGTAGTATTGAAGAAGCAATTTTATTCCTTGCTATTGATGATGATGATTATCAATGAAATGTGGGTGTCAAATGATGGATTCTTATTACAGTGATGTTTCACACAGTGTTAAATCATCAATATAATTACAATAATTTATTTTATATAAGCGAACGCATTAATTATGAATAAATATTTCTTATAGAAAATGTTAATTGTGAGGGACGAAATTGCTTGGCAATGTATCTAAAAGCAGGTCAACGGCATGCGAGCATGTAAATGACCACAATACAACGTGCGCAAATGCCTCAAAATTATGTTGAATTAATTGTAAAATTAAATAATGATATACGTAAATTTTTTTATTATTAAAATAATATAAAATGTCATAATAATTAATTTACTTACAATTAGACATGAAACTTTATCACAATCTTTGGATATTGATTATTAAATAACTAAACGTCGCTGTGTAATTTTCAAATTACTGTTTCATTATGTGGAAATGCCGGAAAAAAAATATAATAATTAAATCAATATGTGAGAGTAAAATATCAGGGATTTGAAAGCCCGCGAATTAGTGGCACGAGGACTTGGATTATTTATAGATCCGCTCTTCTTCGTGCCGGAGGTGTGAATCGACGAGACACACACACACTCATCCGTGGGAATTTCTTCCTCATCAAAGTTAATTCACGAAAAATTTACAATTTTAATACACAAACTATTTATTATTATTCATTAAATATTTTTATTTTTACTTTTTCGATTAAAATTAAATAATAATTATAAAGAAATCCAAAACATTTTGATTATTAATGTGCAAACTATTTTAAATATGATTAATAAAATATACTAATTGTTTTTTTTTTTCATAGTATTGAAAACAAATTATTAAATAGAAGAAATATTTATTCAATATGATGTTCACTGGCGGACGTGCGTCACACTCGAAGAAAAGAAATCCTGGTGGCAGTGGTAGTGGCAGAAAATCATCACTAGATCATAAAAATCCACAGCCAAGAATGGGACCAGAAGGATACACATACAGGTTAATTAATTAATTAATTAATTAATTTATTAATTTATTTTATTAAATAATTATTAATCAATTGAATTTATTTATGTGTATTTATTAATTCTAGAACGAGAGTACCATCGCCATTAAATCCATTAGATTTACCATCGACAAGTGCTGGTGGATATGTGTACAAAACACGTGTACCAAGACGTGAAATTACAGCAAGTGCTTGGACACCAATGCCTGATACACCAACAACAGGTGGACCAATAACACGAAGACGAGGCGCTGTTAAACATAATAAAGTTCATTTAATTAAAGGCCATCGTTTCATTGCAAAATTCTTCAGACAACCAACATTTTGTGCATTTTGCAAAGACTTTCTTTGGTACGAACAAAATAATACATAAGCAAATAAATAAATAAATAAATATGTACAGATATTTATTATTTATTTTTTAAATTGTAATCAAGTAGGAAGGGGATAAAAATTATTAATTGATTCAGATAACGCGTTGGATATTTTCCACGATCGTGTTCTAATAATATATAAGTGGTTTCTTTTATTAACACGAGAATTTTATTATATTAGACGAACTCAATATGTCTCCTTCCATCTTTCTTTTACTCTTTATTCTTTTTTTTTTTATATATCTATAACTGACTTCCCAACATTTTTATCGTTTGTATTTTTAAAAATGTTGTGGGACACTGCGTACATTTTAACGCAATATAATATCTTAAATTCCGATTTGATTATTGAATATTTTTTGTATTTTTTCTATGTTTATTTATTCATTTGTTTAGATATTTATTTGTGTAAATTGAATATTGAGTGTGAAATGAATTTATTAGTTATTCGAACATTTATAAAATTGCATTTCGGAATTTGACGATTTAAAAGACACAAGAAATGCTAATAATAAACCTTCGTCTCATTCTTCTTTCAACATATAATTCAAATATTTATAGGACATTACCGACATTATAGATTTCTGTATTGTATTATGAATTTTGTGAATGTATTTATTTATTTTTTTGTTATTGAGAAACTAATAATGATTACAAAGAATGCTTTTATATGTAAATTATTAATCTTTTATATTTTTTATGTTAATTTTCAGGGGTTTTGGAAAGCAAGGCTATCAATGCCAAGGTGCGAGGTCATTCATCACTATTCGCTAGTAAGTATTTAAAATCATCTGACGCGATATTATAATAGATT
Organism: Microctonus aethiopoides; assembly: GCA_030347275.1. Taxonomy (NCBI): domain Eukaryota; kingdom Metazoa; phylum Arthropoda; class Insecta; order Hymenoptera; family Braconidae; genus Microctonus; species Microctonus aethiopoides. Next base: position 10,414,621 of record JAQQBS010000001.1, read on the forward strand.
TAATGTTCTTTCAGCTTGCCAGACGGCCGTACACAAGAAGTGTCATGATAAATTGTTGACCAAGTGTCCAGAAAGCGGAAGAGAATCGGAAAATACAATTGTAAGTAAAGAAAACAAATATTTTATTATAAAGAATTAATAAAAATAATATTTCGTTAAAATTGTTTTAATCTATAACTTAATTTTTATTTAATTGTTTACAATTATTAATTGCTAAATCAATAGATAATGAATGAGATAAAATGTTAGTAATTAATATAAAATTAATACAAGAAAATTTTAAACGTAATAATGAATAATATTTGTTCATGAAATTTTAATAAATATATTAAAAAAAAAAAAAATTGGTAGATAAATTTAATTTAATTTATATTTGTTTTAGGATGCTCTGTCAATTTTTGCTTCCACTCGGATACTTCAATTACCGAGCGTGATTTACTGTGCAGCGTGAAAGCTTTGTATGTGCTATAATTAATCAAATTTTTTTAATAACATAATCAATTTTTTTTATTAATAAAAATGAGTCAAGAGCAATTTATTGCATCTATATACACGAATAATAACATCAGACTCATGGCAGATTTTATAAATTACTTGGTTGCATGTTCTAAATGTCATCACAAAGCATAAAAATTTGACATGCAAAAGAAAAAAATAATTAAAAATAATTTAACAAAGTAACATTAATTTACGTAATTCACACTTGAAACTATTTAATCCATTGGTAAATATAAAATTTATATTGAATTTTATTGTGCTTGAGAAAGAATATAAAAAACAAATTCAATATCAAATAATTTGAAATTACTGTAATTATTATTAATAATTTTTCATTTTTTTTTCTTTTATTGATCTCAGTATTTGAGGGAGCGTTTTAAGGTGGATGTGCCTCATAGATTTCGACCGCACACATTCATGTCGATAACATTTTGCGATCATTGTGGCTCAATGCTCTATGGATTTTTTCCTCAAGGTCTCAGGTGTGATGGTGAGTTTTATAAACAAATAATTAAATTAATATTCAATTTTAAATGATATTTGAAATAAAATGACTATTGTCTATGCGTTAAAAATCAATCAGACACAAGTATATAATTTTAATAAACATATATGTATTAGGATGCTTCGTTTGAGGGGACTATCTATTTATCTCGCGGGATGGAAGGAATATTATTCTAAACATCAAAAAGAAAAATTCACACCAAAGATGAGCTTTTAATTTTAATATTAAGTGCTGTTGTCATCAATTTGAAATTTTTCATGGTTTTTTCAATTTTGATCGAAAACTATCAACTTTGTAGTAAAAGTTAAAGAGACCTTTTTTGTAGGAAATTAAATTTTCTATAAAATAGTTTCTTTAATCAAACACCGTAGAGCTAATAGTTTTTGAGTAAAATGTAATTAAAATAATATCATGCAATTCATAGAAGACCAAAATAGTTCAAATTTTTATTTGTTTAATTGGATTTTTCTCGGAAACTATCAACTTTATAACAAAAGTTAAAGAGACCTTTTTTGTAGGAAATTAAATTTTCTATAAAATAGTCTCTTTAACCAAACACCGTAGAGTTAATAGTTTTTGAGAAAAATCCAATTAAAATAATATGCAATAAATGACGAATTCAAGGTATAAATTGTTCAAATTTCCATATGTTTAATTGGATTTTTCTCGGAAACTATCAACTTTATAACAAAAGTTAAAGAGACCTTTTTTGTAGGAAATTAAATTTTCTATAAAATAGTTTCTTTAACCAAACACCGTAGAGTTAATAGTTTTTGAGAAAAATCCAATTAAAATAATATGCAATAAATGACGAATTCAAGGTATAAATTGTTCAAGTTTCCATATGTTTAATTGGATTTTTCTCGAAAACTATCAATTCTACAATTTTTGTCAAGAAAACTATTACGTAAAAAACACAATTTCCTACAAAAAAGCTCCTATATACTTCTGCTACAAAGTTGATAGTTTTCAATAAAAATCAAAAAAACCATGAAATTCGAGCAAAATTCAGCTTCAACATTTTTTACCAATAGGGCAGTTCACAGAACATAATTTACTACCAGGCACTTTTAAAGATTAACTATTCCTATACAATTTCTACTGACAACCAATTAAATAGCATAAAATGTATATTAAAATTAAAAGCTCATCTTCGATAAAAAAATTTGTCTTTTTTTCTTGATATTTAGAATAATATTTCGTCAATCCCGCGAGAAAAAAAATATTCCCCTCAAACTAAACACCCTAATATACATATATATTAGGGTGGCGCAAAAAAACCGACTTTTTTTTTTTTTGAGTCTCGAGTAAAAAAATGTTAGTTTTTGATGTTTTGAGAGTCCCCTTTAAACGACAGCTCGAAAAAAATTTTTTAAGAGGTCGCTCCAAATTTTTTTAAATTTCAAAAATCGTCAAAAATGGAATTTTTTTTTTATTTTTATTTTTT
>JAQQBS010000001.1:10417170-10428406 GCA_030347275.1 Microctonus aethiopoides
ATAGAGCGTTCAATTCTCGATAAAAAATATGCCTTGCGATTTTCTGTGTAATTAATAGTTTGCAAGTTACAAAAATCAGAAAATGTAAAAACAATTTTTCCCATGTGATTCGTATGGAAAATAGAAAAGTGCGATGGGCACTATCTTAAATTTTTTTTTTTTTTTTTATAATCACTCTAATATATATATATATATATATATATATATATATATACATGCATTGTATCGTGATCTCGTTTACTATTGTAAATCAATGTATAAATTATATACGAGCTTCCTCAAATTAATTGCGCCGTACAATCAACTTTGAAGACGTCCAAACGCTCTCGTTAAAGTTTGGCGAGTACGCACCCTGGGGGCCAATAATCGCTTGGTTCGTAGCCAAAAAAAAAAAAATATACTACAAGTGAAATGAATACGAGAGACCAATGAAGTACTCTTTTCCGTTCTTCTTTTTATTTTTTCTCGATACCATTCCAATTAAATTAACCCTGCAATTTATCGTCAACATTATTGCAGTCCCTTTGTAACATACCGACAAACATACACTATCTATTCACACAAATAAATACACTTATAAAAAGAAACAAAAAAATAAAAAATAAAAAAAAATTGAAAAAAAAAATTCCCGAGTATAATTTTTTATTTATTAAATTTATTTCGTATGATATAAATTTTATCAAATAAATATCAGTGACTTATGTGCGCTGTTAAATATAATTACGTTCATAAAGTATATATATTTAAAATTATATTCATGATGGCACGAAAATATTTAAGAAGAAAATAACATTTAAGTTGATTTTTCTTTACTCATCCGCTTTTACGATGAGACTAACAATAATTGGATAATTGCCAAACAATCGACATTTATATCATCGACGAAGAGTGGCCCCGGTACATTAATCCATATGAAATATTGCACCATACAATTAGAATATACATACACATATAATAGCGTATACACATGTAAATAATATTGTGTAAAAAAAAAAAAAAAAAAAAAAAAAAAAAAAAAAAAAATGAGCACAATAGTCATTATATATTAGCACGTGATACTTTAGCAAAAAAAAAAATGCGTTCAAGGTCCTGTCTAAATTAAATAGCAAGATGTAATAATGTATAAATATGAAAGATAAATTTATTAATTAATAAATGAATGAATGAATGAATTAATTTATTAGATATATATTTTTTTAAAGAATTAGCTAATTAATTTTTCTCCAGGCTTCACACACCACTGAGATATGCTCCGCACTTATCAACAATATCCGAATCACCATTGAGCACATATCGTCGTTACACACCAGCGGTATTACCATCATGCAGACCACGACGAATCATCGATACAGCTGACATCGATGTATCAACACCACGTTTATTACAATCGAATCATTCCCATCAAGGCAATCGTTTGCGACGTGATCGTCCAACAATAAGAATTCGTTCACAAGCATTGAAAGACAATCCAGCACTTCGCGATCATATTGAACGACGTGAAAAAACTGTTGGTGAATTATTAGTTGAAAAATTTTTAATTAAAGATAAAAAATTAACTCCAGAAGATATTAAAATGAAAATGTATAAACAAATGAATTTACAATCAATTACACCATCCAATGAACAGCATGAAGCAATACAAAAGCGTGTTACACGAAGAATGACACGTAGACGATCATCAGCTGATATTACAATGGATCCAGAACAAATTCAACGTCAATTAGCAATGGCTCAAGTGCAAGCTAAAGTATTGGACAATCTTGTTGCTGAAGAGCAAGCTGAAATTGAAGTTGAAACACGAAATGGTACATTAATACATAAAAATATAGTTAGAGGTACATCGGGAATTTTGAAAAAAACTGATAGCAGTGAGTCGGATAATGAAGATGATAATGTGATTGATAGTAAGAGAAAATTATTGAAAAAAATTAAAAAACGTAAGAAGACAACAGACAAACCATCACCACCGTGTCATGATATCACATTATCAGACAATAAAATAAAAGGAAAACTAATTAAAGTTGAAGCTTCCAATAGCGTTGATGATTTATCAAAATTTTTATTAAATTCCAATGAACAAAAAAATCTTTTAGAACAATATCGTGAAAGTATTAAATTACCAGCGCCAAAATCATTTATTAAAACACCAGAATTAGAGGAGGAAATTGTTATATTACCAGTTAAAAAGCCATATGTTTGTGATAATACACGTAATAGCGTTTATCTAACATTAAAAACTCAAATTGGAAAATTGGATGTTGATAATGAGCTTGAAAATGACACAAGCGATATTGAGGCGTATCGATCGACAGCTAATGATGATGGGAGAATAAAAGTTGCCAAAATTAAATCTAAAGATACTATTGAAAGTGATGTGGAGGTCAAAGTCGTTGTTGATACGAATAATAGTAGGGGTATTGATGGAGCGGGGAATGGTTGGGCAAAGGACGAAGTAATTGAAAAAGAATTGATCGATGAGGTGTCGCATGTCAGTGATGCAGAGAACAATTCATCGATCGTGTCAATTGTATTGCCATGTTGTTTGAATAATCCTGATGAAAATATTGATGCAAATGTGAATACTGAAAAGTTTATTGGAGAATTACAAGTGGATATTTGTAAAGAAACATTTGTTGATGATACTGATGAGATTTTGTTGCGGGAATTGAGCCAAGTGGATGAATTCAAGAGCAAAAATTTAGTGAGGGATGACAAGAAAATATCCTTGACGGATAATTCAACGTGGGATTTTTGTGAAGGAGAGGAGAAGGCGGATAGAAAGAAGAAGAGGAAGAAAAAGACATTGGTTGAAAAGTTTGAAGAAGGTCTTGTTGACATAAATTTAGCAAAAAGTCCAGAGAATGAAAAATATGAGAGCTTGCCAAATACGACAACGATAATTAATTATCAAAGTGGTTTAATACATGATTTGACGACACAATTACCGGATAATAAATTTAATAAACAAAGTATTGATGAAAGTAATATAAATAATGATTTTAAAGAGACAATCAATGATAGTAATGTTTTACAGGAATTATTTGTAAATGTTGATGACAGTATTGAGAATAATAATTTGATAACTGTGATACAAAATGCAAGTAAGATAAATGAATCTGTAGTTTTAAATAATGATGATGATGATGATGATAATAAGAGTTTAAAGAAGTTGATTAATTTATCGGAGGATAAAATAAATTTTAAGGAATCAGGTAATATTGAAAGTTGTCATTTAATTGATAATAATGTGGCAGCAGAATTGTGTAAGTTGAAAAATTTATCGCAATCATCGGATAATATTTGTGAGGAAGATATTGAACAATTTGATAAACCAATCAGCAATGCTAATAGTGAGGTAGTGTCGGAAATATTATGTTTGAAAGATATTCCAGAAGTAAAATTGAAAAATAAATCTTTAATAAAACTTAAGGGTTTGTCAACTGATAGTGGAATTGGTTCGTTGGATGTTGAACCAGTAATAAAATTTGCTGAGCATAAAGTGAAGAAAAAATTGCTGAAAAATTCTAAGGGTTTATCTTTTGATTGCGATGATGAAACTAAAGTAAAATCGATCACAGAGAAAAAATTAAAGATTAAATTTATTAATTCAAAAAGTTTGCCCGCTGGTGATGAAAATGAGTGCAAGGAAAAATTTAATTCTACTGACTTTAGTGATACAGAAATAATTAGAACTAAAAATTTAGATAAAAAATGTATTAATAAAACATCGTCATTAGAAAGTGATGATAATTTTAAATTAGCTACGAAATCTTTACCAATCCTTCAGGAAGAATTTAAAAATCACGAGACGACTGTTTGTGATAAAGCTATTAAAGATTCACCAGAAGACATTGACTTTTGGAGAGAAATAAAAACTGTCGAAACAACATCAATAATTAAAGTAAATAAATCTAAAGACAATTTAAAAAAGACATTTACAAACGAAATTCTTTCACATTCAACACCCGAATTATTACCAACGATTGATGATGTGAAACCAGATATCTCTACGACCGAATTATCCCCAGGATTACTTATAAAAAAGAAGAAAAAAATTAAATGCACTGAAGCCCCAGTGGAAAGAGAAAAAAAAGAGAAGACAGCGGAAATTATTTTTGACTCAACGACGCTTGAAGACGAAAAAAGTTCAGAGAGCTTACTTTCTAATAAAATATTACAGCAACTCGAAACACTTTTAGAAGAGCCAGTGAGACCAAAAACGTTTGATAATAAAGAAAATAAAATAATAATGGATGCAAAAATTAATGATAAAATTTTATCTACAACAGAAAAATCTTCTAGTCAACTTGATAATATTTCACAAGATATTAAAACCCAAGAGAGTTCAGAATTTAAATCATCCATAAATGACTCAACAGCACCAATTATAAACATATCCAAGTCTTCGAGTGTTCCTGAAATCGAAATAAATATCGATGATAACGATAAAGAAAACGATTATAACGATGATGATAATGAAGATGACGATGAGCCAAAGACACCAACAAACGAAGAAGATAAACCAGAATTAATTAATAATATGTCCAAGTGGAAAGGCAGTCCAAATCTTACAACACTAAATGATAAAGAGGTCGCGTCAACCACAATTGAAACTGTAAATGAGGTCACGGGATCCACCGTTGTGACTCCATCGACGTCAGGCAAAAAAAAGCTTGGACGTCGAAAGAAGTCGAGCACGAAGAGCATCGAGAGCACAATCATTCGTAAAATAACCGAAGAACGTTCGTCAAATTCATCTGATACAACATTAAAACCTGGTATATTTAAAACAACACCAAAAGTCAGTCCTATAAATCCACCAGAAAAAAATCGTCCTGTTGATCTTATGAAGATGTTTTACACAACGCCAACGTCATTATTAACCGCAACACCCCGTGATTTATCAAAAGTTAAACGTGCTAAAATTAAACGACGAAAACATTCAACGAGAACGCCATCAGCAAGCAGTGACAGTACTGGAAGCACAACAAGCACACAGAGCACTGGCACGGCCGAGAGTACACGCAGTAATTCTACTGAAGTTGAGGATGAGGCTGAACAAAAAAGGATATCATCTACTAGAAGCAATGACTCGGGTTTTGATGGTTCACCACGACTCTCGAGTACATTATTTATATTTATTTATTGTTCTCACGAAATTGTGTGTTTATCACTGGCTTTATTATTTTGTCATTATGAATCATTAATACGCATGAATTTAATTGCATGATGAATTTGTGATTAATGTTTCAAGTAGATATAGAAATAAATTGCTTTGTTTGATGAAAGTGCAATAGTGTTGTGAAAATTTACAGTCATGAAATATTATTTCTCAAGTGTGTCAATGAATAAATGCTGAAATGGTGCCAAATTTTGTCGATTGTTCACGTTTTATTTGATATTTATATATTTTATATGTAGATAAATTGCATATATATTTTTTTTTTTTTTTTTAAAGTTCCCGAGCGGGATTCGAACCCGGGACCTCTCGCACGCGAAACAAGAACCATACTCCTTCGCCCAACTATAGTATACTTATGTTACATAAATTGTATATATTTATTTTTATATCACATTATAATTTGACAATTAAAACTGCGCATGAGAATGATTAATCATTGCAGTATTACTTTGCATATTGAACGCGTGTATTCTCAAATGTTTAATTTAATTGATGATATTTTGATTATTTGCCATGAATATTTGCAAAAAATTACTTTTAATTGTGAAAAAATTGGATTTATTTAGAGAACATTATAGAGGTTCAATTCAGCAGTTATTTTTATTTGTCATTTTTGTATTTTTGTTTCGTTTTTTTAATGCAATGTCGGTTGGTATTTTTGTTTGAAATAACACGTGTTGCGTTCTATTAATGTAACAATATTACACTTATGTCTTGAAGATAATTTTATTTTGTGTATGTAAAATAATTCACGCGTGCGAAAAACAGATGATTTAGATCACCAAAACTGAAAGCGAATGATAAAACGAAATGAAAATTTATATACATTGTGCTGTCTGATGATTCAACGTATATCCAAATTATGTCATATTTTTTTCAATAATAAGGTATGTTTATTTTTATCTATGTTTCGTTTTTTTTTTTCTTTCTTTCTGGTGTATGATGAATTAGATTGTGACATGGCCTGTCATAAGAAGTGCGAGAAACTCACAGGAAACCTTTGTGGACTTAATCAAAAGCTCGTTGCTGAGGCATTGCAAGCTCTCAAACGAGGTAAGAGACTTATTAAATAAAAGAAAATAAATTTGCTTTATTATTTATTTGTTTTTTTGGGCAATTATAATTATTTATAATAAATTTAATGAGAGGAAACACCTGGAATGTTCATTATTATAACTTTTGAATATCTTTAATATATTTTGTGAAATTTTTAAATTTATTATTACTTGATTATTTAAAATTTTAAATTTTAATTTATATTTACATGACACTGATTTTTCTTTTAAATCGTCATTCGAGATTAATTTATAATTATAATTAACTTGAGCGCTCGAGTAAAAATGAAAAGGTCTCCACAAGGCGCTGAAGAGGTCCACACATTTTTGAAATTGAAATAAATTTTGATGGTCGCTTTCAAGTCGGCACAAAGCACCCACAGAGTAATTTTATCATTATAACCATACGCAGGTAGACAGAAGGTTTCAACAGATTAAGTGAAAGCCTGTGATAAAAATCATTTGTTTATTTATATTAATTTATTTCTATAACTAAACAGTTTTGAAATTAAATTTAATTATTAAAATTTTTTTTATTATTTTCTTTAATTTTTTGGATACATTATATTTGTTTATTTAAGTTTAATGATTTCAACATTGACAAACATAAATATCTTTACTATAATTTCAATCCTGTAATAAAATTATCAATTAATTTAATCGAAAAATCAGTTGCAAAATTAAAAACATTAAATATTAATTAAAAATAACTTTGAAAAATTCAAACGTGAATGCTGCATTATCACTAGACTTTTGAATAAAATAATATTATAAACTCTGGATAATCTGAAAGCAGAGGCAAATTGTGTGTCTCTAATATAAATCATTCAATTTAAAATTCAATGTTTAACTGTGAATTTCCTCGTGATATTTGCCAAAAATCCTGCGCATAGATGCCCAACTATTTTTGTCGATGTGTCTTTACCAATCATTCTATATCTTCTTCGACTTCTCTCTTTCTCTCTCTTTCTACTATGTATTTACATACTGTCTTTACACACTGTTGTTTGTTTAGTCCATGACGTCAGGTGGTTTATCCGTTAAAACAGTTTGCATCGGTGAAATGTAGATTTTCGGTTGTTGTCAGCGATCAGCGTTTCATTATTTCTTCCACGTTACAGTTCAATTATTTGTTTCACTCGAGAGTTCGATTTTTCCTTCATTGAAATAAACAATTTTATTTAATAAATAATGCGCTCGCGAAAGTATGATCGTCGTAGATTAGCACCACGTGATAGCAACATTGAATTGAAAAATTCACGCCATTTTAGTGAAATTAACAATGCTGATGTGGGTATGAATCAAATTTTTAATGGCGGCAATAATTCAAATTTTTTATTTGTCAATTTACTTGATTTATTTTAACTATGTATTATATTTTGATATCAATGGATAAATAATTCATTAGATATATTAAATAATGCTTATTAATTATTACGAAATAATATATTAATTTGCGATATTAAATTGTTATGTGGTATTTTTTTTATTTTAGTTAATAAATCGAATGTTGGCGCGTTTGGATGCGAAAATTACGCATACTATACATGTGTACATAACCTCACTTATGACTGGAATTATTTTATTGATATCATTCACGACGATAAATTAATAACTCGTTGATTAGTGAATTAAAAAAGCATCTTGATTTACTGAGAAAAAAATATAATACGTTTTTTTTTTTTTTTTATCATCAACTGGACACGATAAAAACCGTTCAAAATGAAAAATTGATAGGTTATGTTGACGATCAATAAAGTGTGCGTTGTATATCGATTTACAAAATGATTAATAATGATTAAAGAATTATTAATTATTTATATTTAATACAAATTCATTATCAATACTCAATTAATTAAAAATTCCCAATCAATATTTATTAATTAACTGTAAATATATATTATTTTCTAAGCGTACGTAAAATGCAATAGTTATGATTTTGAGTGAAAAAAAAAAAATACTTTTCTTACATTACGATTGACGTCTGGGTTCTTTAGTTTATTTTTGTGTCAACAGAAAAAAAAAATAGTATTATTGTGGTTCCGGGGAAAACCGAATGTTTAAAAAAAGAGTTAGCCCTCTCTTCTTCCTCTGCTTCACGCTAATGCATTTAAATAGATTATGATTTAATTAGAATATATTTCATTTAATAAGACAGCATTGGTAATTTGATTTATATGATATAAATTTTGGATATATAAAATACATTTTATTCAAATATTATCTGCAATAATTTTCGCACCACTCAGTATACAAAACGTTGCCAAAATTATATCCAAATTAAGACTGTATACAAACTTATTCTTGCTTGAATAACTCAGATAGTTTATTTCAAAAACAGCAGCTGTTACTGCGTCATCATACAATTATCTTACTCTGGCACTCAGTCACAATTAACTATTACTTTATATATACATATAGGGTGGATAATTTTTAACGCAAATTAATTGATTAAATAAACACAATAAAAAATTTATTTATTTGAAATAATAAATATTCAGAAACAAATATAATATGTAATAATATTATAATATTCTGACTCTTCTTTTTTAATTTATTTATTTTCATTGCTAACTTTTTTTTTTTTAGATAATTCTTTTGTTTATTATTATAATACTATTTGTTTCTTCTCGAATTTTCTCATAATTTCCAGCATACTATAAACATATAAAATATAAATCATAAATATATTTATTTTCTTTTATTAAATTATTGATGAAGAAATATAATTTTTGATATTTATTGGCGATAATTTATTCTTCATTTTATGCATTCTAATATTTATTTCACTAATAATAATTATGTTGTATTCTATGTGCACTCAACGGTTTGAGTTTTATTTCTTTTTTTTTTTCTCGGCTAATTTCGAATGCATGTGCTTCATGTTCCCATATCGTCAACAGTCAAGATTACCTCGCAGTGCTTCCGCAAATGTCTGGTATTCTTAGCATAGAGATGACTGAATAAATTCCTAGTTCAACTTAATTATTATACGGGAAATGAAGAGAAAAAAAAATTTATTGCAGTGAATTAAATCTACATTTTAAATAAAAAAATATTTTTGTAAATACTATACTGAATATATTTATTTATTGATATATTTAATTGAACAAATTGATCAATTATTTATTTATTTATTTGTAATACAATTAAATAATTTGTATTCAATGAATAAATTTAAACTATTGTTTTATTTACTTCTACAAAAACTTTTGATTCGACCTTGATACATTTATATTTTTCACACCTACGCACGTATAATTTAACGTCTGTTGATGTATATTTATATAAAGAAATATTTTTAAATTCGATAGTTTAAATTTAATATGAAGACAACATAAATAAAGAGAATAAATAAATAAAAAAAAAATGTTGATAGTTGTTATATAGTCTTGAATAAAAATTAAACAATGATGAAAAAGTGATTGGAAATATTTTAAGATTATTTTGAAATAAATTACGAAGAAATATATTTGTTTAAGAATTGTCATTCAACCTCAAAGTCTAAGTGCAGTCTTTCCATGACCCTGAGTCGATCATGAAATTTTTATTTATATTATTATATTGCTGTAAATCCCACGCATTTTGCAAGTACACACGTAGCACCTGTTGTGAATTACTCAGCCAGAACTTGACCACTTTTTTTTTCTTAAATTCATATAATATTTAATTTAAAATAAAATTCAAACACAAATATAATGACAATGAATTAAATATTATTTCCATCAATAATATAACACGAAATATAAATATACAAATGAAAAATATATTAATTAATTTAATTAATTAATTTATTTATTCATGAACGATGATGCTTTAATGTATGTGTAATTTTGGCTTTTGTTTGCTAAAGAAAATCGTTTTAATAACAGTCTTCGTCCAACTTTGCAGTCTGTCTATTTTTGAAGAATGTCACACGGCCAAAAGTACGAATAGTGCAGGTAACATACGAAAATTAACTAGTTTAAACCAGAGTTTGATGCAGCAATTAAAATAAACCCCGGAATGAATAAATAAAATTTAAAAAAATATATTCATAATAATTTTTTTAATTTAATTTCCAATTTTATTATTTTAGTATTTTAATATTCATATTTAATTTTACAGCGCCTTCACAATCATCTGACAATCAACGCAACTCAGACAGTTCTGATCATGTTCATGGTGGCGGACGTATTACACCACCAGCGACGAATTTACCAAGATTTAAAAAATATCTCGTGGAGGACTTTAACTTTCTCAAAGTAAGTAAAATAAAATTATCATTTTTTTTTATTACATATAAATATTATTATTTAAAATTATTTTTTTTTTTTTTATGTCTGGAGAGAGTTTAATAAATTATTATTTGCTCGTGGAATATATATGTTGGGTAATAATTTGAGAGAATAATTTTCAGCTGCCAAGTATAGTATATATCATCCACACGCTACCAAAAATTTCGACGATGAATTATAGTCTTAAATATGTTGCATTTTATTATATAGCTAATAATAATAATAATAGTCATAGTTGTGTTCAAGTAATTTTATAAGTTTTATTTAATTTATAAATTTTTGTATACAGGAAAAAATATTGGATTAAATATTTAGAGAGATTGAAAGTAGAATTGAATTGATTTATCATATTAGATTTAGTTTATATTTAATTTTATTCATTTTAACTATTGTTGAATTGGAATTAAAAATTCTAGATTTAATGGTTGCATATGGGGCATTCCATGCCAACTCATCCTACTAATGAACTTTGCATCTCCGATTTCGCTGAAACTTGGGCATTTTTTTCTACCCATCGAAATAGGGTGAGGTGATTTTTTTCAAATTTTTTTATCGAGCCGTTCAAAAGATAAATTTTTGAAAATTTTTGGGGTTTTTAATGTTCAAATGGCCACAACTTGGCCACGAATTGTCCGATTTGAGTCTTTTTTTTTAAAAATTTTTGTTTTTTAATGAACTTTCTGGAAAATTTATGCAAAAAATTATCAATGATGAATTTGATT
>JAQQBS010000001.1:10451971-10479285 GCA_030347275.1 Microctonus aethiopoides
TAAATTTTCCAGAAAGTTCATTAAAAAACAAAAATTTTGAAAAAAAAAGACTCAAATCGGACAATTCGTGGCCAAGTTGTGGCCATTTGAACATTAAAAACCCCAAAATTTTCAAAAATTTATCTTTTAAACGGCTCGATAAAAAAATTAGAAAAAAATCACCTCACCCTATTTCGATGGGTAGAAAAAAATGCCCAAGTTTCAGCGAAATCGGAGATGCAAAGTTCATTGGTAGGATGAGTTGGCATGGAGTGCCCCATATGTAATATTAATTTGTGTGAAACATTTACTGTTTGGATGTGGGGAAATTTAATTTATTTTACATAATGATATGTAGATTCAAACTTATGGTGGATCCGTGAGAACCCGTATTGAATCATTGGAACATATTGATCAGCATAATGGTGCTGTGGAACTTGAAGCATCAGCGACGACAAGCGGTAGAGCTGTCCAAAATGCATACAGTTTCCTTTGACGTTGGATCCATCGTACCTTTCCATTGGAATATCGTTTGGTTCGTCCGCCTGATTAAATTTATCTTACTGTGAGTAAATTGTTTTTAAAATCAAGTCTTTAAGGATTGAAGAGTAATCAATTTACTTCACAATTGATACTCTATCAAGCGCCATTTGTATGGATCTCAATGTAATGGTAACATATGATGATAATGGCGTGGATAACAAGAAAAAAAATGGGAGAAAGTTCAAATGTTATTCGCTGTATACGATCAAAATTTAATCATTGTTAGAATAAGAAAGATAATCAACATATTTTTACTCCCACAAAATTTTTCGACCATTTATCATTTCTTTATGATTATCGCTAATGCTGAAATCAAATGCGCGATCATCATTTGTTTATTCGTTTATCATGTCTTGCTTCGGGCTATTCGTTTTGCCTCAGCATTCCAATATTTCACATTATAATGTTGTATATAAACAAAACAACCAATGATAATATTCGGAACATGTAAAAATAGTTATTCAATACAACGTCTCATTAACATATAAGAAAATTGCGAAATTTAAATTTTAGGAAGAGAGAATAACGATAACTAGTAAGATTTTATTATTGATCAGTAAAATAAATTGTATATATTATTTGTGTATGTATAAATATTTTCTTTTTTATTAATTTTTTGCGGCAGCTGCGAGAGTATAAATTAAATTTTTTATTGTTTTACGTCATTATTATCAATTATACACTGAATAATCACGCTCCATATTAATTAAGACTGTCTTCTGCTTATAAGTCCAAATGTTTTAATTTTTATTTTCATAAAATTCGTACAATCAGATTCTGATTTGACTGATTTATTTTTTTAGGTTAGTTTAAAAAAAAAAAACTAAACTTTTATATATTGTCGTAAAATTGACAATAACAATTAAATGCCATTGTATCCATTTCATGTACATTTATAGGATTGTTTTCAACTGTTTAAATAATTGAAAAATAATTTTATTTTCAACAAACAAGTAACAATGAGACTGGTAACTTCACAATAATATCCGTAATTTGGTTAAAAGAAGAAGAAAAAAAACGAAACAAATAAATATTAATAAATAAAGTGCTCCTTTGTTTCTTTATGCGAATCATAATTTTATTTTTCCATAATGAAATCATTATCTTGAATGAATTATATTTGAATTGACTAAATGAATAACGAAAGTACTTAATTGGAAAAAAATATTTATAATATTATGTATGGATTAAAGATGTCAACAAAATAGTGTTCCTTATTACTATTTGCTTTATAAATAACAAATTTAATTTATACGGACATTTAATTTACTCTTGTATAAATTATTCAAGAGATTATACTCATGAGCATGGATTAAGTTGGATTTCTATTTCATTTATGAAAATGTTATATTTTTTTTTTAATTTTTGACCTGCGACAGAATTAAAATACAGCGTAATTTTTTTGTTGGCTTCACAATTAATTGTTTGAGTAATATTGCATTTAATTTTGTGCATATTTGTTATATTGTTGTGAATAAATAATGTTGCTATTCTCTTTTTATTTTTGGTTTATATTTTAATATTTAGTATGGAATTGATCAAAATATTAAAAAATACCTACAGATTCAAATGTATATTTTTAAAATTTTTAAATAATATGAAATAATTCTATTGCGTTTTTACAATTTTATAAAACAATATCGAAAATACAGAATTGAATTGGTTCGATATTGGTATAATTAATAAATAGGATTTTATATATAAATAAAATTAATTAATTTAAAGCTGAGAAAAAAAATTATTGGGATAATGCAACCTCACAAATATCAATTTTAATTATTAAAATTTAAAAATACATATTTTATTTCTAATTTTTAAATTCTAAATGACAAATGTAAACTATTGACTATAAGTATTGTTTGCAATTACTTTTTATTTATGAATAGTAGGGGAAAATTATTGATAGTTGATAATTTTAACCATCATTGTTAAAAACTCTGATGAATTTGACTACACATGAGCTTTTGAAATGTCGTTTATATTTGAATATAATTCATACTTAAATGATTCCATCGTTACGTGTTCCATAATACTGGCGCATCATCAACTATATTGTCCAGTACTCTCTAGTCTAAACAATTTATTATAAGATCTTGATAAATTATTTGTGTAATTTTGTTGTTTATTCATCAGTATCAATTATGGGTGATACCTGTAATAAAAATTGCTTTCAACGATTTGATTTCAAATATTTTTCTATAAACTATAATAATATGAAATTTGTTACAGACATCAAAATTTACCTCTTAACTAATTATATATTGTAAAAAAAAAATGTTCGAAAAAATATTGTCGTTAAAGTAAAATTTTTTTTTTCTTTTTCAAAATAATAACCATTCATTAATCCAAAAATATTTATCAACACTACAAATCTACGTGTGTCAATTTTTTCATTTGGCATAATGTTAATAAAATTAACAACTCACATAATACTCAATATAACACATATGTCCTTCTTCTGCTTTCACCATGTATTGAAAACATAAAAGTCCATCTTTATCAGTTTTCAATGATACTTTATTTGCACATGATAATGCTTTTGTAGCTGGTTTAATATGGGAATACTGATAGCAAAAAGTGGCCTCAGCTTTGCATTGAAAGGTATCTATCAGTTCACTATCATGTGGCAATTCAATACGACACTCGCCAGCAAGTCCCTCTGTACTTATCCTAAAGTATGGCGCATTTGGAGAAAGTAAAAGCTGAAATAAAATTTATTAGTAAAATATTAATAAACCTAAATATTTTTTTATATATTTACAATAATGTAAATTAGTATTATAAATAATTACCTGAATAAATTCAGTGGTAGGATCAAGTTCACTTAAAATATCTCTTAATAATTCTGTGTGTAGAATAACTTTATTCAAAATACTATCGGATTCCATGCGAAAATCTAAAAGTTCATCTGGTTCTTGAGTCTTCAATGAACAGTCAGTTATTACACCGTCTTCCTCAATCCATACAGTTACTGGATATCCAACATCCTTGAAATATAATATTTCTAGATTAATATCACTATGAAAATTAATAAAAGATTTTTATGTTGAAATTCTGTAGTTATGCGATCAATTGTTTTATTACTTTGTAGTTGAGTTGAAGACCAACTGATGCAGTTGGAGATGTCATACTGCTCCAAAACATACCAAGACACTCGACAAGCACATTTAAATTTATTTTAAAAACAACATCTTCAGCAAGATTGAATTCTCGAAAGACATTTATTGGAATGTATGCATTTGCTTGGAGACATTTTGAATCTTCAACCGTTACTTTCAGACCATTTTCCGAACAAAAACAAGTCGCACACTAGATAAATATAAATAAATAATTAAATAAATAAATAAACAATAGTCAAAAACGTTTGATTAAATTTAATTTAAAAAGAATTTCTTTGATTTTTACCTCTTTAAAATTTATAGATCTCAATAATTGTACAACTGTTTTAAGATTCTCTAATTTCGCAATAAATTTGTATTCATCCAGTGTGCTCATTTTGAATATAAGAAACTTGACTTGATAGTAAATTTTTAAATTGTATTCTTGTTATATGTCTATGTTGTATTTTTTCAGAATTAAGACAAAATAACCAAGCAGCCAATATGTGTTTGCATGTTAAATCTGACTGATCTCGTAGTACCTGAAATCTGTATAATAAATTTTCTTTACATCAATAAAATAATTCGGTCGTTTATTCAATTTATTAATCTAATTATTGAGTTGAAGATCCTTACCGAAATGCAGCACATGGACAGTAATTTATATTTGGAAATAATATATAAGCTTCGCCAGATCCTTTTACTTCAATTAGCCAACGACTTGCATCAATTTCTTTCCAAATTCCAGTTGCATTTGCTTCACGGCTGATAATTTTGGTTACTTTACCTGAATCATATAATTCCAATGCTCGTTCAAATACCCCACCAAATACACTATACAGCTGCAATAAAATTGAATCTGAAACTATGAATCAGCCATAGAATTATATTTATTTGTAAAATATAAAAATAAATAAATAAATATATTTATTATGATTGATAAGAATAAAATAACTACATTTATTTTCTTTTGTAAAATCCAATGCTGCTTTTTCTAGTAAGTTTTTAGCAATAGCCTGGAAATTAATATCAAATTCATTCGTTATATTGTCTATTGGTGTGGATTTATCAATGGGATTCATGCTCAACCTCAATAATTAATTGTTATATGAAAAATAATTCTTTCCAAAATATTTCTACTTTTTGTTAATGTTATTTTGTATCAATAAATGTTTCCAGTCGTCTCGCCAATATGCCCGCCAAAATATATAGAAGTGTGTACTCGACGAAAAATAATATGCGACTTGTTTAGTACTATTTTCCACATGAGAGATGGCGCTATTGTTGATTTCGCCATTTTGAAGAATTTGAGTCAAAAGTTCAAATCCAACTTATATGACAATATTTTTCTTGCGAATATTCTTATTTATTCTAAATGGCGAGACAAAGATTGTCCAGATGTATTTGTAGAAAATGAGAAATTAATTATATTTTTAAAATTGATTGTATTTTATTTTACATTGCATATATAAGAATTTATATGCTATTATGGCATCATGTATGTATGCATTCTTACATATAAGTGATGTAAAAAATATTTTTTATGTAGATATTATTTTACCAATGATTTTTCGAATTTTACAATAATTATTTCATAGATTTAATTAACGCTTCCTTCAATGAATAATGTTTGTTATCATCAAATAATATAAATACAGTTTGACCAGAAAAATTTGGAATATTAGCTTTAGCGCCATTTTTCAATAGTTCTGCTGCAATTTCTAAATATTCATTTTGTAATGCATGAAATAATGGAGTTCTTCCCGATTTCAAATCACGAATATTAACATCAGCATTTGCATTAATTAACGCCAATAATCCAGCCATATTTTCATTAAGAACACAGTGATGAAGAGCCGTCATTCCTATAATAATGATATACAATTATATACATAATCATTTGTTTGTGGGTATTCAATTAATTATTTAGATTACCTTGTGAATCGTGATAGTTGAGATCATCACTTGATGATACATATTTTATAAGTTCAGATAGAAAATACGATGATTTATTCGCAGCAATTGTCAAAGCAGAATCATGAGCTGATTCATGTGAAATTGGATTTGCTCCAGATTTTAACAGCATATTAATAATTCCTGGCGATATTGAATACTTAATTGCCAATTCCAGCCCTGTCTATTAATAAATTTTAATAAAAATAGCCAATAGATTATAATAAACGAAAATTATAAATAGATAAAAACTAAATGAATTACATTTATTGAATTCTAACCTCTCTTTTTGATGTCGGTAAATCAATGCTTTGTTTGCAACCTCGGAGTACCATCAATTGTCGCTTGACTACAAATGATTGATCACTCAAAATAGCACGATGAATATTTAGCAATCCATTTTTATCATATTTCTTTGCACTTTTAAAATCTTTTTCCATTAAATTTAACGTTTTTTCAACAATTGGATTGACTTTTAATATTTCTTTAATTTGTTCAACATTATCTTTATTTACCCATCGTTGATTTAATATTTTATTTAATTTTTTAGTAAATTTTTGGCTTTCCTGAATCGATGTGTTTGAAATATTTGTATTATCAATATTATGTCGATCTATTACTTTTAATCGACTTAAATGATTTGTATCCCCTGACACTCGAAGAAAATTGTTCTGGTCAAGTAAACCAAATACACATGTTTGTGTTTGAGATTCTTTAATGGACATTTTATCAAGTGGAGGTTTAACTGGAACAAAACATTCAACGCCAATTCCACAATCTGCTAATGCCTGTAAAGCTTTTGTCCTCAATTCATCATTACTAATCGTACTTAACGCTTGTCCAACAATACTTAATTTATTCGACACATCCTTGTTTGATAAATTATCCTCATTCTTATTGTTTTGCAAGTTGGTCAATAAATTTGTTGAAGTTGTTAATTGTTTCGATGTAGTCATCGAATTGGTATTAATTTTATTCGAAATTGATTTATTTGCATTTGTAGTTAATTCTTTTTTTCCTCTTCTTATTAAATTTACTGTGCCATGGGAATTACGTAATGGATACGATCGTTTTGATGTAATAATATTCTTTTCTGTATTATATTTGTCATCAAAATTAAATTTACTATTAATTTCATGAGATACTGTAGAACTAACAACATTTCGTTCTAAATCATTATTTCCATTGGAATTTTCAGCATTTATTACACTTGAATTATTATCCATTTGTTTGCTCGATTGTTCATCTGCTTCAACAAATGAATTTGTTGTTGATGAAATATTTAATGGTCTTTTTATTCCAAACATTCTAGCTGTACCAACATCATTTGTCCCATCAATTATAGACTGCTTTGATTTATCAGTGATTTCCATTTTCAATTTTTGTCTTTGTAATCGTGGATTTTTAACAACATTTAATGACGAAGACTTAATCATTTCAGGATTTTTAATATTGTTTGTATTTTCTGGTAAAACTTTCAATGAATTAATTTTAATTCCATTATTGTGTGGAAACTTCATAAGTTTCGGTGTAGATTTCGATGTTGATACATTTTGTTTTTCATTCTCAGCTAATTGAACAATTTTCCAATTATTCGCTGATTGTACTATGTACATATTATTTCCCTCCAAATTATTACTTGTTGATTGCATTTGATATTGATTAACATTCGCATTTGTTCGTCCGTCCGATTTAAGTGGTTGAATTAATACTTTATGGGTTGGTTTTTCTTGATTTGCGCTCAATATCAACGAAGTATTAGATTTGGAGTGATGCATTAAAGACGTTAATGAATTATTTACAATTTTAGTAGCATCTGTAATATTATCAGGTGAAATTTTCATTATTGGCATATTGGATTTTGATCTGTCTAAATCCGGAATTATATTTACAATTGCTTCATTCATAGGCACCGTATTATTAATGTTATTATTAATTTGTGATAAAAGCTGAATATCGAACTCACCCAAGTGTTGACCGTCAGCTGACTTTAATTTTAATTTATGTAATTTGTTCAATAATTTTGTGTCAGCAATTAATGTATTACTTCGTTTAGGAAGAGTTATTGACGATGCCATAGACGTAGGTATAGCTATATGTTTTATTGTCATATTGTTGCCCAATAATTTTTTATAATTTTTCATACTTGGAAATGTTTGGGGCAATTCAAACTCACGAATGCACTCGACCACCTTTGCATTTTGTAATAAACTCTTTTTAATTAATAATCGTTGTTTTTTAACTGGAATTCCTGTTTCTGATTCCATTGATAAATTTAATTAGCAATTTTCAATAGTAAATATTGAGGAACTCTATTGTCATTCACTTCATTCAGGGTATATTCTCATAGCCTGATTGTTCAAACTTTTCTTTCCTGAAAAAACTAATATTATTTATTATTAATCTTTAGTATTTTACAAATGAAAAAATTTTTAATTATTCATAGAAATTAATCAGTTTAATAATTACTCATTTATTGTGACAATCAAAATGATGAAAACACGTGAGTACACACGATAACATAACTGCAGTGTAGAAGAAAAATAATAGGGGAACTACGGAAACGAATGCTATGTGTATAAAAAGGGACATCCCTGTTTTTGTTGTCGCGTGTAATGTGTATTGGAGTAAAAATTTCTTGTAATACATTATAAAGTTTATGATTTCCGTTCCGAGAGATGGAGCTCTATACAAGTTTTGGTCAACATGATCAAGTTTAGGAGCACATTATGTTTTAAATTAATGTCACAAGTTGAATAAAATTAAAATATAAAAAACATGAATTTTTTTTTTTTTTTTAGTTTTGATAAGTTAAATCATGTAGCTATCTACCCTTGAAAATTCAAGACGCTTTGTCGATAATTTAAGAAAGTTATTAAAAATCAAAAATCAAATTTTTAGCATAGAGCCTTATGGAGAATTAGCATTTTATGTATTTAAAATCACAAAAAGTATATTGTAAGAGTAGATACAATAATAAATAATGTTTAAAAATATTCTTTGAAATATGTAGTTTATATAACTCCACAAAAAAACAGGTGTTGACGAATGTTTAAATTAAATATTAATTATTTTAATAAAGATAATTAAAACTGTTTTGGTAAATTTTGATAAATGGAGTCAAATCAATTTTTAATGTGAATCAACTGATTTTTTAAAATAAATACCTTAAAAATAATTGGTACATATAAAAAAAATTATAAATCATTGTAAAATTATTAATATATTTTACAACTTTTTTCAAGCCTAGAATAAATTTTCCTTAACAAAATAAAATAAAAATTAATTGTGCTAATAATTATTATAATATATGTAAACCACAGTCTACAAAATTCCAAATCCTTACATTATCAAGTTATTTTCTTAACAATTTGAAACTCTTAATCATCGCACTTTTATAAATGCAAAGAATTTCCCAGCGATAGTAAAAATACCTGTAAATGGTTTATAAACATCTTCAAATTAATATGATCCAATGTCTAAATTAAAAAGTAGCATAATTATCGTACTAATGTGATAACACCAACATAATCATGAACAAATTCCTGATTATAAGTATTAAAATAAGGCAGGTTAAATTAAATAATTTGACACATAGTTAAGAAAAAATATTCAACGTTTTTTTTTTATTACACAGGTACAGGACTTGTAATTTTATGAGGTATATACGTGAGTTGGAAATTAAAATAATAAAAAATCGTAGTCATCTCTGCAAGATCACGAGCCTGAGTAAGTCGGGATCACACTGTATGACTTTATCATCAAACTCCAAAAATACCAATGTACCGTTGTTTTCTTGCACACCGCACAGTATTATATTGTATTTATATTCTTGCATTTTTTTTTGTTAAACTTAATCTCTCACACTCGCCTCTTTGCACACACCCACGCAATCACATACACGAACACTATGCATTCAAAATTTTCTACAATATAATTATAAACTATTTATCTATCTATATAAATATATATACGTATAGAAACACGATAACTCCTGATAAGTATTCTCACAATTTCGTTGTTTGATTAAAAAAAAAAAATTAATTTTTGAAATGTCATTAATATGCAAGAATTGAAAATTAATAAAAACAGAAAAAAAAAAAAAAAAGAACTTATAAAATGAATGTTTTCGGATGAAATACGCGTGTATCCATCAATGTGATTTCACAGCCCGTTAGCCAATTTGTGTGCGCAATAAAAATCCGGCCAATTTCATTTGTTTTCTTAAAAGGATAACTTACCATCCGGAGAGATGGATAATGGACATCACAGAAAGCCAATATGACCTTATGACTTAATGCCCAACCAATGACAGTGTATTCGCTTTTGAAATAATTAGTTAATCCATTGAACCTGAAATAATCAATGGAAAAACAAAACAGTAAGATTCTGATACTGTTTCTATAATAAGAAATTAAAGAAAACAAATAAACAAATATTTCCCACCAAGAAAGTTGAATAGATAATTATAAAGACATTGGATATATACTTTAAGAGAATACGAAATAATATACACCATATTTTGAATAGAAAATTTTCAATAGTTTGCTTTGGAAGAGTCGTGCAATTTATATTATAAAAAATAATGATTTTTGAAAATAAATATAATATTCCCGATAAAAATGAAAGAAAATAATGCTATGCATTGAAAAAAAACAGTCAGTCAATTGTGTTTGCCCAGTTAGACTATAGAACCATCTTACGTATAGAAATTTTGCCTTGATTTCATATTGCAGCAGTAAGTGACGCTAACTGCGATTGGCATCAAGATGATTGTACGGACAGGCTTCGTCACTGCAGGTCCCCATTAATTCGTATGGACATAGAACACCATTTGGGTCAATATGCCTGTTTGAAAATAGTAAAACACACAAGACATGTCCTCAGACTAATGGATCAATTGATATTACAATTAGAATCATAATATAAAAACAAACCTTTTCTTTATTTTTCTTTATTTGTAAATCCAGTACTTTTTTTATTTGCTCTTTATTTGGTTTTAAATAAATGAAAAACATTAATAAGAATTAAATTTACTTACTTTGGTGTATTTAATGACGTCAGCACTGATTCGTATGATACTGCTGGTTGTATTGATGGTTTTTCATCTTCAATTTTGACCCAATTGTTATTAGATGACGTTAATCTTTCCACATTATCGCTATGTGATATAAATTGATTATCAAATGGTAAATTATTGGAATCGGGTAATGTTGTATTTTTTACTGGTTCAATTATTGCATGTGCCATATGAACACTGTTTTGTATTGATACATCCATCAATGTTTGAGTATTGGCATTATCAGGCGTATTCCCCGTTACTATTTCCGATTCATTAACATTCTCAATTTTAATTGGCGTCAAATTTGAACTTGCTTCAGCATCAATTCTCACCGATTGTGAATTTAATTCAGTATTGTCATTGCAAGATTTATCTGATATTGATTCTGCTGCTATTGCAGCATTGTTTTGTTCGTTATTTGATACGATTGACGGCTCTTTTTTCTTTGAGATATCTTTTGATAAATTTGCCACTGCACGTAATCGTTCCTTTAGCAATTGATCGCCAGTAGACGGTATCCTGAAATTAAATTAAATTTAAATAAACCAATAAATCTAAACTGAAAATTAATGAATAAAGCTCAAAGTCGTTGAAAAGTCTGCACTTATTTTGTATTCTATTATAAATTAATAATTCATGATGAATTATAATTAATGAATTCTAAATAATCAATAGTAATACCAACAATTTTTTTTCTTTATATTCATTATTGAATCGCATTAGAGTGCATATACTGTTCAACAATTTTGAATAAAAAATTTGATATATTGTAAATATAACAATGCTAAATATATATGTACGTGTACATATATGAATACTGTACTTATAAGCAGGTCCCATAACTTTTGAACCGATTCCTTGACATAATCTCGACAATTGAGTGCACTCATTACGACCCTCATCAATTTTATTGTGGATCTGTGTTACACGTGGACTCATATTCTTTGTCTTGACACGTTGAGCTTGAAGACGTTTCTCTGCCTCTTGTAGTTGTAACTGCAGTCGCGCTACTTCGTTAATTAAATCTGCTTGAATTTCCCATTGTTTCAAGTCCTCAGCCATTTGTGACAAATTATGTACGACCACATATCTAAATCAAAATATAAGATATTTTTAACAAACTTTATAATAAAAATCAACACTTTGTAAAAGAACTTAATGAATATATTATAAATAAACTTGAAAAATTTAAACTTGTATTCATGATTAGTAGTTAACTCACCGTTTTGCCACCAAATCCTTTTCTACTGTTGTTAATTGAATACGTTGTTCATTATCCGGTAAATTATATATGGTCTCAAGTTGTTTTTCAACGTCTAATTCAATTTTATTTGAAGATTTTTGCGCCAGCACTTTAGTCTCAGTATTTAAATCTTCATATGATAATGTACTTTGATTATTCAAAGTTTGATCACTAATTGCATCAATATTATCTTCAACAACTGTTGAATTTAATAAAATCGTAGAATCCAATTCAGCAGCTGTATCCAATCTATCATTGTTTGCAATAGTAATTGAAGAGTCAGGTTGAGATGAAATTGTTGTCGACACCTCTGAATCCACTGTCGTTTGATAATTGGACATGGACCATTCGGTATTATCACAATTCGTTTCAATTTTACATGTTTCAACAGTAATAGAGCTATCGATTAAATTATTATCCATACTCTCTATTGTATTATGAGCTGGTGTTGTATTATCTTTATCATTATTTATTTGTATAATTGCATTGAGTGCATCTTTGCTATCTTCAATTTGCGTTCCATCTTCATTAACATCAGTTGGTGGATATTCATATTTCATATTGAGTTGATCTGTTGTTAAAATTCTTAATCCATGTGGAGGAGATTTAGGATTTATTGTTTGCTCTTTCGGAGCATTATCATTTCTAGCTATACTGATATGTCTAACAAATGGTACACTGTTATCATTAGTATTTGGGAATTGAATGGTAAGATTAGTCATCGGTCCCCCAATGGGGCTTATTAGATTCAATTCACTTTCATCTTTATTCAGGTTGTTAGCTATGGTGGAATTAACTTTTGAGCTGTCATCAACAGCGATAGATGTTGCCTCCAATATTGAGGCTTCAGTTTTAATTGGGATATCTGGTAATAATGATGGTGAAGCGACAGAATCATTATATTCAGAAATATCTTTTTTAATTTCTGGTCTCAATAATTCCAGTGCTGATTCACCTAGTCGCGTTTGGACTGTAACTGGTTTGTATGATGCATCTAATGAAGTTTGAGGAATTTTAGCTGAGGTGGTATCATTCACATCGGCAGTGGACGTAGAAGCCAAGGACGTTGGCGTTCCTTCATTAACGGATGCTGTTTGTGTAGAATTTTTCGTTGATATTTGGATATTCCGATTCATATTTTGTTGCTCTCGTTCGGCGATACGTTGTTTAAGTCTTCGGTATTCTTCTTGTTGTGAAGCTGGTAAATGACGTACAGCCTGTAATTTTTTAAATTGATTAATATTATCAAATAAAATTATAAACATTGAAATATTTTAAAAAATATAATTATTCAATAACATCTTACCAATGGCGTACTAATGATAGGAGTGGTCTTTTTCGCTGGAGCTGAAGTTGACGATTTAGCAGTGCCAATTGCAGGAGTTGTTGCGGACTCCAGTTTTTCTCGTTGAGTTCGTAAAAATTCCGCGAGACTTTTTTCAAAGTCAGTCTTTGGTATTGTTGGTGCTTTATTAGTCTCTTTTGTATATCCTGCATTAACATTTTTCGTTTTCATTTGTGTTGCAAGGTCCTCATTATCATTATCATCATCATCATCATCATCATCATCAGAATCACTATTTGAATCCTCACCAAGATGTATAATCATTCTTTCCATATTTTTTGATGCCGATATCTTTGAAGTAGTTGACAATGTTACGTCTTTTCCATTAGATCGTGGCAAATTTGTTTTTGAATTTTGTTGTTGAGTTTTATTAACTAATAAATCAATCGCTGCTTTTTGCAAAGCTAATTTTCGCTGTATCTCAGCGTCTACAATTTTCCCGGCAACATTAATTAATTTTGCTGTATCGGTTGTTGATGCAGTAGATTGTTTGACTATTTTTTTCAATGAATCTTCAATATCCGCTGTATTGGAACGTTTTTTGGCAATTACATCACGCGTTACATTTGGAGTTGTATTTTTTTGTCGGACAGATCGTGTTGGAACTGTGGCTGGTGGTAGCATATTCTTTGCTTCAACTTGTTGTTTCTCTTTTGATAATTCTTTATTAACATCATTTGATTTCTTTTTCATTGATTGACTACTCTCACTCAACGTTTTGGTAGTCGTTGTAGATTTTTGATCAGATGTTTTCATACGCTTTGGCAATGATGCGAGCAATGCTGCTCGAAGTGATTCTTCATCCTCATCAATACTACTTCGACGTTTTTTATTATCAACTTTAGTTCCCAATGTTTTATTTACATTTTCGCTTATGATATTTGTATTTTTAACATTTGATTCTGAATTTTTTGGTAATTTTGATTTCAATACTTTTTTTGTGCCTTCTTTACTTTGTTTTGTTGGCTCATCAGTATTTTTTTTCAATTTTGAATTATTTTTTGAATTTCCATCAGACTTACCATCAGTTCTAGTACCACTTTTAGAACGATTGACCTTTTTTGCCTCAGGTTTCTTTGTAATATTATCATTTTTCGAATTATTAACATCAGATTTTTCCGCTTCTCCGGTAGGTTTTTTATTTTTTCGCAAACTATCATTATCTTCTGTTGTCTGTAATTTTTTTCTAATCGTTATTTTGGTATTCATCCGTTCGTTGGCTAATATTGTTGATTTTCCACTACCACCCGTTTTTTGTTGTGTCTTTTTCGTTATCTCTGCTTTGTTTCGAGGTGTTCTAGGACGTCGAACTTTAGTTTTGACTTCAATTGCTGACGCTACCGTTGATTCGACAGTGTCCTTTGCAGATGAATTAATAGCAATCTCACTAGATTCAATATTACTTGCTACTTCTGTATTTTTTATAGTTTTTTCATTATGAACATTGGACGATACGTTCATTTGTGAATTTGCTTCATCGTTGGTAATGTCATTACCAAAAGCCACAGCTGGTGGTGTTATAACTTTACTTTTTTTCATGAAAGATTGAAGTTTTATCGGCTTAAAAGTAGAATTCACATTAGCTGATTGCGATTGAATATTGACAGGTAACATTTCAGCATTTTTAAATGTTGGTTCACTATTGACATCGATTTTTTTACTTGGCAATGGCTGTTGCAATTGTTTATTTGTCTTTAATATTGGGACTGGAACTAATGTTCGATTAACAAGTGTTGGTATTTTATTAGCGTCTTTGGTAACATCAGGAACATTTTGGAGATACAATGGCTCACCAGTATATTCTTCTAAATCACGAATGATATCGTTGTATGTAACATCATTTTGCACTTTATTGTTAACTGTTCCCGCTTCTTTAGTACTGGCTCTTTGTATTTCATGCCATTGATTAATAGGGTTTGAATTTAATGGTAATGACGTATTTTGTTGATGTGGGACGGGTATATTCAATGAATTATTATCATTATTTGCTAATGGCACTACTATCAAATTTGATGAATTTAATGAGCGAGAAATCATATTTATATTGGATTGTGTTCCGGCAATTGGAATTTCTGGTGGAAATACTGGTAATGTTGAATTTAATATTGTTGTATCACTTGATAAAGGAGGTGTTTCCGTATTTGGATTGACATATCGCCTGAGCCGCGGATCTCTCGATGTAATAGTTGTTTCTTCTCTCGGAAATCCTTCAACTCTTGTTGCACACATTGGTTCCGATGATGAATATGATGCAGGAATATTTGCATTATAGTCATCAAAATTCGGAGTATAATTATTAGAATATTGTAGAGTTGCATTTGTGGTCGAATTATTATCTGGCATGAAAAATGGATCAATTGACGGATTTGCTACCAAATTATCTGGTATTTGATGTTCAATGAATGGATGCGGCGAGAATTCATCAGTTGGAGAATAGGGTCGTGAATTTTCCTTTTCTCTTTCAACATCAGAATCCAAGTCCATATCCTCTACATGTGCATTTTCTGCAATTGGCAGTTGAGCAGTGGGCGATGTCATATCTGGCAGATCACTTTTATTTTTAACTTCATCATTGTTGGAATCATTATCGAGATACTCGTCCAAACTGTCGAGAAAATTGTCACTAAATGGATTTTCATCTTTTATATTTGTTTTACTTTTTTTTCTCATTACGCCGCGTTTAATTCTATCATTATGTTTTTTCATCACAGCTGAGCGCAACGCTATCATTCGTAATTCTAAATCTTCCTCATCATCATCGCTAATGTTTGCATTACCAACAGCATTAGGTTGCGTCCTAATTGTTTCAACATTATCACTTGGATTTACATTATTTTTAATTTGTTTTGTCTCCAAAGCTCTACGTCTGAGAAATTCAAGATCTTCCTCATCATCAGGTTTTATTTCAGTTTTTCCATCACCACCAACTTCCGTTTGCCAATCATCAATCATCTCTTTTGTTTCGGGTAAGCTCTTAATCATCATATTACTCAATTTATCTTTCAATGATGATTCTTTAAGCTTTTGTTGATTAACTGGCGTAATTGAACCAACTGTATCTAAATGTCGGACTTTTTTCAATAGTGACGATGCATATGTATCTTTATAACGTCCAGGCGAAAGATCACGTGATGATTTATGTAATGCACGTCGATCATGGTTAAGTGCTGGTGATTTTCTCGGAGACACATATTGACGTGGCGATCTTTGACGTGGCGATGGCGATCGACTATGTTTTAATGGTAAATGATGAGATTTTATTGGTACATTTGGCACATGCCAACCATTATGTCGTGGAGATGAATCCATACGACGTATAGGACTTGGAGATCTGTCATTATTGTCTTCATAAGGTCTTGGAACAATATAGTCTCTTCGATCGTTAGTAACAATTATATCAGGTTCATCATCGAATGTTGAAACTAAATCATCAATTACCAACATTCTCTGTCCAGATTTCTTCTTTTTTTTCTTTTTCCGTTTTTTTTTTGGTCCAATATGAATAGCAAGTTGTTTTGATGTTCCTGGCAATCCAACAAACTCTATATCTTCATCACTTGATATTGGCAATAGATCATCATTTTTTTCTTGTAAGGTTGTCGTAATAGGTTTCACTCCTGAACCAATTAATTCATTGGAAAATCGACGATTTTCTTTACCATGATCCGCGTCTTGAGAAAGAATATCAAGTTCTACCGGATTATACAAAAAAATTTTTTAAAAAACTCAAATGAACAATCATAATTAAGATTAATGATATCAATTCTATGTATATTCATACTGTTATACATATAATAATTATAAATTAATGAAAAATATAAAAAATAAAAATCTACAATTTATAAATGGATACCTCGTTTAATGTGCTTCTTTCCAATGCCAGATTTTTTGGGATGCCTATTAAAATTACCATAGTTTATCTCTTCTGAAGAACTAACATCTTCTAAAGAAATTTCTCCTTCCTCCCTTTCATCGAAAGGTTCAATTTTTAGATTTTCCATTGTTCATAAACAAATTTGGCGCCAATCTATAATGAAAAATTTTTTTTATTACGAAATATAATTATCTTGTGTGTCTAATATTTCAGAATGATTGAATATCTCTATTGATGATATTGTATTATCATATGCGATACTAATTACTAATCAATATCGTTGAATTATGCAGATAAACATTTTAAACAATGAAAACGAATGACTAATGCTATGATGAGCATCCATGATAAAGTCAAGGTTATAAATGGCACAGTTTTTTAAACTTTCCATGTGCTTCACATTGCTGTATGTTATTTCAACCAAAAAATTCCAATGCACTGTTGATAACAATTAGCATTCGATGTATTATCAGTTTAAAGTGTACTATAAACTTACCGAACTTTTAATAATTATACATGAATGAACAAAATTCTCAAATAAGTCATGGACTTTCGTAACCTAACGCCATATTGAAATATATACTGTAATTTAGCAAACACGTACTTATATATATATCTAAATATATTCTCTTTTTTTACTATAGTCTCCATATACATATATATTCTGTCTACTAATAATAGAATGTTACAAATACAGATGGCGGTTGGTGCAAATTCTCGTGTTCAGAAGAAAATAAAAATCAAGTTTTTTTTTTTTCGAGATCGATTCAATATGGCAGCCTGCTAATCTCGAAGATCGATTATTATACAAGGAAAATTCATATATAAATATAAAAATATAAATATATGCTTGATACGTTTGTGACATCGAGAATAGTATGAATATTTTCTTCATAAATATAATGTAAGGTTAAGATTTGTTGTAAATGCATTCAAATTACTTTACTTTCAACTAAATTGTTGTAAGATCCTAATGGACCATTTAAATCAACGAGGAAATTTCGTTAAACGGTAAATACTTCATATTATTACCACTTATAAATTCTAACCTCGAAAGTTAATGAATTTAGATAAATAAATATTGTGATCAGTAACTACAATCCAGACGAGGATCCAGATTATGAAATTATGAAACAAATTAAAATGGAACCAGACACAATGCTATCTCAGGAAGATGATATTATGGCACAATTACATCAAGAAAGTTCTGATTTGGAGGTTGAGCCAAATTTCGCTTTAGAACCTACTGATGGCGATGATTGTAATGAGGAAATTCTCATGCAACGTATGGATATTCGTGAACCATTATCAACATTGAGAAATTTATTGGAACAAAGATTGGGTGTAGAATTAACAGATTATTCATTTTGGCTTCAAGATGCTCAAATGGTAATGATTTTCCTTTACATTTAATTCAATAATTATAAGTCAAAATATAAAATTGTAATTCATTTTGGATTTTATTTATATTTTATAGTTGGAGAGCCATAAAAATTTAGTTGATCAATGCGTACAGGGTGAAGGTCTTGTACAAGTTGATGTACAAATAAAAACTGCACAAAGAAAAATAATTATTGTTGATGTGTTGAAACCTGCAGAAGATTATGTTGAAGCTGTTGAAAATCATTGTGAGCACAAATTTAGTTATTTCCTCTATTAATTTTACTTAATCTGGATAATAAAACGTATAATCATTATTTTTAGCACCTTTGCCTGCACAAGAGGAAAACAAACAAGATGATCCTCCATGGATAGTAGATGCTCAATATCAACAATATCGGGTATAATAAAAATATTTATTCATACAAAATGTTACAAATATTTCATTATTCTACATTTTTCATGGAGCTCTAGTAATATTAATCATCATTTAGTTAATTATGTGAGATAATGGTATTTACTTAGGTTAAATTTATTGAAATATTTCTATAGGAACGTTTGAGAATTCCAGCAGATCTCAAAAAATGGTTACCTGCACATGTTAAATCTTGGGTCCAATGGGCGGTGAGGCAATTTAATTTGACGTCTGTTACATTAGTAGATTGGGATTTAACAGGTGCTGAGTTATATGACCTGACATTGGAAGAATTTCAACGAAAAGTGCCCAATGATCCAGGTGAATTATTTTGGATGCACTTGGAAGTCCTTAGAAGTTCTAATTGTGTCGGTAAGATATATTTTTTTATATTATCATCCACATATACAAATGCTTTATTTCTAAGTTGAATTAAATTAAATATTATTCATGAGTAAATATAAATAAATAATTAGATAATATTGATTTATAGCTGTGTTGTCAAAAAATCCACCTCCAGAAAATAATTTACCAGAAAAATCGCCGAAATTGCGTAATTTAAAGCCGTCAAAGGCACGAGCCGTGTTGAATCAACAGGCGAAATTAGTCAGTGTACCATTATCAGCAACATCACCTCCAATTACGTTGGCATCATCCAGTCGAGCTGTTAATAGTGGTCAAATTCAATTGTGGCAATTTTTGTTGGAATTACTCACAGATAAAGAACATAGAGACTCAATTAAGTGGGTGGGATCTGAAGGAGAATTTAAATTTGATCAACCAGAAATTGTGGCACAATTGTGGGGTGCACGTAAAAATAAACCATTGATGAATTATGAAAAATTAAGTCGTGCATTACGATATTATTACGATGGTGATATGATTTCTAAAGTACATGGAAAAAGATTTGTTTACAAATTTGTATGCGATCTCAAGCAGCTGCTTGGCTATTCAGCAGCAGAATTAAGCCGATTAGTTGAAGAAGGTCGAAGATATTTTTGATTTCTACCACACACATTTATAAATAAAAAACTAATTCAATACATAGTGTGCATACTTATGGGGTTGTGAAAATATACAAAATAACTGACAAAGATTTATTACGTAATTTGAAAAATCAGATTTTTTTTTTTCTTCATATTCATCGTCATTTATACATGTGTATTTTTATAATAGTTCTCATACAGCATTGTTGATATTGACTTTTAATTACTTACATACATTCAATATACAATAATAAATATATAATTCAGTTGAAAAATAAATAAGTCAATAAATAAATAAGAAAAAAATTTATTTGTTTCATAAAATATGAATGAATATACAATTATCTTTCACTATTTTTGCTATGATAATTACAACATGAAAATAATATTATTCTAGCATTATTATATACATATATTTGGCATTTAATTGCGATGTTATTCAGATATAAATTAAGCCGGCCCAATTTGTGGTGACGAGACTGCATTAAATGGGCCGGTGAACGTTAATTTACTCTCATATTTGTTGTGTCGATTTACTATATTGTCCGTTCGACCGGCCAAAAAGGCAGAACTCATCGCCAATACCAGAGAATCTAGCCTGTGAGATATCGGACGCGACGTCACAAGTTAGGGTCTCAGGGAACCGGCGAAGCGGCAGGCATTCTTAACAACATCGCCTGCCCGCCATTGCTCTAATCTCATTCTAAAATACGCTCACTCACTGCCTTATCAATTTTATTTCTCTCCCTCACTCTCTACCACCCCCGCTTTCATACAATAATATTGTGATAATTTTTATTATCATTTGATTGTAAATTGCATTTAGATTCAATTTTAACATTTACAGCACCATGTCATCAGCACTTATAATCCTTCATTTATTTCTAGTTATCACATATATAAATTATTATTGCCTTTTAAAGATTACAAAATAATTAATTCATTGTTTTTTCTCCAATCATATCCGATTGAGCTTTTTGTCCAACGTTGGGGCGCCGACGACCGGGAAAGTTAGCAAGTTGCACAGTGGACATTATATCTGCAAATTTTGCAATTAAACCACTATACAACCTACTACCTCACCCAGGCATCACCGCTGTTCTAATTTGTTTTATAAAATATTATCACTTTGTTATTTTCTCCTTATGAAAACCCACCAATAATATATTCTTCACAGCTAGCTATATTGATGATTAACGCATATATATCAATCGTTTATTGTTTCACACTGGATAAATAATGAGCATGATATAAAAAAATTAATTAGAGCAATGAAATGAAATAAAAGAAAGATAGAAATTAATTAGTGGAAGATGAAAAATAAATATTATTTTATATTGATATTGATTATGTTAATATTGATAGATAGCCATTTAATTTAGTTTTAATATCGTTCACATCGTTCCTATAAACCTTTTGTTTTTTTTTTTTTATTTTATTATAAACAACTTGTACCATTCTTAGATAAAAGTGTATATTTATAAAGCATATGAACGAGACGATAAATTTTTTTAATACGCCGGCCTGACTACATGTACCGGTAGATAGGAGCTTGCGGTATGCATATAAAATAGCCCACAAGTTCGGATCTACGGGTTAGTGTCATCAAGTAAGCTGTTTCCCCTGTATGAGCGTGTGTTTGCCCTTGATCATCCAACAATATTCTCATGACACCATTGTATAAGATTATTTATCCATAAAGCGAATTATATATATGTATATATTTGATTGTCAGTCGTCAATGTCATTTACAGGGCCCAGAAGAAAAATAACGATAATTGATAAACATAATAGAGCGTGAAAAAAAAAAAAAAAAAAAAAAAAAAAAAAAAGATTGAAGAGAGCGAGTGTAAGAGAAAAGAGATTTATATGTTGAAATCGCCAGGTGATGTGAATTCAAGTTCAACTTGGGGGCTCCCTCTCTATATACCATACACATGAGCGAGGTCATCTGAAAGCAAAAAAAAAACAGAAATGGAATTTCATTCACAATGATATTTCGCTGAGATTAATATATAAATTATTATATCATAAATATTCGCATATATTTAAAGATATATTTTAATCGATTTTTTTAATTCAAATAAAAACAGTTGTTTTTTTATTTATTTTTATAATTTAAAAGTATGATATTATATATATAGATTATAATGTTATATTTAATTATTGAATTTTTTATAACGTTAATAGAGTTTTGTTTATTATGAATTGTTGAAATTTGATTTTGATTTTAATTCAAAATATTCAATAGTAGAAATTAAGTAAATATATTTACTTATTTATTTCTATATTAAAATGCAGTAAATTGCATATATATATAGTAATATTAAATTGTATATAGTAAAATAATATAGATATTTATTCAATTGAATTACTGATGTAGATTAATTAAAATTGATGAATAAATTATCTTAATGTGGTGCTGATAATTTTATAAAGTTTTATATGTGAGTTAATTAAAAAGTGCTGGATTTTTTAAATTTTAAAAAAAATGTGACGTATAAACAACAACATACATTATACATTCAATGAGAATTTGCATTGATTGATACTAATTATAAATAAAATTTCAGTAAAAACATTAAAATACAAAAAAAAAAAAAAAAAATTCTTATTTGTAAATTATATCAAAATTTTTCAGAACAAATTTTTATTTATATATATTTTTCAATAATTCTTGCGCTGATTTATCTTCATCATCTTTTCTTCTCATTAATCAAAAGAATGATAATTATTCAAAACAATACGATATATATATATATTACAATAAATATACATTTGAGAAACTAATTCTAACAAATATTTGGATCCCTCTAGCGAGACGCCAATGGCGTTTTGAGTACAGACGTAGCAAGAGAACCAGTGAAGGGTAGTGATAATGGTGAGAAAGAGAAAGATGAAGAAGAAATGAAAAAAAAAAAAATAAATAAATAAAAACAAAAAATAAAACAGAATGTAGATCTTATATAGAATTGAGAGAGGCTACAAGAAGGAGCTTAGAGAGAGACAAAGACATAGACAGAGAGAGAGAGAGAGAGAGAGAGAGAGATATGAGGAAAGCCTGGCAAAATGAAAAAAAATCAAAGGATCGAGACAAGACGAAAGATATTGAGATAAAAGGCAACTCTCCCATAGCCATTTTAAAAATCGCGTCCGACATTGGCCAACGTTTGTATATAGACAATTTAATGGTCTCTATATAATGCATGGGTATTTTTGTGTCGCAGTAGATGAAATAAAAAAAGCTTTATTATTTTTCAATTGACCGCACAAATTTATAATTTATCCGATGGTATAATATATAATCTCAATCGACAAACACAAAACAAAAAGAATCATTCATATGTAAACATATTATACTATCAAAATATAATCAAATAAATTAATTACAAATTAATATTCTTATAATTGCTAAAGATAATTCATTCTATACAGTATACACCACAATAAAAAAAAAAAAGTTTTATCATTTAAATGATAAATCAAATTTCATTAGTAAAATAAATTGCACGAGTTTTATAATTCTCATTAAATGCCATAAAATTCTTACATAATATTTAAATATAGAATATTTTTCTCTCCCCTATAAGCTTATATATATACATATCATTTGTAATCAAAGAATGAATTAATAAACAAATATAAATATATATATTTATAAATATTTTTAAATATTTGAATTTAAAATATTTTAATTTTTTTCGATTCTTTTCACTATATAAAAATATAAATAATGAAAATAAATATTTTTTGGGCCTATATATCCCATTAATATAGGTGAATTGTAAACACACACACTTAAAATATATAAGCACCATTAATATTTGTGCATGTATATATTTAAAATGCAGGTTATATATGTGTATGATATTATATATCAAATACGTTTATTATACACATATACAAATAATAAGTATCATGAATTATATTTATGTATGTATGTGTGTATATGTGAGTGAGGAAGGGGCGAATATATATATATATAATCATAAGGGCGGACGATTATATGGAGAAAGAGGAAAAGAAAACGGAGAGAGTATACATCACGAGCATTTTGCAAAAGGGAGTATAGAGAGGTCTTTGGATAAATGTATTATACAGCGGCCGCCATATTATATTTAGCGAGACGCACACGTACGCTCGTGTGAATGAACTTGGAAACGCATACATGCAGCATCAGGGACGAATTGAGGTATTTGAGAGCCTGTGCCTCGCATTATTGAAGTGCAACGAATATATATATTATAATGTATGTAAGTATATATTAATATGGGTGTGCCATTTTTAGGCAACTTTTTTTTTTTTTTTTAGCAATAAGACAGGCGGAAAACTTACTGGACGGTGAAAAAAGAAGATTTTTTAAAGCGGATATATATATATTATATGAGCTTTTAATTTTAATATTTAGAGGTGGTCGTATTTGTAATTTTTCATTTTTCATTTAAAAAAAATTTTTTTTTGTTGATTTTTGTGGCTTGGCATTTGTGCATTATAGAAGAGAGCTCATGGCGTATTCTTGTAGGGAATCGAACGCTCTACAAAAAAGGACTCTTGCACTTTTTTTATAGAGACAGCCATTTTGAAGATATTCAAACCCAAAGTTATAAAAGCTAAAAAAAAATGCTCACGTGTCAGATATTTTTTTTTCTGCATTTTATTTACTTAAAAAAAATTATTTATAACTTATGTTGAATGAATTTTATTATTATTTCAAAGCAATAGAAATTATGCTGTCTAAACAAAATTAAGTAATGTATAACTACAATTATTGAAGTGTTTATTTATTACAATAATAAAGGGATTAGTATCGATTTAATGACAAAAAAGTCAAAATTTTATACATTTCGAACTTTGGGATTAAATATCTTTAAAATGGCTGTCTCTATGAAAAAAGTGCAAGAGTCCTTTTTTGTAGAGCGTTCGATTCCCTACAAGAATATGCTATGATTCTATCTCTATGATGCGCAAATGTCGAGCTACAAAAATCGAAAGAAAAAAAATTTTTTTCCCATGTTATTTAATTGGAAAATGAAAATATTAAAATTAATGTAAATGCAAAATGTGTATATATAATATTTGTTGAACGACATTTTCGAAACATATATCTTTCAATTGGTTCATGCACGATTACGATTTGATATAAAAATTTTATCTGACTTGTGAGATTTGTTTTATGAAAAATAATTTATATTGTGATATTAATTATATATTTATTAATTTTCTTCATTTGTATATTTGTTAATTGATATTTTATGCAATGTATTGATGAAAAATTAATGGTCAGAATTAATTAATTGATTAAGTAGTGTGTCATGATATTTTCAAAAATTATATGTATCGTATATTTTTATTTAAATTCATAAATAATAAAATAATAATAAATTAATATAATAATTTTTTTTTGTTATTATTTATGAATTGATATATTTATAAAAAAAATTGATGAAATTTTTTTCTTATGATTTTGGGTCCTGGTGTATGTAAATATTCATAATTATATATAGTTTAAATTATTCGAGAAAGAAATATTATTTGAAATTTTTAATCGAAGTCTTCAAAATACATTTCGAAATATTTCCAATATATATTTATAGGTTATATAATTGTTCCAAATTCATACATTGTACACAGTGAAATATATTATTTGTTGTTTTCAATATTTATCAAAGTTCATCATTAAAAAAAAAATATTCCATTTTAAAAATTCAAAATACGTAAAATTTTTTTATCAGAAAAATAAATTTCCCTGCAGTGATTTTTTTTTTTTAAATAATTAAATTTCTTTACAAATATTTATATATTTTTTTTTCTCGATAAAAAATATAAAATTAAGTGTTTATAAATATTTAAGCACTGTTCTAATATAAGCAAAAATACAGACGATGCACCACGTCGGATACCCAATAACATAATATAATACTTCCATAGACCAATGCCCGCCCACTGCCTAGATGAGAATAGCCAATGACCGTTTGAGATTCAACTTGTCGAAAGCGGATAGGCTTCTAATGTAATACCGGGGAAACGGTACAATCGCCCAGTCCAATTCCCCTCTTTAATAAATTTCAACCGGCAACTAATCGCACTAACTATATTTAATTACTATTCAGAATAATTTTTTTTTTTTTTTTCATAAATAAGTATTATTTGTCAACTATTCTATTTATCCATTGTATTAATATATTAATATATACATTCGTATATATATCTACATACTTTAACTCGTTGAAAATTAACGTTTAAAAATTATTCTGCATCCAAATAAATTTAATCAAATATTAATCAACATATTATCCACTTTAAAAATTCATAAATGGATCAAAAGCGCACTCATTATATTTTCCACTAACTTTCATCACATAAAGTCAATTAAATATAATTGTTTAAAGTATAAATATTTATTCGCACAATATATATATAACGCTAATTAATTATTTATTTAATAAACTATTTCAGGCAAAGTCTGTAATAAATTTTATATAATATCCTTTAAAAAAAAAAAAATTTCGCTACAAATATTTAATAAATTTTATAAACAAATGGAACTATAGTTTCAAAAGCATATTCCTCTAACTATATATAATAACTATCAGTACCTGAAGCTGATATTTAAATATTCAGAATTAAAGTGGCAAATATTATACAACTCTTTTTTCTTTTAATAATTAAATATTAAAAAAAATTATTAATTAGTTAGATTTTATTTAAATATCGAAGCATAAACAAAGCTCATATATTATATATATATATACATGATATAATTCTATTGTTGCCACATTTTTTTAGTTATATACTTTTAGTAATTAATAATGTTTATAAACGTACAAAATACATAACATCACATCAGTATTGATCTCGCATTCGGTGCACTAGTTTCCGTTTGCGTGTTTTCTTGTCTGTTGTGTGCATTTCGCGTATATATATATATATATATATATATACATATACATATGTGTTTGTCTGAAAATATAGAAGTTCGCCCTTCGAAACGCCGGGTACACACAAATATATAGCAGCATGTATTCACTAAGGTCGAGGACCTCACTCGGGGTGTTTCACCTCGCCCATGCAAGGGTACAAGACAGACATATATAATGTATTGTATATATATATACATTAGACTGTTCCAAAAAAATCGACTATTTTTTTTTTTCAATTTTCGAAGTGAAATATCTTCGAGGAGGTGTAAAAAGATGCCTGTTGAAATTGGAGCTCTTAATATTAATATTTAGAGGGATCTCGCATCGTGAATTTCCATTTTTCCGTTTAAATAACATGGAAAAATTTTTTTTTTTTCGCTTTAAAATGTTCTAACTTACGCTCTAATTTATCGATTTAAATGATCAATACACATTTTGTAGGAAATTGAACGCTCTACAAAAAAGTGTTCTTATCATTTTTCTATAAATCTACTCTTTCAAAAGTTATTCAAGGTT
>JAQQBS010000001.1:10492424-10517640 GCA_030347275.1 Microctonus aethiopoides
CCCAAGTTTCAGCGAAATCGGAGATGCAAAGTTCATTGGTAGGATGAGTTGGCATGGAATGCCCCATATATATTATTATGTATTTAATTAAGAATTAAAAGAATTTGTTGCTTCGAAAACTATAGAAATTTACGATAAGTCTAGAAACTTTCTTCCCTTATAACTATTTGAATTCATTTATAAAATATCTCTTTAGTAGTAAAAAAAAAAAAAAGATTTCCGAGGCGAACTACATCGTAAAAACTGTTCAAACTAAACAAATTTGTTTAACAATCAATTAACCAAAAAATATTTAATTCCCGTTACCCCAATACATTTTAATTGGCGGACAGGGATTTTTAATTATATTAAATATTTTAATTTTCACACGGAAAGCAATAAACTAATCAATTTGGGGGTTGGGGACATCGGTTTTGCGTGTTATTTACTCACTGTCCGCAAGATCAAATCAGATTGTGACTGTGGGAGTCGGCCACTCGCGCTTACTCAAGAGGTGTGAGACTTCCGCTGCTGACTCTTACTTCTCTTGGCTCTGGAGCAACTGCTGGCCTCCTTTCCTGTGACATTTGTGAATTTGTGCTCGTAACAGGATGCGCTGACGATCTAAGTGCATGATTAGCCACGACGAATTCCGTCAACATCACATCAGCAGTGCCGCCCGATTCCAATGGTATTGCATTTTGTCGAAAGTGATCTAACATGTCAAGTATCGCGGGAAAACATAGATGTTGAACACGACAATGTCCTTGATCATTAAGCGTCATTCTTAAATGCTGTAGAAAAAATAATTATATTCATTTAGAAATCAATTAGTTGAATTAATATAAAAAAAAAATGAAAAGAGAATTTACCTTTGCTCTTCCTTGAAAATTGAAGGTGAGAACGAATTCTCCTTTTCTCGTTTCGCTCTGTCGTACCAAAAATACACCATGACCATTTGCAGCACTATGTAAAACAAGTTGAGCTGCATCTGAACGTGGCAGTGTACCATGAAACCATGGGAATTCTCTTAAGCTCACAGCGAGATCCGGCTCGCCTTCATTTCCACTCACTAAAATTAAAATTATGATAAAAATATATTTTATACGCATAGAAAAATTGTACAATAAAGTAAGTAATATATTTTAAAGTTTAATTTAATATGATTGCATTTATTTATAAAAATATTATGAATATTGAAATATTGAAGAAAATATAAGCTCATAAATAAAATCATTTTTTTTTTTTGACTACAGTATAGAAGTAATAAATAATGTGAAACGTACTTTGTTCAATTTCTTGTTGAGATGAGCACAATTCGATATTACTATTGCTTCGAATACGAAGTCTGGGTGGTAATTCTGGTGGATTGCCAACATCATTGGCATGATCATGACCACTTCTCGAATTTTTACTTGCTGAATTAGCTCGTAATCTATCACCATCATGACCACTGGATGATCCATGACCAACACCATCCATCGTCATTGAATCATTTCTTGTTGAATTCATTGAATTCAAATGTGCAGTACGCATACAATATTTTATTGTCGCTAACCATGATCGCATGTCAGCTGAATCATGGGCTTCCATTACAAATTCTGCATTTTGTGTTTTTAATACAAATGTATTTTCATGATCAGGCATTTCAAGTGCTGTTGTTTCACGTGCCTCAACAATTGCCGAACAAAAAACACCATCGCGTGGTTTTACTGCTTTTGGTGGTGAATAAAATTCCAACATATAACCACCAATTGCTTTTATCAATGCCAATCTTGATTTTTCCCATCTTTGTGTACCATCGGCATTTTCACCCATCAATGAATTAACAATACCTTCCTTTCTGCATTCAACAACTATTTTTGATAATTTTGATTTCGAGTACTTTTCTTTTCGACTTTCGCTATGAGAAAGCTCAACTTCATCGCTTTGATGCCTGTGAAATAAACCTTTGCC
Organism: Microctonus aethiopoides; assembly: GCA_030347275.1. Lineage (NCBI taxonomy): Eukaryota > Metazoa > Arthropoda > Insecta > Hymenoptera > Braconidae > Microctonus > Microctonus aethiopoides. The sequence continues at coordinate 10,494,360 of JAQQBS010000001.1, forward strand.
TTTTTTCAGGCCTTTAAATGATAGTCGTCGAAAAAATGGCTTATGTACAGGTTTTGGCGATACAATTTCACCATCATGCTCCGAATAATCGCTGAACTCTTCATGCGACGACGCTCGCACCGGTATTCGATTGTTTTGACTAGTGGAGTTGGACACCACGTGGCGTGTATCATGAAATGACGGTGACCTAAAATTATATCATCAATTTATATTCATATTCATTTACTCATCAATATCAATTACAAAAATTAATTTAAAAAACTAATATAAAATAACAACGAAATGTCAAATAATTAAAGGATTCTGTCAACGAGTAACAGAAAATTAAAAACAAAAACAATTAAACTCCTATTGTTCCTTTCTTCAAATAGTTATATCAGAAAACTAAAAATAGATAGAATATTAACTATAAACTATACAAAAGAATAAAACTACTGATAATAAATAACCAACCTCGCACTCCTTCTTAAATACTCGTTCTCAAAATGCTCACAAAATGTGTCAATAAATTTTCGAAGAAAGTCTCGATGTGACAAAGTTGCTCGGGCACTTTCCGGCAAATTTAAGCTCACATAGGTACAAAATGCTTTAGCAAAATCTGATGCTGCTGCCCGGGCGTGTCTATCACAAAATTCAATCCAATCATCAGAACCATCAAGCACCCCAACAGCAGTGGCTGTCGCCACGACCGCAGTGGCCGCCGATGATGCATTGTAAACATTCATGCCGTTTCACTAGCTCCGATGACTTCAATTGTTGTTATTTTACGGCAATACTATGTATAACCTCACAATTTACTTGTGATCTATTACACTTTTATCATTAATCGTCAGATTAATTTATCAAAATAGTCCAAACACATTGTGCTATTATAAAATGCGGCAGATATCTACACAACTACAAACTAATATACAACAACTACACGCGTCCAGACAACAACGCCAGCCATAGATTCAACTCTTAATATGTATGCATGTATATATATATATATATGTCCAATAGTGTTCAGCAATATCCAGCGTCCAAACTCCAATGGACACTGCACCTGTTTCACGAGGATCAATCACTGTGTGGAGACAGAAGTGTGGGGCGGTGAAGATTGAGGTTGGGGGGTAGAAAAACAACTCAAAGAATTGTTCCTCACCAAGTCACCAGTCTTTTCTCCCACTTACTCTGGTAATAACCTCCTTGTTCACACACTGTCTTCCCCACCAACAGTCACAACCGTGTGTGAACCTTCACAACAACAACCACAATCGGCAATCCTCCAACAACCATTTCTCTTGATATATGTATCTGTCGACTGTTATTCTCCCACCATTGCCATTCTTTCTTCAGGCCGTGGTCCGAATCACGCTCACAGAACTTACGACGTTTACACTGATAACGTCGGGTCCGATTTACGTGAGCGCGCCAACGTCTGTTTGCAGTGTTAATAATTCGGACCACTTGTGAGTGTGCTTATGAATTCCACAAGTTAAACATAACCTAACAAAACATTTTTTGAAATAAACATGAGTGGAGTATGTGGTGTAGCGGATGAAGATCGGAAAATGCTTGTATTTTTAGCATTTTCCGCAATCGGGGAAAATAACGATAGTGATATTGATGTGGAAGATACATTAGATATTTCGTCATCATCGAGTAGCTCCGAAGATGAACTGGTTAACATAATTCTCGTGTTAAACAAGAAGCGAGGAAAATTGGAGGTTAGACCTCGTATTCAACATTACGTCGAAGAAACGATTCCCAGATTTTCGGATCATGAATTTAAATCGCATTTCAGGTATGTCAAATCAAGTTAACTAGTGATTGATAAAGCTAAAGGTAGAGAAATGCCTTAAGCGTGTTTTTAAAAATGCTCTTTGAATATAGGTTTAACTCGTAAATTTAATGTTCAAGATATTAATATGCAATGCAGAATGAGATGCATTTATTTATTGATATTGAATACATGGATTAACATTAACATAAATTAGACATTTATTAAAGGTACTACTGTAGTTTAAGCCATATGTTGCTAGTAATATTACTCATATGTGAATGGTCGATGAGTTCGTTTGTGCTTTGAATTGATTAGGAATTCTGTTAGTATTTGTATAATGCTGAATATATTTTATTTATACTTTGAATATTTTAATATTTTCAGAATGCTCCCTGATACTTTTGAGTATTTATACTCGGTCTCATATGATCAGCAATATCGAAGGCTAATTCTGTTGCTGGAAGAAAACCAATTCCCAATCAAACACAACTACTTTTGACTTTATGGGTGATGACAACGCAAGACTCGTACAGGTTCAATTATACAGACTATAATCAATTTTTTTTAAATTGAAAACAAAGCAATTACTAATGACTTTAATGTTTTAACATAGATCCATATGTGATCGGTTCAACGTTGGAAAAGCTACGGCCATTAGAAGTGTACAGAGAGTAACTTATGCACTTTATTGTTTGGCTCCTCGATTTATTCAATGGCCAACTGGGGACTGAGCTACTCAGGTTATGCACGAGTTTGAAGCAAATAGTGGATTCCCTGATGTTCTTGGAGCAATTGATGGGACGCATATCAGAATCAATGCGCCTCGTGAAAATAAAAATTCTTACTTGAACAGGAAGTCATATCACTCAATACAAGTACAGGTAAAATTTCAACGGTTGTTACTTCGGTAGTTTAATATTTTGAAAATATACTGTAGGGGTTTACTCATATTTTTCATAATTATTATTATCCAGTCTCTCAAGAAGGTCACATGGCAAATTGACAATTGGTGTGGACGATAACTTACAAAGTTTTCAATCAATCGTGCCGAAATTTGGTACATATCTTTTCGATGATACTATTTCCTCAATTAAACATTTTTTTCCAAAAACGTTATTATCAAAATATTTTTTCGAGGCAAAAACAATTACAAACAGTTGAAATGTCATATTTTTCAATTGTTTTTATTTAGAAAAATAAATTTCTATTTTTCAGCACAATTAATTAAAAACTTTTTGATCCATCGTCCACAATAACCGACAACCTGGCATTGAAACCTTCTCAGAAAACTCAATAATTAATCGCTCATTTTTTAATATTGAAAAAAATCATAAAATTTTCTAACAGTAAAAGATATGAATAAAGTACATATCAAATTTCAAGAATATTAAAGGAATTATTTCCATAACAAAAGAAATCATAATAATCTACCGAAATTCGCGCATCTACATGTATTTTCCTTCTTAAAACATTGTAATTTCTACTTTAGGCGGTCTGCACATATTATTTATCGTTCACCAGCGTATTGGCTGGTTATGCTGGCTGTGTCCACGATGCCAGAGTGTTTCGCTTATCTCTTGTTCAAGAATACATCAACAATCCAGCAGTGTATTTTCCAAACGATTCTCATATCATTGGAGATGCAGCATACGGAATTCATTCCAACGTAATGGTTCCTTTCAAAGACAATGGACATTTGATGCAGCTTCAAACAAATTTCAATTTCTGTTTATCATCAGCAAGAATGTCGATTGAGCGAGCTTTTGGGCTATGGAAAGGCCGTTGGCGTAGGATACTTGACTGCTTACCCATGGTTAAACTTGAAAAAATTAAATAATAAAAAAATAATAAATGAATATGTAAAAAATTAATATTTACTGGAAAAAAAATTTATCAAACGAAAAATAATATGTAACAATTATTTTTGTTTACTGGAAATGATAATTTACATTCCTCATTTCTAATTAGTAGGGATGAATTTACATGATGCATGTAAAAAAATTCAATCATTCATTTTGCATCATATATTATTAGGTTTTAATTATTTTAATTTTGTTTATTATATTGAGAACAAACAACAAATATAAACAAACAAATATAAATCTTTACATATGTTTACATACATGTACGTTATTTGTGCATTTTTGTAACGCGTGACTATGTATATATACATATGGTGCATTTCTGTGACCATATATATATATACTCATGCACGAAATCTCATTCATATTTTAAAAGAAAAATATCATGACCAAGGCCTATAGATAATTTCGTTGGTGATATTATTGTAAAAAACAAAAAGCTGAACAACAATTCAAATGACTTTTTTTGTAATTCTGATATCCTTATTCGTTAATTCTTTCTAATTCATCATATAAATATAAACAATTAATATTTGGTGTGAAATTGTATTGAGCATGCATATAATTATGCCGGAGGATCCGATGATGCTTAGTACAAATTATTATGCTAATGAACAAATGAACAAAAAAAAATTGGAAACATGATTTATCATTTATATATATATATATATTTATGCCAAGTAAATGAAGAGAAAAAATGTAAAATGTTGTATAGATATCATTATATTAATTAATTTCAATTAATTCTTATTTATTTTTTCTTTGAAAAAGTTCATTTTAAACCATTTCTCCAAATTTTCCTGAAATTATTTAACAGTGATTAATATATATGTATTCATACAGGGAATCTCACTTGTACTTTAAACCAAAAATATTCAAGGACAGGGACTATTATAAGCATTTGAGACGAAAATCATTTTCTTCTAAATAATATTCTTCGCACTCAGGTACTTCAGGTAGTAATAATTAAAATGGAAAATATGTATTTTTAAACTCTCCCATAATTTCCGAATTCGACCGATCCAACTTCGGAATAACTAGTACAGAGAGAAACGCGGTATATTGTGCTGTACTCCTTTACTACTCGACGCAAGCCGAAACCAGTCTTGCCAGATGTGGGCACTTTGCCGGATTTTCTGCCGAAAGTGGCGGCAGAAAATCCGGCAAAGAGCGTAAAATGATTTCAGGCCCTAATATAAAGTAAGCTTGAGTAAATGAAGATTTTTTTTTTTATCAAATATTATAAATAAACTATACTATAATAATATTTAACAAGTATTAAAATAGTATTAAAATAATATCCCAGCTCAATAATAACACGAAAACAAGTATGCGCGATGCTTAAATATTACATTTGAAAAATTAAAGTCATCGCTTCCATGACGCAGTGGTAACTTGCTTGCAATTGTGTCGCAAGTATGCGAGTCAACTCACGGCTTTCTATTTTTTTTTCTCATCAATATGTCTCATTTGTTTATTGACATCTTCTAACAATCCGCTTTTTCTGGAGTGTATAAATTTCAATATATGATCATGAATATACTTAATACTCAATTAAATGTTTAATTGGAAAATAGGCAAAAGTGGACTTCCACACCACCTATGAGATCCCGCCAATGGCGCTTTAGATTTTTTATAGTGGACGTTCGCCTGGAGCCAGATTATACCACGTACATTTCATCGAAATTCTATATATTTTATAATTTTACATAATCTCTTACATGAAATATTCAATTTAACAGCTCAACAATAATACATTAATATATCAATAAATTACTATATTCCTTTATTATTACATTATTATATCATATAAATATAACAAAATAAACAAATATACATATTAGAGTGTGCCATTTTCGGGCAACTTTTTTTTTTCATCGATTACGAGAGCTGAAAACTTACTGGACAGTGAAAAAATAACCCTGTTAAAAGCTAGGTTATAGACTTACTATATGTAATTATATTAGTTATCTATGTTTATAGCAGAATACATATTAATAATAGGTGTTATGGTTTGCCATTTCTAAGAAACCTCATCATCACCTATTGTAATCTAGTTATATTGTCAAAAATTATTTGTCAATATCCCACTTTTAATACGAACGTTATACTTGGCGTGTCCGAAATAAGCATAACTGATGATGACCGTAGAATATCTTGACGCATGTGCTGTGTGTAGCAGATGTGGATGTTGAATTCTTAATGCTGATATTCATGAAATACTGTGATATAAATGCAATAAGTAAATGCTCTTAATGATATTTTATATGTATGTTTATCAAATTTGCTATCAAACTGAATTATGCATAAAATTTCAACGAAAACGAAATTCATCGATTGATCGAACGCGCCAAATACGTTCGTATTAAAAGTGGGATATTGACAAATAATTTTTGACAATATAACTAGATTGATTACAATAGGTGATGATAAGGTTTCTTGGAAATGGCAAACAATAACACCTATTATTAATATGTATTCTGCTATAAACATAGATCACTAATATAATTACATAGTAAGTCTATAACCTTATATTGTGCACTTGGCAATAATGACTGATATCAAATCTTTTTGTAAAGTAATTTTTTCAAAGTAATTTTTTCCAAAGTAATTTTTTCAATTAAAATTTTCTGTCATACAAGAACTTGGCGCCTTTTTTTTTCTTTTTCGATTTTGATATATATTACATTTATGTATATGTCACACACTAACAATAATTATGTTATCTGTGCACACTGACCGAGTTTTTAAACTCATTGGTGTCCACAAGTTGTTTGCATTAAAAAATAATAGAGCCAAACTAATTACCTTTATGTAAACGTTAAACAAATATCCTTTTTTACAATATTTATTATTTAACTGGAATCAACAAACCAAATGAACAATTTTATCCATGGACGATCGAGTAAGTTTCATTATGATCAATTTTCATTATTTATTTTCATAACAAATGCAAAATTAATTTAGTCCTTGAATACTATTTAATATATATGTTGTTTAATTTATTGTTATTTACATAATTCAATGGGGAGGATTGACAATGATTTGTTATTAAATTTATTGCATAGTGGTTATAATATATAAATTTGTGTTTGATTTCGAACACAGAATATTATAAATTGGAAGGCGATAGTCGTACTATCAATAATACTTGTATTTTATCTCGATGAGATTGAAAATGAAATCACAATATAAATTTTATTATACTACAAAATTAACATAGTAATCAGTGATAAAAATAATGTTTACAATCCATGTCGATTTACATTAAAATATATTGAATCAAAAAATTTATATACATATAATGAAATTTATTAATTAATTTTAAACTTTATTTTCTAGATGTTAATGATTATATCAACAACCTGAACATTGATTTTGAATGTATATAATGGAATATTGACAATCAGTAGTTCGCTGGTAATCATGTGAATGATGAAGGGAAAAATGATATCTCATATTGTGACAATATCACCAATAAAAAAAAAGTGTTTGATAATATTGATGGTGGTGGTGGTGCCATGTTCTATTTTAAATTTTCTTTCAACACCTGATTTACGAGATGAGACTGCATTACAAAATGGAATTGCTGAATTGCAAGCTAAATTGGAAAATCTTCAAGCAAAATATGTTAGTACACAAGAAGAATTGAATCTTCTGTCTCATCAGCTGCTTACTTTCACTGAAAATGCTCATATTTTACCAGATCTTCAATATTTAATAAACAATGGGACCTCTAATATAACTAGCATTAAGTTGCCATCAATATTTACATTTTTGCCATATCTATTAAATGATTTAAATAGTTTAAAACCTGCTTTTTTGCAAAGTAAAGGTAAAACTGGAGTAAGCATGGTACTTGGTATTCCAACAGTTAAAAGACAAGTTCAAAGCTATTTATTGGCGACATTAAAAAATTTATTGGATTCAATGAGCTCTGAGGAAATGGCTGATACATTAATTATAGTTGTAGTAGCAGAAACTGATTTAGATTATGTTAGTTATGTTGCTAAACAGATTGAAGTTCATTTTCCTGTAGAAACTGAAATTGGACTTGTTGAGGTTATATCACCATCGCCGTCTTATTATCCAAATTTTACACAATTAAAAAACACATTGGGCGATGATCATCAACGTGTTAAATGGAGATCGAAACAAAATTTAGATTTTGCATTTTTAATGTCTTATGCACAAACAAAAGGAACATTTTATGTTCAGCTTGAGGATGATATTTTAGCAAAGAAAAATTTTATTACTACAATGAAATTGTATGCTTTAGAAAAAATTGGACTAAAGGAAAATTGGTTTATTTTGGACTTTTGTCAACTGGGATTCATAGGTAATTCTTTAAAAAAATTCGAATTGTAATTATAAATTTAATTATTTAATATTTTATACTTGGATTATTTAAATTCAGGTAAACTTTTTAAATCGGTGGATTTACCGTGGCTGGTACAATTTTTTGTCATGTTTTACAATGCTAAACCAGTCGATTGGTTACTCGACAACCTCATAACCACAAAAGTGTGCGGTATTGATAAAGATAACGTAAACATCAATATAATATTATCATAAAGTCACTTCTTATCATATTTTTAATAATAATATTTTTTACTTTACAGAAACATTGTAAAATAGCAAAAGCAGAATTATGGCGTCATTATGAACATTCTTTATTTCAACATATTGGTACTCATTCATCGCTGAAAGGAAAAGTACAAAAGTTAAAAGTAAATAAATTATATAATATAATTATCAGAATTTAAACGCAAAATTTTAAGATTCTAATTTTTTTTTTAATGTTTAAATTGTTTTAGGACAAAAAATTTGGAAAGATAATATTGCATTATCCTCATGAGAATCCTGAAGCAATTGTGGAGTCTCAAATAAAACCATATAAACGATATACATTAGACAGGGCATACCGAGGCGAGACTTTTTATTGGGGCCTCTTACCACAATCTGGTGATCATTTACAATTTAATTTTTCACGACCAATTTACATAAAAAAATATTTATTCAGAAGTGGAAATGTAGAGCATCCTTCTGATAAATTTTATAATACAACTATTGAGGTTATGTCAGAATTTTCAAATAATATGGATAGAAATAGTAATAATATAACTGAGGATGGTTATATTGTTATTAATAAATTTGATAGTTTTGGAATTGCTCAAGGAAAGGTAGATAAAAATTTTGGAAAAATTTCTGTGCTTCGAATGACTGTTCACAGTGATAGTGATAACTGGGCGATTATATCCGAAATTCATATTATTGAAGATGAAAGTAGGTAACAACTATTAAAAAGTGGAGGAAAATATTATCGATACAAAGTACACTAATAAAGTTTATATATTAGGTATACTTTAATTAAAATTTGCAACTATGTCAGCTATTGTATATAAGATTTTTTAGGTTATGTCTCAAAGTGCCTGCTGAGCGTAAGAACAAATTTCATTAATTCATAGCTATGGAAAACCAAATTAAACAATGAAAATAATTCATGAAACAATTTATATTATCAAATTTAATTTGGTAGCTTATGGAAATATTGATATATTTAATGTTATTCTTTGGATATATATATTTTTTTATTTTTAAATGTTTTACACTGTGGCATCTAGGTAAATTGGTATAATTATATTTATACATTGAAATTATAAATTACCTATAATTCATGTGATTTCGACGCATTGACAATTTATTTTTTCTTTCGTGAAGTCATTTTACATTATTTTACAAATAATTTGCAGAACAAATTTTTTAATACATTTTCAATGGGCGATAATTTATATTTATACTCAAAAATGTTTGAAAATTGTCCTTATATGAAGGATATTCGTACTATTTCAGTACTTAATTGCGATATATATATATAAATAATGAACTTTTATGTTATATTACGATGTGTAAGATAAGTTTTGATAAAAAATTTAACAACTTTAAATTATTATTCGAATTAATATATTTTAAAACTTATAATTTACACGTTTCTATGCTGAGTTATTTTTATCTCAGAACTATTCCACTGAATACATCCATAGCAAAAAAATGTTTTAAACAAAGAATATAAAAAAAAATAAGAAATGAAACAAAAAATTATGATTGCACTGTAGTGAATATAATTAAAAATATTAATCGTGGTGCTTTTCAAATAATTTAATTAAATAAAATCTGTATATTTTTTAAGAGTTCAAAATGAAAACTAATTTAATGCCCAATTAACAGTGTATTAGTTTGTGAAATTTTGATGTAATTTATCATCAATAATTGCTGTTAAAATATACATTAAACATATTTTTACACTAAAATTACATAAACGTGAAAGCTATTAGCCAAATGAATGTTTATCATTTACAGGGCAACTGAAATCAAACAAGTTATGAAAATATAAAAAAGAAAAAATATTAATATCAACTTGTAAATGTTCTGTAATTTATTTATTCAAGTGAAAATAGTTATAAACATTTTCAATGTTTTATGTACATATGGATACTTTATGTATAATATATATAAAATAATCTGGGTTATTTTTTTCTCTAAATGTAAATCATTGTGAAGCTGAATGATACAGTAAATTACTACACATTGTAAATACTTTGGAACAATTATAAATTTTTAAATGTTTATGTATTATAAATATATTGTGGCATAATATTATGTATGATGTATGTATTTTGACATGAGACGTTGTGTAACTTACAATGAAAAAAAAAAAAACCAAAAAAATGTTTATATTGATTAAAATGAAAATTAATTAATTTGTTGAATAATATAATATCTAATTAATAAACCAATAATGAATATTATTTGATAAATGAAAAAGTATAAAAATTACTATTACATAATTAATACAAATATTTTGCGATGTAAAAATTTTTTCTGGCTGATTCTCAAGACATTTTGATTTTTGAAATTAATTTCAGGGAAAAATTAATAAAAAAAAAAAAAGAAATTTGTTATTGGAACTTTTTCAATGGCCTATTTTGACTAGACGTTGGGCGTCGAGAAGGCCTGAATTAACACTTTGAATTCCGGCAAGTGGCACCTTATTTAACACATATTTGTTTAGACAAAATCAACAATCATGATCGTTTCGTCAACAAAACTTTGAAAGGAAGTGGACTCGCCGTTACACCATCTGTGTATTCAGTTGTTGGTGTTTCTTCAATTGAGGGCGGTGAGAATGTAAATGCTTGTAATAATGTTGCAATGAATACAAAAATATTGCTTTTTGCCAATACTTCACCCATACAACGATGTTTACCTATCAATATTAAATTGAATGATAAGAATAAATATTTAAACATTAATAAAAATGCAAAAACAAATAAATAAAATTAATTTAAAATTTACATACCAATACTAAATGGTATATATTGATTAGGAAGTGATATATTTCCCTCAGGGTCAATAAATCTTTCAGGACGAAAGACTTCAGGATCACTCCACGATTCGTCCATTAACACTTTATTAAAATTTGCGACAATCATTGTGTCCTAATTGATAAAAAAAAAATTATAAAATATGAATAATAATACAAATAATAATTAAATAAAAGAAAATATATTATGTAAATTTATTCTGAGTCAATACCTTTGGTATTCTATATCCCATAATATTGGCATCTGTCATAGTTCTGTGAGGAACATTCAATGTTCTTCCCATAAACATTCTTAATGATTCCAAGCTTATGGCATTGACGTAAGGCATACTGAAATAATATTATTTATTTGTTTATGTATGAAATTGAAGAAATTAATTTGTGAATTAATTTACCGTGGTCGATCTGATAACGTTGGAAGTCGATTTCGTCCAATAACTCGATCAATTTCCTCCTGTGCTTTTTGCTGAACTTCTGGATATAGCACCAAATATAAAAAACCAAAATTTAATGCTTTTGTTGTTGTTTCTGATCCAGCTACGAATAAATCCACGCAAATTGCAAGTAATTGCGATTCTGAAATATTAATTTCCAATGTAATTGTGTAATATTAATGAAAATTAGAGTGATTAATATTTTATAAGAATTAATAATTTTTTAATATACCTGAAAATGTTTTGTCGTAGGATTCTAACTGTAAAATTTTTAAATAAGCATCCATCAGGTCTTTTGGCATACTTGGATCAAAAGTTTGTTTATGCTCATTGAGTTCCTCCTAAATGATATGAAAATTAAAATTAATATAATTATGAACTGTAATTTATTTGTAAATTATTTTTAATAAAATAATTTATTACGTTTAAAAATGCCCAAAGTTCACGGTGTGTTTCCATAAATTTTTTATAACCCGACGTTTCAGGTGCAATAAATCTGAGAATTGGAAAATGACCAAATAAACATCCAATCATGTCTAAATCAATCAATAAAGTTGTAAGAATTTTTTGTAAATGATTGAGTTTTTTATCATCTTGATTAAATCTTTTTCCTGCCATCATTCTCCAAAGTGTATTGAGTATTGGCACACCAAATACTTCATCCATTTGAACAATCATTTGCGTTGACTGTGCAACTTTTCGTACTTCAGCATAATCTTCAGCTTTCATATACATATCCTCTATTTTCATACATTTTGTTGAATTTTCTGGCTTTAAAATATTTGAAATTGAATCCCAATTTTCAATACTTTTTTTCTTTATATTTTGACTAACCAACTGATATATTCGTCCATCATTTCTCATATTATTATTATTAATAATATTAATATTATTATTGTATGAAAAATTATTTTCTTTTATATTTGTAGAATTTTCCATTCGCTTTATCAAATTATCCACCAAATACATTGCTTCCTCTTCAATCATTGCTGCCATATTATTTTTTCCAAAGCCAAAATCACGCAAATGACGTAATATAAAACGACGATGTTCAAGCCACAATGCACCATCAGTTACTAAGACTCCTAAAAATATAAAGATATTTAATAAAATATTTAATAATTGATAAAATTAATGTAATTTATTTTTGAAAATTTACCGAGTCTTTTTCCAAATGTTCTTGCTTCATAGAAAGGTCCAATGGGTCTTCCATCACACCTTTCATCAATCAACATTGATTTTATACTTTCAAAGCTGTTTAATACTACAATTTGATCTACGCCAATTTTTAAACCAATAACTGGTCCATATTTTTCACTGAGCCATGAACAAGCTTTATGAAGATATTTAGTTTTTTTTCGAATTCGGGCAACTTCGATAGCACATCCAATAATCGGCCACCACTTTGGTCCTAATAATTGAAATAATTATACATTATAAATAGATAACAATCAATTATATATTAATTAATAATAATTCATGAATATAAAAGTATAATAAATATTATTGATTATTTAAAATTGGCATTATATTTTATATTGGAGCTCACCTGGTGGATATCCTTTAGGCTTTAATGAACTAAGATACAACAATAGTAGTAATAAAGCACTGAATAAAACAGATATCGGAAGCATTCTGAAAAAAAAAATTAATCACTATTACTCACATTGGCTAAATGAAATATCCTTTGAAATTTAAAGACAAAAAATAGAGAATAAGAAAAAATTCTTTTCTTTTTTTTTTTTGAATAAAAGAATAAATTTATAGTTTTATTTATGCAATGTAAAAGTTTTCCTTGCGTGTTTGCGAAAAGATATTTATTTTTTTTTTTTCTTTTAACATCAAGTTGTTTTACGCAATGTAACGCGCGTGTGTGTGTGTGTGTGTGATGAATTTAGCTTGTAATCGTCAAACATACAGAGTTAACTCACAAGTTGGGTTTTAACCCGCACGCAAAAAGAAAGTGAAACGGAGAAAGTTGGTTACGGAAGGAATCATACATGCAGTTTGTTAATAGTAAAAGTACCATGTCCTCCATAATATCTCACACATTTCTTATGTAATAATTTGCCGCAATGAATTTTGTAAAATGAATTTTGTAATTTTGAATAATCATTTGATATTTATAATAAGTAAAAATTCAATTTTTTTTTTTATTATTAATTAAATTAGTGAATTGTACAAATCAAATTAATCTTTAACGTTATGAGCAACTGAATTATTATTGTTACTAAATTTATTCAATTGGATAAAAAAATTAAATTTAAATATGTCGTGAATTAATTGAAACAAATTTTGAACTATGAAAAATTTTTTTGTTATTATATAACACACAATTTATTACACAAATGAATTTATTAATAACTTTAAATTTTAAATTTATATTAATAAAATATAAAAAACATTTTGTAAATTGAAATATGAAAAATCGTTTAAAAAAAAAAAAAGTTCTACAATTTTAAAACACTTTTTAAATATTATTGTTCATAAACTTTTCACTTTCGATTAAATAATACGTTATCAAAACCAAAATAAATATCAACGAAAAATTAATAAATATTGATAACATACCTAATCACTTGCGAAATAACGTCGTGCATCATGTTAGTGAAACTGCGTATCGAGCTCGTCCCAATGCGGCTTTTAAATGTTCGGGGGTTATACGACAGCAAGTATCCCTGTTAATGAACAGGAGGGAGAACTCGACAGCAAAAATATATCTCACACATTCACTTTTTACTTGCCCTATTCTATAGCAATTGAATTATTAACACGCGACTAATAAAAATATACCGATAATGCACACGTAATATCTTAAACTAACGTAAAATAATTATTTATATTGACACAATCAACAATGATTATTATTACAGTTTATAAAATATTATTATATCATACTTAAATTAACTATTTACACAAGAGACCGATTGATAGCAGCAAAATGAAATATTAAGAGTCATTATTTATGAATTTTTTTTCTATTTTTAAATTCAATGTGTAGTTGATGCAATAGCAGGATTAAATTATCAACGTCATTCTTCCTCATTTTTATCTATTTCGATTGGCAATTGATCTCCCCATCGACTGTTCCTTGCGCAATAATACAAAGATCTGCAAACAATATGCAATATATTATAAATTTATAATTACAACCAAGAAAATTATGAATAAAAGATTTATATTTTTTTTACCTATCGTGTTTTGCTTTTGTAAAATGAAGTTCTTGCAATTTTCCTGCTGATGTACATACACGACATATAGAATGGCAAGAACGTACAATAACTGGTCGTACAATTCGTGGCCAATGATCTTTTTCTTCTCGGTCAGCGTCTGATTTTATTTAAACACACGATTAATAATGATAAAAAAATATATTAAAAATCTGTGATAAATATTTATTTTTTATCTAACAAATACCTTTTTTAAATACAACGTATGTGTATGATTCGGATCTTGGTATTAATGTTTTGCTAAATGATATTTGAAAGAATTTCGTTGTAAAATGACACGTATGATCCTTACTAATATCCATCGGACAATCTTTGTCATGCGGACACTAAACAAATAATTTAATTATAATTTTATCATAATGAAATATAATTGAATTATAATCATTGAAAATATTTACCGGTGAAAATATAAATGCACGATTATTTGGATCACGCTTTTGCTGAATATTTATCATTTGATGAATAAAATCTCGGGCTTCTGATATTATCTATGAAATTAATTGAAATATAATTTTGATATAAATTTATGAATTTAAATATTTTAATTGTTTTTTAGAAATACCTGAAATCCTCCTTTTGTTCCATATTCTACAAGAATTAAATATTTTTCAGTTTTTCTCCATAAATTCGCAATAATGTCCAGTCGGGTTTTTCTGTTTGGTAATTCTAGTAGACTCATAGAGCTCACAACAATATCAAATTTTGGCTAAATAATATAAAAAATCATTGATTATAACAATATTTTATACAATGTATATTAAAATCTTACCACTGACGTTATTGGTAAATATTCTCGATAAAATCCTGTACTCTTAAATTTAGGATCTGCTAAGTTTATTATTCCTTCTGCTAAATTATTCATTTCTTTTGATATATCTATGCACATTCGTTCTTTTAATGATTGATACCAAAATTCATTTGCTACCCTATTAAATCAAATGAAAATAAATTAATCCATCGATAAAAATATCAAAAATATAGATAAATAAATATTTATCTGAATAAATTTTTAATGTTCAATTTACCAAGATACAGTTCCAATACCAGAACCAAAATCCAATAACGTTTTAGGTCTAAATTCTTCATCACGCGATTTAATTTCTTTCATAATCTTGTATAAAATAGCGTAATCTTGAGCTCCTCTTCCGAGCATATACATCAAACTTCTGTATCTATCATATTGAATTGGTGCCCAAGGGTTAATTTTTGTTTTCAACACCTTCATCGTTTTGTCATGAATTTCAGGTAAAAGATCATTGTCCTCAGACTCCGATATGTTCTTATATTTCCGTCGTTTCATTATAGATTCCTGCACTTCCATATATTTTGATTCAGTATTGTAATTCTCTGGCGGTAGCATTTTAAAATTTAAATATCTATGTAAATATGTTGCATCTTTGATAATTTCAGACTTGGGATAATCTATCAAAAAATTGTTAGGATGATAAATTTTTTCTATACATAAATTATTTATTATTTGTGACCATCATTACCTTCCAGCATATATTTCATCGCTTGGATTATCCATTTTGGTAACTCCAATGTTGCTCTGTGAATTACACCTTCATGTTTACGAGGTTTAAGTTCATTTGCTTTAATTAATTTATCAATATTCTCATCTAATATCATATGTGGTTTTGATTTTTTCTGAACCATTGTCGAACACTGAAAATAAAAAGTCGATTGTTAATGAATAATTCTTCATATTTATCTTATAAATAAATTTTATAATTACTTTTTGCAATTGAAATATTAGTGGACGATGAATTTGCTTAAACATTTGGAAATTGTTATTGTAAAACATTTTTTTATATACATAGAGAATTTATTGTTATCAGTTACAAATATTTAATTTAAATAATTTCAGTGAACTGTTTTTTTTTAAATGATTTAAAAATAAATACTTTGTATTAATTATTATATTATGTATATTTGCATGTATAATAACCTGCCGGCAATTGTAAAGTATACATTGAGGTTATGTACACCAAATACACCATATTTTTTTTGTGAGATTGGCGGGAAATATTGGATATAATTAAAAGCTGTGGAATTTATGTGAAAAGATAACTTTTATGTCGATTCATATATGTATCTGTAAAATAAATTGTATGCAAATATAATCAAATATAAAATTATGAAACATATAATTAAAATTTTAAACATGGCTTATGACGAGATGAGATAATCTTGTTCAAAGTTGCATCTGGCAATTGTTTGAATTTTTAAACAGAATTGCACTTGAAACATAGAAAAATATGTTGTAAAAAATAAAAAACAATCGACATTAGAGTATATTTGGGTTATTTATTTTTTTTCTTCTGACAAATTAATCCTCTTTTGCTGTAGAAACCGAGAAACTCTTGCATACATCCAGTAGATTGAAGTTATTTTTTTAAAATAACTTTTTGATTAAAAAAAAAAAAAACTATCAATAATGACTGAAGAAGTTAATGATTATTCTACATACATGGGTATACAGTCAATATTTGTGGGAACACCAAAAATACGTTGTCAAACAACAAGAAATATTCAACTACAAGAAAAATGTCAATTAAATAACGGTAAGTTTAAAACAAAAATCAAATACCACACTTCACATTTATTATTATTTTACATTTGAATTTTCAATACTTTTTTGTATTTCAAATCCACCTACATCTTACAGTTTATATACTTTGTATAAATAATATTAATAAATATCAGATATAAGTGAAATTTAATTCGAAATCCATGAGAATGTAAACTTGTAAAATCAGATTTTCTCCATTTTGTTTTTTCCTTTTTCATTAACTCTATTAATTAATTACTTTATAACTGCAAAAATTTTATATATAATATGTATATAACTGTTGATAAGTATAAATCAGATATGATTACATCGATTATATGAAGGTTAGGTTGATTTTTTTTCATTTGTAGAGAACTTCCGCGCTCTCAGCGCTTTCTATTCGCCATTTTTATTCCCATTCTTCAAATGTATATATATATATATATACATATTCTGAATTTCATCAAAATCAGCGCAAGTTTGCGCTCAGCAGGAGGCTACAATTATTTA
Source organism: Microctonus aethiopoides (assembly GCA_030347275.1). Classification (NCBI taxonomy): domain Eukaryota; kingdom Metazoa; phylum Arthropoda; class Insecta; order Hymenoptera; family Braconidae; genus Microctonus; species Microctonus aethiopoides. The sequence continues at coordinate 10,512,096 of JAQQBS010000001.1, forward strand.
CAATTATCATTAATCCAATACTATAATCGTTATCTCAAAATAATACTTATCTAAATTATAAAAAAAAAAAAAATGAAACTATGCAAAAATAGAAACGAAATATATAATATATGTACAAAATGACAATAGTGTGAGAAAAGAGAACTATCATCTATACATATATCTATATATAAGGGCGTAGTAATATCAAAATGTCTGTCGCAAATAAAGTAGTTCCCTGGTAATGTATATATACTTCAATGTCATTAAATTTCAACATTATTCATATAAACTTTAATGAATTATTTTCAATTTAACGTATTTGTTGAGTAAATTCAACAAAATGGCATTCTAACCTCAAATCACAATGCTATAATGGAGTTTTGGAATGATATAAAATTATAGAAAAAAGTTAAGACTAGGAAAAAAAAAAAAAAAGAGAGGTTATAAAGAAAGAGAGATAAAATAATGTCGCAACGCGGTCAGTGATGCCGTAGCCAAGGAGACCACCACACAGCAGCAGCAGACAACTGACAATTCCAACCGGTCTGTCGTCAATCATAATAATACATATTCGTTGTTAGTTGGACTTTTCCACATTCTGCTTTTTCCGCGTGGTTTCCCGGGTGACACCAAGCCAGGGCCGGCACACACTGTGACAATACACGAGGTTGGATAGTTTGGATTTATCACAAGTCTTTGAAGTGTCCATCGGGCGTCAAGACACTAACTCTGGCTACTCGCCATTCATGAAGACAGGTGAGGTGACAAAAAAATTTTGCACCTAATTATTGGCCTGCTATCAATACAATTAGTTATATAAATTAATCAATTTATTATTCATTGTCTATTGTTAATAATAAATAATAATTTTTTACCATTATATATAATTTTTTTTTTTTTTTTTTTTGACAGTTCACTCAATGATTTTGGGTTATGGTAAAAAATCTGATGGAAATTCTCATTGGCCTTGTGGATATTGTAATTACATTCATCTTTTTTATTTATTTTATTTTATTTATTATTTGTTTATAAATATTGTTATATTTTTTATCGTTTATTAATTTGTTTTATAGTTATAATCAATTGAATAATATTGAAGGAATTACAGTGTTAAAAGTATATAATTTAAATATCAAATATTTCGGCAAACATTATTAAGAAATTTATAAAATAATTCTTGTTTTACTGATGACAATTGCCAAAGTGTTTTATGGTTGTTGTTGTTGTCATCAATACTTTTAATATATTGTATCATTTGGGGTGGAATATTCATCGTACATTGTATATGTATATCATCCCTTCAATAATCGCGCGTCCTTTTAACAAGGATCCCCTTATAGAAATTTTTTGATGCCTGGAAGCCTTAGGCATTCCCAATTAAAGTAGGCTTATCAATTACATCAATGCGATTGCTGAAGCATGACCGAACAATGTTCATTTATTATTACACGACCGCCATATATACTTGTCAACAAAATTAATTACTATCAACACATATTGTATGTGTTTTTATATAAATTATTGAGTTTGATAATGACAAAAGATCTCAATTCAAAGACAAAATGATTTTTTTTTTATGATAAAAGAGCTGAAAAAATTTTGTATTAACATGGAATTTATATTGAAAAAAATTGTAAATACTAAATTTTTATAGATCTATGAAGACATTTATAATAATTTTATTGAGATCAATTCAATTTTATGTGCATCATAAAAATTGCACAAAGAATTCAACTCATTCACGACATCATTGGCTCAAGAGTGGGTTGAAAAAGAAAAAGGTCTTTTTCATTTAGGTTCTTTTATATTTATTTATTTTCAATTATTTTCCTTTGGGTTCCTCAAGCCCTACACTTTTAAATTAAATTCTCAATACCCACATTTTATTTTAAATAGGAAAACGTTAAAACGACACAATATTCCACTGGTCGATGATTATTATTATCAGTAGTGAGTTGAATAACATTCAGGGGAGGGAAATGTCTAAGCGACAGGGTGCACTGTAGGTACTAATAGCACCAGCGATGCATAACCGAGTCCAGGTGCAATATCAACATGTGTTTCTATCTCTTTTTTCACTTTAGCAGCTTTCCACAGTTTAGTATTTTATTTTAGTTCAGTAAATACTTCTTTCAGTGTTTGTTCGACTGTGTTTCAAAGCAATTGTCTCTGTAATTTCATCAATTTTCATAATTTTTAAATCGAAGTAAGTTTGTTTTATATTTCTTTTCTTCATTCGTGAAATTAATTGAATATAAATTTGAATTCGTGTAAAATAAACTTGATTGAATAATCAAGAAAGTAATAATTTATATTTTATTCTTTTGGGCTTTCAATATTTTCCAACGTGACGAAATTTTTTACAAATGAAATTTGATCACTTTGTATAGCTCGCGGCAAGTTGAATGAAATGCTTTAATAAAGTTCAATGTTCACTACTAAAGATTCAATACCAGATCATATTTCATAATTAACTACGTTGAATATTGTAAATATTGTATTTCCCCTGAATGAAATTTGTTATTGTTTTTTTTTATTTCACGTTTTGCTTTGCTTTTTATTTGATATCATTGGGGATCTTTTCAGTAGAAATATACTTCAGGATATATATCGGTATCGACATTACTCGACGAATTGTTCATGTTCTATATTCTGACTGACTCTCAATATTTTTCTTCATACAGGTGTAAGTTGTTACCGTAGCAACACCCTTGACTTGAAAGGCTCCTTTGGATCTTCATGACGCTTTCGATGATGAGTGAACCTCGTTGTGAATAACATAATTCATTTCATATTAGTAAAATATAAAAAAACAAAAATCTATTTGATATTTAATATTGAAATTGAAATATTTCTGGATGTGCTTCATTTCTTTTTTCTATCATCTAATGATGAGGAAAGTATTGAAATTCAAATTACCAGTTGAAACGAATTTTGAAATGAGAGTTTTGAATAGATGTCATAACATAATCATCAAACTTTAATAAATGCCAACAATAATTCAGGCATTGTTAAAACATTTAATTATTCAAATTAAAAAGCAATCTCCAATCATTTAACAAAATTTCAATGCATTTTATCGCATTAGACATCAAAATCTTTATTCAAATTGAACCATTTTGTATTTTCCTAAATTTCTAATTCTGATAAACAATATCACATCATAATTATCAACTCTTCTACTCAAATATTATCAGCCCTAACCTATAAAAAAAAAAAAATCTACACATCTCACAAGTTATCAATTAATTTTCCTCGCTATTTTACAATTTTTAATTCAACAATTTCATCCCTTTGCCCTACTTATTACATTTTCCTAAATTTCTAATTCTAATAAACAATCTCACATCATAAATATCAACTCTTCTACTCCAATATTATCAGCCCTAACCTCACATCATAAATATCAACTCTTCTACTCAAATATTATCAGCCCTAACCTATAAAAAAGAAATCTACACATCTTACAAATTATCAATTAATTTCCCTCGCTACTTTACAATTTTTAACCCAACAATTTCATCCCTTTGCCATACTTATTGTCCTGAATATCAGGATAAAAGCATACTTATTATACTTAGTGATAATACCATCTAATTGATCTCCAGAACACTCATATACATATCCACAAACACACATTCATTTGTATATGATCAAACATATGTATCAATATCTACCCTATCTTCTCTCATTCTCATATTGTAACAAGCCACGCGTATATTTCATTTTATTCTTCCCCTTTATACACATATATGTATACATATTCTTCCTTCTATTGCGCCCTTGTAAGCGTGTTTGGTACCTGCCGCCCCAAGAGGTACAGGGGGCTCATAATATGTATGTATAGATATAGAAACTTGCAATAGTTGCAATGTAACGATTATAATAGAGAGTGACGTGATCGTTTTGCAGCTTGTCGTATTGCCACTCTCTCACTCACTTTGATCCCAGGATTATTAAATGTCTGTCCACGCACACCTGCATTTGATGATGCCGACAAAATGCTTTTATATATGTATATGTATGTAGATAGATTAACTAGTTGTGATGTTGCCAATCATAAATTTGCTTTTATATATAATCTATTCATATCTTCTATTGTAATCGAAGCTTTTAGATATGTATGTAAAGAAAGCTTAAACTTAATATTTTATCAGTTGATGTGCGAATGCAGTAGAAATATATATAAAAATTTATTATTATTTTTAGATGCACTTGTTGAATTTTGAAATTAATTTATGTCATGTATTATTAATGTTTTATTATGGAAATTGTTTTTATATTTTATTTTTTTTAATATCTTTTGATTGTAAAGTTCATGAATAATTTTAATAGACTAAAATTTATATTAATTTGTAAAAGTATTTTATAATTGTTTGAATTATAGAATGAAAATTGTTTATATGAAATTTTATATATATGGGAAACTTTTTTATTGTTAAAATGTCATTCTTTATAAAAAGTTTGACATGGTCTAAAACCGAAAATATCAAATTTTTTGAGCCGTACACGCGGGATATTGAAAAATATGAATTTTGCTCAAGAGTAAAGTACCTTTATTTTTAATATAATTGAAAATTGTTATTGAGAAAAGTTTATTAGAATTGAAAACTACGTTCAAATATCCAATTGCATCTATTTACAATGAAATTTCCCATATGAATCGAACTTGAAAAAATTATAAAAAATAACAAAACTTGATTTTCATCGACTTTTTTCGGTAAAATTAATAATAAAAAAGTTTCAACTTTTTGGAACACACTGAATTTCTGAATGTGTATAAGAAAAAATGATGCTGGGGAATGTTTGCCATGGATACAGGACTCTCATCACTTCTTGGTTACTTTCTGTCCAGCCTCCAACTTGATGGGGCGATTGGCTAAAGATCAAGTCAATGTGTGATTTGATGAAAATAATTTTTTTCCCTTCTAGATTTTTTTATTTTTCTCTCAATAAACCCAAATGCTCTATCTCATTGTCTTGTCTACCTGTATGTTACAGGATTGTCTATCCAGAAACGAGGAGACGGCTGTGATATTCTGAGTACGGACAGACGAGAGGGAGTGATTGCCATGACTACAACTGGAGCCCAGTATGCTCTTGCAGCATCTACAGGGGCTGGTCATGGCGGGGGTAATTCTACAATCGTAGAGGTGGAAGCTAAACCAAGCGTTGTTGTCGTGACCACTTCCAGTACCAGTAGCAGTGGTAGTGTTGTACAAAATCAAACTGCCAGAGGTCAACAGCTTATTACTGTTGTCACGAGTTCAGATCCAACTAGTGCAAATAATCTTCAGCCAATACAGGTTTGTTTATTTTATTCTAATTTATTTTTCACTTTAATTTATTTATAGAATAAACAATTTAACAATATTACTCATTCATTCATTCATTGTTATTTTAGCTTTCACTTCAGAATTTTATTGATGGAGAAAAATTGATAGGAATTAAATCAATAATTGCCGATCGAATGCAGACATTTATTATCATTGTGTAAACATTTTTTTGTGATAACAAAAATGCAACATCTGTCTTTTGTTTTTTTTTTTTTTTAGAGTTTTTT
>JAQQBS010000001.1:10517740-10538218 GCA_030347275.1 Microctonus aethiopoides
CGAACTGTCCTTTGGAGGGAGCTCTTAAAATATCAAAAACTAACATTTTTTCATCCGAGACTCAAAAAAAAAATAGTCAGTTAATTTTTTTTTATTTTATTAGCTGCTCTTCCAGTATGTTTTGAGGGATAAAAAATAAAAATTTGCTGAATTTTTTGAAGCAAATCGGATGATATTTACCCTACAAATCCAAGTGTTTAAAACTACTGTCTTCAAAACATATATTAAACGTTTAATATATTAAAGCAATATTGTGTACATTATATACAGCTATACTGTTTTAAAATAATACATTTTATGATATAATTAAACATTTCATCGTTTTATTATAAACATTTAGTAAAACGCTTGGATTTGTAGTGTATAGAGGTCGCGCAAATCAAAAATTGCATTTTTCATATTTTTTAGCATACTTTATGTTGATTCGTTCGGATTGATCATTAATTACTTAAAATTTTGTTTCTCTACACTCAAATACATAATATTCAATACGAATATGTGTGTAAAGTACAGTTTGAAACACTATTTTCATATATTTAAGCGTAATTAAGTAATAACAAGAGTTAATAATTATTATATTTTCGTATTCAAAATTGTTGTGGATAATAAATATCGTTATTTTCGTGCAGTAGTGTTTACTGGCTTCAATTATTATCTATTATACAGCCATATGTGACATTATTTTTAAACGTTAGATTTACCTTGAAAATTTACATGTTTTTATAATAGCAGTTTGAGTTATAACTAAAAAAGAAACAGACGGCCGTAATTCGGCTGCCATTAATATTTTCATTGTAAAATTTTATTTGAAAGCGAATTAGTTCACTGCTCCTGATGCTGCGCTTTTAGTCCAAAAAACGATAGATTAATTTGTAAAAGATTGATTTAATTATGAAATTGAAAATCGATCAATGACTAAAGCTGCTCTTTCGAAAATTACTAATCATTTATGATATTCAAACCATGAAAATGTACAGCTTTGGCATTTTTTGATCCTATAGTGTACACTAGGATTTGACACGTGTCAAATCAGAAAAAAAACGGTTTATTCTTGAAAAAATGTAATAAATCTTAATTTTGAAAGTAATTAGTTTTTAAAATAACGCCTTTCATTCATCAATAAATAATCAGTGAAGTTTTTAGTTGTATATTCTCATGTTTAAAATAAAAAAATAATGATTATTAACTCTTTTTATTACTTAATTACACTTCATATTGAAAAAATATGAAATTCGCTCATTGACATGCTTACAAAGTATGACGAAATGTGTGAAAATAATGTTTCAAACTGTACTTCACACACATATTCGTATTGAATATCATGTATTTGAGTGTATAGAGAAACAAAATTTCAAGTATGTAATGATCAATCCGTACGAATCAACATAAAGTATGCTAAAAAACATGAAAAATGCAATTTTTGATTTGCGCGACCTCTAAATATCATTCGATTTGCTCCAAAAAATTCAGAAAATTTTTATTTATTGCAGTATCCTTCAAAACATACTGGAAGATAGCAGCTAAAATAAAAAAAATGTTTTTTTTTTTTGGGCCACCCTAATATGTATACACATATCTAGAAAATAATTTAATAACTATATATATATATATATATATATATATATATATATATATATAGTTAATAGTATAAATAACAATATTGTAAATCGTATATAAATATAGAAAAATTTTAATACCAATAAAATACTAATTATCAATTATGGAAATTTTTATTATTAATAATTAATTTAAATTATCAATAATTATTAATAATTATAATGTCATTCAAATCATCAAATTAGAATCATTTAAATTATCAATTATCAATAATTAATAGTTTAATTAAATGAAAAATTTATTTTCAAAATTTTAAATGCAGATTTCAAAAAGTCATTTCTAATTATTAATTATTACACTATTATATATATATATATATGCCGTATAAGTATATATGTACAGCTGCGATGCAACAGAAAATTATATTTTTCAAAATTATTATTTTGATGTGTATTAATAAATAGGTGCATTTTTTTTCAACTCGAATATAATTGATCATGTATGTATTTACAGCATATACATGTATAGGAGTAGACGTGAGTCTTGGTTCTGAAGCCTACCGCAACATTGTTATACGTGCTCACTGCTCCCCTATATGATATCGTCTTCAAATAGCGGGGGTGAGAATAGAATATATATATTTATATATACACTTTCTCCCACGATCGACATTTATTTTGGCGGACTAAGAAGGGTGGAAGATGCTGTTAGTCCTTTGCCGCAGACATTGGGGTAAAACCAGTCGGGAAAGTTTTAGGGGTTGATGACCGAATTCATTTAAAGTATGCTATATATATATACACACACGTTTAAATTTATAAATTGTTTGCCATTTACTTTGTTTTTGTATCAATGCGTTAGTAAAAATACAATAAAGACAAAGTAGCTGATAAAATAAATATATAAATCAAAATGTCTACAGCCAAATCTCATTAGTCCCGCCCTCTTATATATTGAAAAGGCGAAGAAAAAAAAAAACGTTGGAAAGATACACCCCGTATAGCAGGGATTGGAGCGCATCCGATGCACTCGGAAAATATTTTACCTGAATTTTTATGTATACATAGGGATGAAAAGGAAGCTCCGCCTCTTTTTTCTATTGTCATACATGAAAAATCATTTTATCGCGACAATGGAGGATTTTTAAAAGAAAAGAAAAAGAACAAACAAAACAATTTGTTTCAACTTATCTTAAGAAAAAATTACAAATAACACAAAACAATAAAGTCAAAAATAAACTTAACAAAATTCAACATTAATAATAATACAACTTTAAATATCTTCAATAGTCCAACATAATTACTCGTAACTCTCTAATAAAATATAATTAAATACCTACATCCATATAAATATTAATATAATCCATAAAAACAAACAAAAAAAATTTATAAAATTCATAAACATGGTGACCAACGTGGAAAACTCCTTGAATTATATTACATAAATCAAGACACGATAATAAATATATTGTCAACTGAAATATCGTCATAAATATTTATATTCTTTGGAAGCTCTAAAAAAATTCGTTTCTCTCTGATATATCCAAGAAAAATAATAATATATATAAATAATAAATATAGACATTTTGAAACAAAAACCAAATAATGTAAATATTATATATTTTTCGTTCATTCGATATATATTCGAGAGTTAGAACAGTGTGGAGACTGTGCGATGCGCAGATAGTAGAATATATACGCATGATGTACGTATATATCTGTATTTATATATACATATACATGTGTATATGTATGTATATATAGATATCTATCGGTCGCTGGTGTCAGGTCGCCGCTCCCCGAGAGATCAGTGGCCTCTCGCGCACACGACCGAGCCTCTCCCTCTCGATTCTACTCCACTACTACTATTACTACTATACTATTATACTGCTACTATATATCTACACTATATACTACAACTATTACTATATACTACTACGTACTACCAATCACGTCCTCTTCCATGCGTCCAGCTCTTTCTTCTTCGTTCGCTGTCTGAATCCTTTTGCGTTATATATATCATCAAGAATCATATATATATATACTTATACCATGGAATTATGCATTAATTCACACACTAATAACAACTCCACAATCCTTTTAATCCTTGTGATGAAACTACTTGAAAATAAATGTAAAAAAAAAATAGAAAAAAAAAATGAGTTATAAATTGTTGCTATTATACAGTGAGATTTCTATACATATTGCTCTCTCTCGCCTTTATTTCCGGCCAACGACGAGTCTCACTCGGCAACAGCGACCATGAAGTGAGTCGAGACAGCGCACGCGAATATATAGATCTTGATGTTGAGCGTACAGAGCAAGCTAGAACTGTTGGATGAGAGAGTTATTTTATGTGGGTAATTTTTAACATCACAATTTTTCTTCTCCATGATTTTTCAATAATTCGCTCCTTATAACCACTGTAATTTTATTTATCCACACTATATATCCGAATAACTTTCCTTCACACTCTACATATGTAATATATATCAAATTCCTTTTTTTTTTTTAAATCCAACAGCAAATTATTAATTAACATAATATAACACAAAGATTCGATTATACACAATACACAATCGATGATAACAAAAAATTATCCACGTATATATATTCATTACATACACCATGTGCTTTTGTTAATTAAAAAAATAAACATATCACATTAATATTTTCAATAATATGAAATATATTAATTCGATATAAATACATACAGGAATAGATAAATAAAATAATACAGGAGAAAAAGCGAGAAGATAGGGAGCACATAAGTATGAGAATAAAGGATAGAGAAACACAGACACGCACATATATACGTACACATTCACGTGATGAGAAATGAGAATGTTGAAGAGGGGAGGATTTTTTCGCGGGCGGCTGACTCTGGCGGTTTGAACTGCCACCGACGAGACAATTCACGACGTATTATACATATATATTATCGTTTGTTATAATATATTATCATCCTTGTCGTTGTCATCGTCATCGTCATCGTCATCCTCATCGTCATCCTCGTCGTCGTCGTCGTCGTCGCGTAGTAATCGTGCCTCTCCGTTTGTCTTCGCCGGTGCGCACGACACACACGAACACGCGGCCTTCTCGTTCCTCCATCCTGAATATATATATTTCTTATACATATATCACAGTCTACACCGTGTCGTTTTGCAACTCCCACCACTTTCTGTCTGCACGAATACTATTAAACACCCACCGGGACTCAAGCATGTGAGATGACACAAACACAAAATACGCATATGTATATATACATACATATATAGTTTTAAGTATATAAGAGTTTTATACACATAAAGAAACACACACTATAATCGCGAGAGTCGTCTACATTTGTGAAATATAAACGTCGATTTCGCTGTCAAATTTTTTATCAAGTTAAATAAATTAATATATTCGAATATAATATATATATTTATAATTTTTTAATATATATGAATGTACTTGCATGTAATATATTAAATGTAATTGATAATGGTTGAAGTATTTGTTTTATCAAATTGGAAAATTGAAAGATTAATACCAAACGTTGAGAGACTGTGATCAAGCTGCTAAATAGTACTGTGTACCCGGTACACGACGACGACGACGACGACACTACACAAAGTAAATTGTTCCAGTGTATATCGCACACACCACCGTCGCGCGTCTACTACTCATGTGCGAAAATGCGCTGCAATCCCGCCATCTGCACAACCGCCGGCAAGACTTTGCGAATTGACCGGGACACATGACACATGAATAAAATGGTTGTGTGTTAGGGTGTGTTTGTATATGTAGTCTGTGTGTTATATACAAGTGGTGTTCGCCATTTTTTTTTTGTCTGCCTTGCCACCCCTCTCTCATTTGTTCCAATATTACATCGCCGCCGCCGCCATTTGAATACCTGAGTTCATCGTGTCATCAAATCATGTCTGATTTGAGAATATAATTTTTATTTGTTGAAAAAAAAATTATGTTAATTAAATTAATTTTTTTGCGATATTTGGAGAGTTATTTTTGTTGATTGTTATAATTGAATTAATTGTTGTTTATATGTATATGTAGATATGATTTGAATTATTACAATTTTTATATGTTTAAATATAACGGGATGATTTATTTAACATGTTATTTTACTCATTAATGTCTGTTACCTTTATTGGTGTTTTTTTTTTTTTTTTTGTTTATGCATAATAATATATATTTTATATTAATATTCGTTAATATCGAATATAATATTTTATTTGCAGTTTTTTGTTGCTTTATTTTTTTTCTTTTTTCATAAATTAAATAAATAACTCTTGACTGTTTTGAAAACTAAACAGAAATATTTTACAAAATTAATTATATAGTCGTAGACTTGCCATGATCAGATTATATTTTTCATCATCCACCATCTTTTCATTATAGTTTGCTCTTGATATATCATTTTATTTCGTTCAGTTAATTTTGTTCTTTTATTTTAAAAAAAAACTACGTTTTTCATATAGTAATTTGATTGATAAACATATATATTCGTCAATATTATTGACTATCTCAAAATAAAACTTTAACATTCGGAATTTATTAATTTTTTCCTGATAATTATTCCATTCTGTACATTAAAAATTGATTGATGAAACACATACACACTAATTTTTTTGCAAACATCGAGGAGAAACAGTACTTTATAATTAATATATTGACAAATATTCATTTTACTTTACGAAATAAAAATAAAAATAGAAAAAAAAAAGAATTAAATGAAATAAATATAATAAAAAAGTTACATATGATTAAAGTGAAATTAAAATCGAGAAAAATGAATATAAAAAAACATGCAATTAATCTTTCGCTTTGATAGAAATTTATCAATTTGTGTTCAATATTTTACACATTTACCTTTTCATATTTGCTTTCCAAACATTCCGAATGTTATTAAATTTCTTTATTTAATTTATTTATTTATTTTTTTTTTGGCATTGACTGAATCGCACACTTGGCCAGAGTCAAACGGCATAATGAATTCAACACTATAAATGAGAATGAAATTATCCTCACGAGGCAAGATGGTCGTATAATAATAAGCAAGTGTCTCTCTATGCATAATGGCTTTTAGTTACAAATGATGGCTAAGCGGTTGTTGCTCATAAAATAAAACGTAAGCTTCGCTGGAAATAACTGAACTTGTCGACACTGATGACACTCTACTATCATTGTATTCATGCCACTCGCTTGAGTATGGATGCTTGCAGTAGGCGGTATAGTGACCGGAGTATGGTGTCCCAGAGTGATTGGCAACGCCATACAAATTGTACGTGCAACCTCGCACACCTGGGGCAATAAAGGCACTAAGGTCCAAGCCCATTAGCGGAAAATCCACTAATACACTGAGTTTCGCGCGAAATCGTTCAGTTGGAGAAAATCGCTTCAAATCTATTTTAATTATCAAGTCAAGGATAATAATAAAACAGTTGTAAAATAAATAAGCATGAAACGATAATAAAAATATTAATCTAGAAAAATTTCGAATAATTCAAAGAAAAAAAAATAGCAAAATATTCTTATCAATATATAAAATCCATAAATTTTCTGGATGATATAAAAGTAAAATGTATTCAATATAAAATATGAAATTTGATAATAAAAAAGGATACGAATAACCAATATCTTTGGAAATTTTTGAATACTAAAACTCTTGGTGCATTTGGTTCTCATCTGACACTTGGAACATATTGGTTTTTCATCGCCATCAAGCGTTTCCACTTTAGTAAAGTGCTCCAAGCATTGATTGAGCTTCACCGTTCCACTTCTTACTGGTATAGGCAAGCTCAAATCCCAAAATGGATCTAATGTAACTGATACGTGATCGCATGAAGTGCATGTCAATGACGAACGAAGCTGGCCAACAAATACATCGACTATTGTACTATCTTCACTGCGTAAATATCGTTTCCAACTTTCAGCCGCTTTATGACTGTCCCTATTACCAATAAAAGATACAAAAAAAATTATTGATATACATAATTGAATAATCAATGAAACTGTTTGGAGGAGAAAAATAAAATTATAATTCAATAAACTCACGAGTAATGATCCGGGATGTCAGTGAGAATTGGCTGTGGTTTGATTGTCACTCTATTAACATCCTCATGTAAACCCTCCAATAAATATCTTAAAAACTCTTGAGCATCCTGCTGAGCATAGCCCATGAAACGAGGGGCAAATCGTTGTATTTGAGTTTTTAATGATGTTGTATTTACAACGCGTTCACCGCTGCTTTCCCACAATTCGTGAATAACTTGAGCGAATGCTTTCATCAAAGCGCCTTTCATACTGGACGTTGTTGTATTTATGTCATTTAAATATTGCTCATTTAGCAAATATTCAAGTAATGGTCGTGTATTGCTCAAACATTGAATAACGCTATTCATAAAGCACTAGTGGAGAATAAATAGAAAAATTATTCATTATTTTTTCCTGATTAACTGTAACATTCAAGGTGATTTAATACACTAAATCAATTAGTTTTTTATTGATAAATTATTTTAATCAGACTATGAAACTGACTGAATTTACTAAAGAACTGGTAATGTGATATTTTAACATTAATGAAAAGAATTTTGATTGTAAACAGATGATAGAGTTATCAACTGCTATTTTAATATTAAATATTGTTTTATTGTATTGCACAAATATTTCTCTATTGAAACATTATGATTTTCTTGTGCTTTTTGATAATAATAAATTTAATTATAATTATATCATAATCCATGTTTACTCACGGTATTGCCAATATTTCGTAATCCATTCAAGCCATAACCCTCGTCACGGCGTGATTGTATTCGATTTCTCGGTGGCCTCGAGGTCGAACTTTCCTCCTACAAAATCAAAAACGGATAATTAAATTTGGTCCCTTTTGGTTCCTCGCACAATTTCCTATTGCTGGCGGCCTGTATGTCATCTGTCGGTTCACGCGATAATAAGTCCCTTATTCGTCTGTCTGTGTATTGATAATACCATAATTTGAGAATAAAAACTATCGAATGAAAAGAAAATATAAAAAGGGTATAGAAAATGAAAAAAAAAAAAAAAATAATAGGTTTTTTTTTCTTATTAATATTTTATCATAATTGCGGAATAAAAATCCAGGCATGTAACATTCAAATACTCACCTTAACCTGCATTGCAAGTGGCCTTTGATGAATGACATGATGTGATATTATTGAATGAAGGGATTTAGCACGCTGTCGAGTTGATATGTGAAAGACAGACTTTTGAACTGGGATTTTTATAGTTGTCAATAGTCCGAGTAAAAAAGAAAAAAAAATTGCAAATATAGCTAAAGTCCAAGTGAACCAAAGACACCAGTTTATCACTTGAACAGAAGCCAGGTTACATTTTCAAATAATAAACACGGTTTATGAGAATTTACCACTTTCTTTTTTCTAAAAGTTATTTTAATAGGTCGAATTTTCAAATGATCCAATATTAATATTAATAAAAATTGATGATTGTAAGAGTTTTTTATTCAATTTAATTTAATCACGACTTTAAAGATGAATAAAAATGAGCAATGCAATGAGTATTTCTTTCTGTCTCGATGACCGCGATTGGATTATTGAAAATGCGTTGAGCTTTATGTAGTTACGTTTCATATGTTGCGATCTGGTTTGAGCGTCTGTCGTGTTCTATTAATAAAAAAGCCTCGACATGCAAATCTCAAAGACACAACTGGCAGTCAGTTGTTAACGCGATTCCGAAACGTGATAAACGACTAAATAATGTTTGATAATAAAAGTAAAAAGTTGATAAGCTGTCATTTTAGGAAATCAATGAGTTGTTAATTATAAATTATGCATTAATACTCACGGATTTCATTTATAACAAGTTGCCATGTTTTTAGAACACGAGTTGAGTCATCCAGGAAAATTTGGATAATAATTATGATAATTATGGACCAATTGTCGATGAACTGACAGCGAGTTTCATAAATGAAATCAAATGATAAAAAAAAAAACACAAAAAAGATCTCTATAAAGCATTAAAAAACTATAAAATTATTTATAATTTTATTATAATTAAATAATTGAATAAACTGGTGAAACATTATCGACAAAAATTTCGTTCAAATTATAATGAAATGAAAACTAACCAAAAATGTCGTACTATCCCCAGCAACCATATTGAATATGCATGTATATTGAAACTATTTTTTGTTTTTCCCGCGTAATGATGATTAATGATAATAAACTTTACTAAATTGTTGCGCGTAATTAGTTGTTGTCGAGGCCACAATAACGTACACGATTATTCACTGAGATGATGGTAACCAAACGTATACTCTGTCGCCCTACGATTGCTCAAGCACGCATCTTACCAGTTGCCAAAATCAGTAATTGGCGCACCACAGGAAGTGGAACATGAGACTATATATCATCGTGTGTATATTATTTTGTATTTTGCATTTTCGATTAAAGAATAATAAGGAAAACGGTGTAATTAAAAGAGATTTCCCTTCGTTTAAATAAGAGAAAAATGAAGAAAATGATGAGAATACAAGAATTGGGTATACGCGGTCTCAGTCCACCGAGAGATTCTCCTTGTGCAACGAACAGAGAAAGCCATTTACTCACAATCTGATCATTGTTTTCCCGATATATCGCCTGATGAACACCAACTGGCACAATGGACGTGTTACTTGATGTTGATGCATTGACAGAATCACCATTGAAAGAATCATCCCAACCAAAAAATGTTGTCCTCTTTGATGTTGATGGCTTTGATGATTCATTGCCCTGATTGTCATTAGGTTTACTTGTCAATCGAACATTTTCATCCAGCAAATCATTATTTTCAGATTTTGTAACATTATCCAAAATTTTAATGGGACAATTGATTGAATGAACATCATGTCTCAAGGATTCATTATTTTTAGAAATAGATTCATTTATCATTGAAAATTCATTATTTGCCTCTGCATTAATATTTCTCACATTAATTTGCTGATCAACATTATCCACATTACCAATCATCCACTGCGTTGAATCAAGTATAGATGATGATTTTTTATTGTTGATAGTTTGTTTAGCAATACAAAATTCATCGCAAATTTGATCATTATTGTTAGTTAATAGCTTCGTGTTATTGGCATTAGTGGGTGCTTTAATCCAAGAGTAAGCTCTACAATCTGTAGTTGAGGCATCAACGCTAACAACACTAGACGTGGCCGACGTATGGGTAGGTGTAGCAGTAGCAGTAGGAGTAATAATAGTATTAGTAGCAGTAGTAGCAGTAATTGTGGTAATAGTGGTAGTAGTAACACTAGTACTAGCAATAGTTGGTGTGATTGGTGAATTTATAGACTGAGAAGTAGGATGATTTGGAGAAGTGGATGATAATAATGGTGTAATAATGACGCACGTGGAAAGAAAAGGATTTGAGGATAAAGTTGTGGTAAATTTTCGCGTTCCGTCGGCCAACGTCAAATTATGATTATCATGATGGAATTGATTGTCGTTGTCTTTGTCATTATTATCGTCGTGATTACTTATTCGTGGCACATTTACGTCCTTTAGGTCACAGTCATTATTATTTCCATTATTATCATTATCAATGACTATGTTGATATTGTTTCTAACAATATTTTCCTCATGCTGCTGCTGTTTTACCTCGCTTGATGCCACCACGCTGTCAATCTGATCATGTCCCGTGAGTACCGTGTTTATTGGATTATTACTTCTTTTTATTTGCCGATTTGTTGACCATCTATCATAAGCCGCAGTGTCACGCTCGTCGCCGCCGTGCAATTCAGCCAAACCAATTATTGACGATGGTGATGAAAATGATGAACGACAGTGGCCATTTAACGTACTGCTGCTACTGCTGTTGCTCAAACTACTGCTGCCATGAATATTTGGTATATACGTTGTTGGTGAATATTTTGCATATAATTCAGCGGTTGTTAATGAACAAATTCCGTTACGTTCACGAGCATTTGATGATGTTGATGATGATGTTGTTGATGAAGCAGAGGAAGTTGATGTGGACGAATATTTTGACGATAAATTTATCGATGACGATCCAACTGATCCGACGTCGCTGTACGACGAGACTGACCTGTA
Organism: Microctonus aethiopoides; assembly: GCA_030347275.1. Classification (NCBI taxonomy): domain Eukaryota; kingdom Metazoa; phylum Arthropoda; class Insecta; order Hymenoptera; family Braconidae; genus Microctonus; species Microctonus aethiopoides. The sequence continues at coordinate 10,529,394 of JAQQBS010000001.1, forward strand.
ATTAAAGCCAATGTGAAAATTTTAGTCTTGCATATATTACATGATTTACTGTGTTGGGATGGTCGCCAATGACATTATCAATCTTTCTTCAACTTATGCAACTACAGTATAACCTACACTACATATATCCATAATACATACTCTAGCGATATTACATACTTTATTAGTTCATTATAAAGTCATTGTAACCTGCATATTAATTCAAGAAATATTAAACATTGTTTTTACGTCTTCTGTTTCAGCTGAATGAATTATTAAATTATAACAACACATTGTTTGCTAATTAATATTTAATGATTGTAATATAGTCATGTCTAGCCACTTATTTATTTGTTCGTGGTCACATTTCTATTTTCGTCTCAGTTGAACATAGATATTGGTTTTTTAGTCGAGTTACAAAGGACGAGGTCATGACTTTTTTTTTTACTGCAAATCTTTCACGTTTTTTTATTTATATGTGCATATCATATATAGGTATAATATATATATTTTGCATATATACAGGCGCATGATGACCCTTCATCATCAACCCCAAAGGCTGAAGAGCAAGTAGATGAAGAGCAAAAATATGAATTAGAGAAAGATAAATAGAGGGCTGGCGACTAATCGGCTAATGCTCGGGGGGTACACATAATTTATGTGGATTCCAACGGTCTTGGAATTAAAATATTATGCCAAAGAATTGAGCAAATGTCGCTGGGCTTGTTTATCCACAATGCCCGACTGCTGCGACTCACCAAGTAAGCATTGTAAGGTGTGCAATATATATACATTTATGACAGCAAGATGTGACCTAATATTATATTTCCTCTGTCCTGTATATACTTGCTTATGACCCTTAAACTTTCTTGAATAATTTGTATAGAATATAATCGTGAATGTGGTGTAACTGGTCATTATGTAATTTAAACATGACACGCTGATGTCCGAGATCATCAGAATTATATCTGTTTACTTCTTAAATATATTACAAGATTAAATACATTATGAATATGCTTTTAAAAAGGACGTCTATTTTTACAAATAATTAAATATAATTATTAATATTTATTATTAATCATCAGATCCTAATTAGTAATTTAAATGTTTCTATTTCATTGATAGTTTGTTTAATTATTATCAAAAATATTTATCCTATTTTCCTGATGTATGTATCAACAAAAATATGTAGAATATCAGTATGCAAAGAAGAAATATTAATTATCATAATACATTCTATTATTTTTCTTCAATTCTTTCAAACTTTTTTAATAGTCCGTCACATCATTTAAAACATTAATTAATAACTTAAACAAATGAAATATGATCTTTATGATGATAAATAAATAATCACACGCAATTTATCAATTATTAATAACCTAAATTATTGTCATTGATAATATTTTTCTTTCATAAAATGTCTTTGCATTCAAATGGAATTTTTAATTTTTCCAAATTCATTCTCACCTTGCAGGCGAATAGTTGATTCTTCTTGATGATGATCTATAGCTGGATGTACTGTGATTAAATCGGTCAATAGGACCAGAAGATCGGTAAGTAGGAAATTTTGTAGAATTCGTGACACTACCGATTGTTGAGGTCGTTGTGCTACTGTTACTACTGCTGTATCTACGACTTGGCGACAGTGGCGCCATTGTATTAGTATTATACGAAACTGCAATGGCTCCTGGAGGGCGATGGAATGACATTGCACACGACTGTCTTGATTATTGACAAGTGTGCAAAATATTTCTTAACGTCATTGACGCCCTCCACTTCACCTCCTGCATTTTATATGAAACATAAAAAAATATCATTACAATTAGAAACATTTATTTATGATGTATTAAAACTAATTATAAATAAATTTAATTTCAATATAAATATTAATTGGCAAGCTTTTTACATGGATTATATTAATGTGTATATGTCCCCAATAATTTTTTCAGGCTTGATGTCCTTTTTTAATTAATTTCATAATTGGTTAAATATATAAATACATTCCTAAATGAGGCTTGATAATTAATTGAAGACCAAATACACATCAGTTCACATGAATAGTTTTTAATATCACAGATTTATTTGGTGGTTGACCCACTTTATACTTTCAACTGGAATTATATTTTAAAAATAGCATTATGCGAACTAACTCCCTCTTCTAATCAACATACATATGTGATAAATTTATTTAAAATAAGCATTACGAATTTCCTTTCAAAAAATAATACACTAGTATTGTATGATGAATTAAACAAAAGAAACGTGCGTGAAAATTTATTGATAACTATTGATTATATTAGTATAACTATTTCCTATTTCTCCTACAATCTTTTTATTTATCATCTTCATATATATTTTCGTTCAATGAAATATTTACGCATAAATTCTCTGAATATTTTTTTCATTTCAATAAAAGAATTTCGTTGCATTGACAATTGAAATATGAGCTTCTATAGAAGGTCGTTGTGAAGGTCAAATGTGTTTCAACAATGAATTCACCTGCGTTCATGCAGACAAATTATTATTATGAATAATATATAAATATTCGATAATATAACTTTGAGGAAATTTCAAAGAAAATAATGATATAAAGCCGTACGTAAATCGTTGTTATCAATCTTGTATTCAGATTTCTAGTTAATGCGATAATTTATCAATATTAAATTTGTTATAAAAGTTAATAATGAATATAAAATAATTTGTATTCTGAATTTTCATCTTCAAACTTTGTTAAGATAAAAAAAAATAGGAATAATAAATTGATGTTTGTTGTTTTAAAATAATGCAAAATTTATATGATTTGATATGATTTTATATGATGCTATTCAACATTTCAATGGGCGACTATCCAAATTTTTAAAATACAAACGTATATCACACTATGTATACATCGTTATGCATCAACGCTTTATTTCTATTTATAATATTGATAATAATAATACGTAATCTCGACAAACATCGCATATACAATATAATGAAATTACAATTCATCAATTCTAAAAGACCATATATGAACTACCACCAATGAATCATGATCATATTATCTACTTCATAACATTAGTTGTCTTTTTATATCTCAAATGAAATAATTGATTGAATTATAACAAATAAAAATCAGTTTAATATACACTAAATGTCAAATGTGACCATGACACATACTAGTTAATGATCGATTACTTCACAATGCTAATCATTTTAAATTCCAAATTGAATTCTTTATTTATTTTTTATCACACTCAGTGTTACGTCATTGCCTAGGACAAATTTCCGTTAATGGAGAGAGATATCACAGTGAGATTATATTCGCGTAATGTTTATGCAACCGATCGATTGATTGGAATCCCGTGATGGCTCATTAAATTATCATTCACTTAAATAGGTTGAATTGGTTATGTAAACGATACAAATGAACAAAAAAAAATAAAGCAGACATAGGTATTCACTATAATGCAAGTTATTTTCTTTGTAATATTTGTTGAATATACTAATGTTCTTTTAAATTGTATACTTTTTATTTAAACATACATAAAATCATTTGTGCATCTGTATATAATTGATATGAAGAATAATATCACAGAATGCATGAAGGATTTTAATTGAATGATGACACTTTCAATTATACTTTAGCAATAGATATCCCATCATCCCTCAATTTCAAGTAGACAAAAATAATCAATAAGTTGCACTTTTACAGATTCAGTTCATGCATTGAATTTTTTTATAAATACGTTTATCACAGAAGGAACAAAAAAAAATCAGTGCAACAAAATTGTGGAATGTATGCACACATTGAAGACAGTGTGTGATCACATATGATCTCAAAAATAGAATTCTTTATTATGCTCGTTTATTTTTTTTCTTCATTACGCCTAACCCATGTGTATCATAACCTAACTCTCTTGATCTTTAAAATCGTCCTACGCAAATATATTCAAGAGACACTATGAAATATTAAACCAAAATGATTCATCGAAATACACACAGTGTGATACGAATTTTCTTAGGTTATAATCAGCTACTGTGACGATACTGACGTCGATGAAAATGGAAATTTGAGCTCTTTCTCTCCGCTATTTTCCACTCCACTCCAACACATATAACTCACACATGTACATTTAAAATTAAAGGAAACTGTAATAATAATATTAAATGTACTTACAAAAAAACAAAATATATCAAAATAATATTTTTTCTAATTATTCACAATTTAATTTCACATCTGACATACACTACGAATTAAATTCGTTTGTTTCCCCTCGATAATCCCCTCAAGAAGCTACAACTTTCCCTTTCACTTTGATGATTGGAAAATATGAATAAAAATTCTGTGATCAATAAAAAAATACCAACGCATCTCAATGTATGTCACAATAAACTTTCCCCAAATACCTATAGGTATTGAAAATTACTTTAAATATATTAAACATCTGTATCTACACACATACATGCGTGTTTACTCATATTATAACCAGCTGAGATCGATACGAATATCGATTTGTACAATGTAGTTCCACTATTTCCTTGACACACTGAATTTTGGCTATTTTTTATTTTTTTTTTTTTTTTTAACCAACACAAGATGACACACATTATATGCATATAATACGTCTATTCATCTCTCTTTTCCTCACCTTTTCATCTCCAATTCTCTCTCACTCATATTATTTATTATAGACTTAAAATAAAATCTCAGAGAAGCTCATGTCGCTCCACCCAATTTCTCTTGTTATATTCACACACAAAAGATCACTAGTTATTATGATTTTTAGTGTATTTATGAGTGAAAGGCGCAGGTCCATAGCTATAATACAATAAATTCAATCTATTTATTGTCATTGGACGCAACGAAAATGTGTAACTCACTAATCCGCGTCATTACTCTACACCGCTGCGGACAAGAAAGTAAAAAAAAAAATGAAAATGTTATTCCCTATATTTTCTATAAGGAAAGAACTTTTACCTTTTTTTTTATTTTTTGATTTCGTAGCCGCTCTCTCTCGTTTTCTCTGTCTTGTTATAATACACTTGTTACGACTGCTATGAGTGCTACAACACAAAATACAACCATACAACCACCAACACAATTTTATCTTGCCATAGAGTGACTTAAATGTACTTATCTGTACTATACATTACTACCTACTGCTACTATAACCAATACCATCACTCATTACTTATAACTGTAACTCATACCAACAACCGTCAACGCAACGTGCGTTCAAACAATATGGCGGCTACTACACAAGGTTGCCAATTTCCGTGTTGATAAATATATATGTATGTAGATATATATTTTTGTTTTTCGTTTTGAGAAACACACATAGATGATTGTGAGAGCACTTCCGCGGCTTCGTATCATTGGGCTAATGAAATGAGACAAGTAAGAATAGAAATAGACTGGATATAACGATGGAAGGGATAACTCTGAATATCACGTGATTAAATTGCAGCATTAAGAATATATATAATATATTATGTATATTTTGTATATTGCTGAAAACTTATATTTTAATTCATAGAAAACTTTTTTGATAAATTGTTACATATTATGTTGGATTGTTGTTGATTTATTTTGTTTAGATGATTTAATGGAAGAGAAGATCTATTTTCGAGATGATGTATGAAAGTAAGGAAGTTACGGTTTTTTTTATTTTGAATAGTTGTGAATTTTAATATAAAAAAAAAGAATACTTTTGTTTTAGGTTAAAAATGGCGCTTGAAATGTTGTACTATATGTATGGCCCTGTGTAGTGCCATCTTTAGTTGGATGCACGCACTATTTATTAATTTTATGGATAGAGAAAAGAGCCTTCTTATTTTAATAACTATAATAAAAAATAATTGCTATGTCTTATTTAATTTTGGAACAATTATAGATTATTTTAGATAATTTATTATGTTTTTTTAATTAGTGGATTATTTTTTTAGACATCACATGATTAATATATGAAAAAAATTACGTCAAGTTGGTACTCCTCATAATTTTAAATAAATTAATTATTTGAACGTCTATCAAAATTTAATATTTACTGTTTTTTATGAATTTTGTAATAAATAAATAATTATGTAAAAAAAGTATATGTATTTCTAATGTAATATATTTATATTATATTGAATTATTTACAATTTAATAAATTTAATAAATTAACTCCAGAGGTATTTAATCGTCTTTTCCTCGAATAGGTTCATTCAGTGCTCTTCGTACAGATATCTCTTGAAGTCTTTCTAAACTTATTGAATCACATTCGTTGGGTGGCAAAAAAGCACCAACGACAAATCTCATTTCTGCATTTAAGAAATTAAATGTTGTACATGCTTTATCGACAGGTAGAATTTCTGAATTTATATTCAACTCTTTCATTATATTTTTGAAATCTGTAAGTAATGGTGTATCCCGTGGATAACTCTTGTCTAATCCTAATATTATAATATCAGGTCTTGGAACCATGACTTTAAATAGTGAGAGTGAATCTCTGTTAATGTCACTTGATGATCCTATATTCCATCCAAGTACTGTTTTTGGAAAAATAATCATTGGTCCTACTACGTAAATACCAATATTCAGTTTGAATCCGTACTGAAAATGAAATTAATTAATTAATATTAAATATGAATAAAAAATAAATATTACATATCTTTACGAATAATAGTTTTATATCATTATTATAAACAATTCTTCATCGTTCGCCATGTTTAGCACACAAATATACCTTGAAAGTTATCAGATTTGTATGTGATAACGTTCTAGGTAAATTTATTTTCAAAAAATAATTTGTCAAAAAATTTTATCCTCAATGAAATGCTTATTTTGTTCTAAGATTAATTGTTCTAAACAATACCTATACATATTGTAATAAACACAGAATAATGTTCTATTGTTACTTTCGAACATGTCCACAAATATGTTGGTATTAATTTTGATGATTTGTATATTTTTATTATTCCGATAATTGTATTTGATTCATCCATAGCAAGCAGCCTTAAGAACGAAATAAACTTCTCATTGAGTGTAAATATTTTGGGCTCTCGGTCTCTCATTAGATTTACTTGACTGTGAAAGTGCAAAAGTCAGATAAAAACTTCAATAAATACTAGTTTACAAATTTTTATTGAAAATTAATCAAATACTTACAATAGAAATTCCATCTATCATTAATCCATACTCTGCATCTCTGTTTAAAATTGTCACAGTTGTTTTGCCATCACCTTCATACGCACCTTTGTGCATTTTTCCTCGAATCGGTTGATACTTTCTTAAAAAAATAACAATAAAAACAATTAAACAATAAAAATAAACAGTCAAAATAATTTATCAATTCATTGTTATTATTGAATAAATAATAACTTTATAAATAATCCTATGATATTTGTATTGAAAATTTCTTTTGTTATTATTACTTTATCAAGTTTTTACAATGCCCTCGTAATAATTGAGATGATAAAATAGACATTTTTAAATAAATATTACTTAATATTGATCACGCGTGAACGTGAAGTATTTTAATTTTTGAGGTTATGTCGTATTGCCCGGTGATTATTGGGCGCCCTCTCTCGCATTCTCTTATTGGTTATTAATATATCCCAGGTACACCTAAAGATGGCGGAAAATTTGAAAGTCTATTCTGTAACACAAAACCGCGCACGCGTTTGTGTTTGAACGTTCATCATTCAATTTCTCGAGGCTTTTATGCGTAGTCCATCGTTATAGTTACTCTTACATTTAAGATTCATTTTGTGATAAAGACTATAATTTCCATCCTGAACAGACATTAATATCAATAATTAAAAATCAAATGAAATACATAAATAAAATAAACAAGTAATTAAGTATTGAAATCTTCATTAACATAACCTCAATATAATTTTTATAATTTAAAAAAATTACATTTTTATACTTCAAATATTCTCACGTTAATATGGCGAAATTTGTTGCTACAATAAAAGCAATAATAACTCGTTTAGTATTTGCATCTCATGGATTTATCGCAATTTGGCAAGTGGCAACATTTAAAAAAAATCCTCTTTATTGGTATTTAAGTGGCCCAATTATTCTTCTTTTCTTTGAGGGAATTTTCACTGTTACAATAAAGGCTAATCAAGAGTGGAAATGGTGAGTAAAAATATTTATCATCACATGTTCATATCTAAAACATAATTTAAATTATAATTATATATATATTTCTCAAATTCGATTGGTTTGTAAGTAACTTCCGGGAAACAATAAGGGTATTTTTTTTTTTTTTCATGTATAAGATCAACAACTTGCTTTTGATGGACAGACGGAAATTGTGCATTAGTCAATTGTATCAAATTCAGTATTATATATCGGTTATCACTTCCGACATAAATCCGGACCGGAAGTGTATCCATTTATAAACACTAAAGAACTTTTTTCCAAACTTAACTATCAGATAAAATTCATATGACAAACTAATACACTGTTATATATGTATTGTAATATTCTACTCAGTTGAAATTATTCATTATTGTTTATATAATAATTTTGTTAATAGTTGGATGAATAAAAAATTGGAATTTATTTTCAGGTTTTGTCCATCAGTATTTCTTTATTTGGGAAGTGTCGTGCCAGCAATATGGCTGCTGGAATTGGATAAATTGGAACGACGAATGAGAGTACGAGATTCAAATATTAATATTTCTGAAACTCTTGATTTAACAAATTTGGCAGCAGATGACTTGAAACATTTGGAAAAAGTCTTTGGAGTAATATTTAAACAATTTTTTTTGAGATATTTTATAAATAAATAATACATATGGGGCATTCCATGCCAACTCATCCTACCAATGAACTTTGCATCTCCGATTTCGCTGAAACTTGGGCATTT
>JAQQBS010000001.1:10538542-10549606 GCA_030347275.1 Microctonus aethiopoides
CTGTTTGTATCTTTCGATTTTTCTCAAAAAATTCTCAAAAATACTACTCCTTAAAATACAAATTTTAAGCCTAGTCTCATAATGGGATAGTGATGGGTTATAACTTTTTTTGAATTTTTTAAATTAATTATTTTTGTTTTTTTTCGATTTTATTATTTTTTTTTTAATTTATAGAGTATTTTATTTATTGTATACATGGAAAAAAGCATTAGAGATCACAAATTTTATCTGATAAAGACGTTAATAATACACAACTAGTATAAAACTCAAAAAACGAAAATAATTAATTTAAAAAATTCAAAAAAAGTTATAACCCATCATTATCCCATGACGAGACTAGGCTTAAAATTTGTATTTTAGGGAGTAGTATTTTTGAGAATTTTTTGAGAAAAATCGAAAGATACAGTCTCAAAATCCACATTTTAACTTTAAAATTAAAAAAAAAATCAAATTCATCATTGATAATTTTTTGCATAAATTTTCCAGAAAGTTCATTAAAAAACAAAAATTTTGAAAAAAAAAAGACTCAAATCGGACAATTCTTGGCCAAGTTATGGCCATTTGAACATAAAAAACCCCAAAATTTTCAAAAATTTATATCTTTTGAACGGCTCGATAAAAAAATTTGAAAAAAATCACAGAACCCTACTTTGATGGGTAGAAAAAAATGCCCAAGTTTCAGCGAAATCGGAGATGCAAAGTTCATCGCTAGGATGACTTGGCATGGAATACCCCATATACACATACAACATGCATTTATATGATATATTTAATTAATTTTTAGGTTAATCTAAAATTACCAGATATTAAAATATCAACGGAAACATGGGTGACTTTAATCGAACAATTTCTTATGCTTGTTCTTATTGTTGGTCGTTGGATGTTGCCCAAAGGTGATTTAACACGTGATCAATTGAGTCAACTATTGCTTGTTTACATTGGAACAGCTGCTGATATTATTGAATTCTTTGATTCATTTAAAGAAGATAAAATTGGACGAGAATTAGTGTTGGTTTATTTAACTCTTGGAATTTGGTCATGGTCTTTAATGCAATTTACAGTTGTTCTTACTGCAACAAAATCACGAAAATGTCGATTATCATCAGGTACAACAATTAAAAAAAAGGTATCATCTAAAACTAGCTGTTGCAGTATTGACGTTTGGGCTATAGCTATTAATATGATCCTTCAAGATGCTCCATTTCTTGCCTTTCGTTTAATTATAATAATTCATTATCAAATTGTGAGTTATATGAATATTTTTTTCACATGCAAAAATACTTTAGTAATATTGCTGCAGTTGTATAGACTTTATGTCGTTCAAAGTGAAAATAAGAGTAAGAAAAAAAGAAAGAGAAGACGAAATGAGAGGCGTGAAGTAATGTCGAGTATTAGTGTTATTTCACGAAATGATTTATATAAATGTGGGAGCTCGAGAAATGGAAAAAAACGACGACGAAATGATGAAAATGTTGAATCAGACTCGGAGGATTATCTATCAGAAAACCAAGATATTGATGAGATACCAGAAAAACATTCCCACCGAACAAAAAGGTGTGTAATATTTATTCTCATAAATATACTTATTGTAATTAATAAATAATGATATATTTTATTATAATTAATTTATAATTATTAGACAGAAAAGACAAGACACAGGATATTCTACTTCTAGCACTCATAATTCATCCAAGCACGACAAGATACAGAAATTAAAAGGCAAACGAACCAAAGCATGTCGAAATGTGGAAGCACAACTTGATATTTTGTCGTATGATGAAGATATTGAGAAAAAATTGATGAAAAACCAAAAGAAAAAAATGGGAAAAATCGATAGTCATACTAGACGATCTGCAATTAAAAATAAAAATGATTGCGATAAAACGGCAGCAAAGCGTAGTGATAAAATGATTGTGAATTATCAAAGTACTGAGGATAGCTCAGACGAAGAAAGTTCAACCATTGACGAATCTGAAACAGAGTCAGAACAAAGGTATCCATATCATCATACCTTTAATTTCTTTCTAATTCTTAAGATAAAATATTAAATGCATTCTAAATAATGTCTTAATAATCGATTTTCAGATATGCACGACATAAATCACATAGAGTATGAAAAAAAAATGACAAAATTACTCTAAAAATACAACATTATTTTTTCTTTATAAAATAATGACAAATTATTTACAGGAGTAGTATAATATAACCTGCAAATATAATAAACATTTTATTTTGTATAATTATACTTATTATCATTATGTAATAGAATATTAATATTTAATTCATTTTATTTTTATGTGTATCAATTTGGTAATAATATTAACATCAAACTAACCATCGAGATTAATAATCGTTACAATTAATAATTCAATGAATGTAATAATAATATTGTATAATTACTTCTAGTATCGTGAATTAATCCAATTTATACATTGTTTTGCATCGAGAGTATTTAAATACATAACAAAATCATCTTGGTGTATACCGATCGCTGTACAATATAGCATTGCTGTATCACTAATTAATTCATTTAGCCAATTTTCTGATGTATTATTTACGACATCACTTTGTATCTTCGATGATGATGATGATGATGATGTCAGTAATATTTCATCATTAGAATTAGTTGTAGAATTTTTTAGAAAATCATTTGTAGTATTTTTATTCAAATCATCAATCGATAATTGATTATCATTTAATTTTTGGTATTTAACAATATTTTCATTACCAATATTTCTGTCCGCTTTTACTGATGTTGATGAGTTCGATGTGATTTCTGATATATTCAATTTACCATGGCTCTCATTTTTCAACGACGGGTCTGATGTTTTTAATAAAATCAATGTATTCTTCGAACCACGCTCCAATACTTTTTGAAGCTTTGCTTGATTTTTTATGCATTTCAAATTTAATGATGGCTTTGCTGTTTGCAATTTTGATGAATCAACATCACAGTTTAAATTAGATCTAGTCAAACTCGTTACTTTAAGATCTTGATCCATAAATTTTTCATCATTTATTTTTTTATAATTATCAATCAGTCTTTTATATTGTGGCATTGATATTTGCACCGAGTAAGCTAACACAGAATGTAAACTTTCGTGCATACAATTTTCAAATGAATGCTCAACATTATTTTCAACACTCCAATCATGTTTTTTGGCATCTGCTGGGTAAATATTGGCTTGTTGATGTTGAGAATAATTTGTAGCTACTCCTATTTTTAATGATTGTGAAATTTTTTGATAAGAGCATCCATCCAAATTTATGAAATGTTCACCAATACATTCAACGGCTAAACCCATCTGTATTTTTAATTAATAATTTATAAATATGTTGAAATTATTTTGTGAAGAAATGTTTTTTCTTGAAAGAATAAAAGTTGATTTAATAAGTGTAGAAAATATATAAAAATATATACCTGTGGATGATAAATAGGCCTTTCATGCATACCATGGATCGGCCATTCTTTCCACTCTATTTCGTCCTTAACAGTTGGTGCTTGATAAGACGCACCGACGTTATACATTTTTTTCGTAACTGATCTAGTATTCATATAAGGAACAGTGGATAATTTCGTGTGCTTCTTGTCCATTATGTTATTAACATGATGGTCATTATTGCCACGTCTTTTTGTTGTTAATAATCTAGGTCGAATGCAATTATCATCGAATTTTTTTTTCGTTTCACGAACTGGATTTCGACGCATTCGGATGTTTCGGCTAGAAAACAATAACATTTTTAATTACACATATATTAATAATGTAATATTAATCATAATTATTATTTCTTAATGAAACATAAGTTATAATTATTATTTAAATTTATTATCGTACATAATTTTCTCTGGTCCATGAACTGATTTCATTTTTTCGGTACTTGATTCTATTGTTTTTTCAATGACCTTTTGTGTCATTAAATTTTTTGACAACTCTTTGGTGTTACTGCAACTGTTACTCTGTTTTATCAATATCGTACCAGCCGGTAATTTTGGCAACAATATTTTCTCGTCATAAACAGTATTTGACATGTTAATGATTTTGTGAAGTGAGCTACAATATGAGCTTGTGATAGCACTGCCATTGTTAATTTTTTGTATTTGATCATCTAGCCTAAATTCTCGACGAAGCTCCATTTTGGTTTTTTGATCACTCAATTCAATTACTCGTCGACTTTCATTACTGTTATATTGATTGCTTTGACATACAAATGCAGGCGGTTTATCAATTATTATTAAATTACTTTTCGTATTATTATTATCTTCATCACAAACGTTATTATCTCGCGCACTTTTATAATTCTTATTTTTATTATTTCTTAACTGTAGCATTTTTTTTTCATTATAAATAGAATGAATCTGCGCCATTTGTAAACCATTAATCGAAATATGTACCAGTGAAATATTAATATGTACTTTTGCAATAATAACTATCAAGCTCTAATATAATCTCAGTTATTAAATCAATATTCAAATGTTTATTTTTTCTATTATTTTAGTGTGGGGGTTAAATAATATGCGAGTGACCGTTACTATGTAACCGTTAAATTGGAAAATCCAATATCGATAATCGATACTGAAAAAGTAAGGTTAGTTTTGCTAGAAATTTTTTAATTCGGAAATAAATTTGCTAATTAATTATAAAAATATGGAAAAAATAATTTACAATAAACTATACCGTGTAGAAAATGTTTATTATGATTTCTTTTATTTAAATATTATTTGAAATAAAATTCTACTTATGCAATAACTATATAATTCTAACCTTCTCCGTACAGGTACACAATTATACGAAATATAATTCGTTCGTATTGCACGTCAATTATATAAATAACATGTTATTTCAATACTTTATAATATAAATCTCCAATAGGTGATTAAGGATATTATTTACAACAAAAATGCATGGAGTGTATGCAAAAGATTTTTCTTCAAAATGTATTTTAATTCAAATTGTCAGCAGTTAAATTGAGAGTCGTCAGGGCTGATCGACGATTTGGATTTACGCCGAGATTTTCCCAATTGATCCAAGCAAGACGTGCCATTAGATCTACAAAAATAAAAATAATTAATAAAATATATTAATTAATTGAATATAAATTTATGTAAATATATCGTGAGTAAATAATTATTTAGTTTATTTTAAATGTTTACCACTTGTATTCCATTCGGCGCGTTCACTGCTCATCTCACCTCGCAAACACATTTCAATGTATGTCAATGGATCAATGTTCTTCACCTTGAGTACTTCTGTTAGCAGAGCAATATATGCAATTGCCAGTCGCAATGTGTCAATTTTTGATAAACGTTTTTCATACGGGAACGTTGGCACATGTCCCCTAAGTGCATCGAAAGCCGAGTTTATGCTGCTAAAAATTCCAATTACACTTAGAATCCATGATCCACCAAATATAATTGAATACAAATGGAATAGAAAAATATTGATATTACATTAAAAATGGTAATTATAAATTATATACACTTTAATCACCCCAGGTTTAATCTCACAATAATTATTGATTATAACTGATTGAGAATTTAATTTTTGCTGATAACAATTACATAATCATTCATACTATAATTAATATTCATCATAGATGACCTTGTTTAAATTCAAACTTTGTTTAAAAAAAATTAAAAAATTTTTATATTTTACAGTTGGATATACGAAAATAATTTTTCTTCTGAATGCGAGTGTGAAAAATGGACATCAGTCAAGTGTGAGTTTTGATCATGGACTGTTCTGATACATCTAAATATACATATTAAAAAAATCAAGTTTGAAATTTTTGAAACTCGCAATTGAAACGATCACATTCAACATTTCATTTTTATTTAATGAAATAAACATTTGTGTTTATGAGAAAATTTATAAATTCTCAAAATCAAACAATAATTTTATTTATTATTTCCATTAATTATATTCTAACATAATTAATATTGAAAAGTATGAACTCTAAATTGCAAGAGTAGCTTTTTATATAATTCTTACCTTAGCATACGTCGTCGTTCACGTATATTGGCAGCATTTCGCTGATTTCTATAAGGACTACCATTTAAATAATAACCCTCTTCAATTCCGTTCATCTCATTGTCGTTGTGATCTAATTATAAAATCAAACACTTGTCATGAATTGTTTTCCACTATAACATAACGCAAAAAAATTTACCTTGTGTAGGTATTGGCATGTGATATTGTAGGGGTGAATGTGAATGAGCATGAGGGGAAGTATGAGCAGACACGTGTTGCGTCGTTCGTCCAGCATAGGCACAAGAAGGCAATTCTGTAAGATCTTCTTCACTTATATCGCTGCCAGGTCCTAAGTAAAATCGTGTACTGCAACAAATAATTATTTTAAAAAACACTTAACAGATTATTCATTCCTAATCAATGATTGATTTAAATTGATGGAAAAATATGCAATCGTCTCTTAAATATTCATCTAATAAGAATATTAAATAGTATAGAAATTGTATATAATCACCTTGGACAAATGGAATCTGGTGTTTTAGACGGAGTCGGTGCCGCGCGATGTCTTCCATTAATACGATGTCCACGTTCTTCATAATTATAATTGAGATGTGATGCCATCTCAATTATATTCCACTAATCTCCAATTAATAACTTGAATTCACTATTTTAAATTTTCATTATTCACAATTTTAAATAATATCTGAATATTCAATTAATATCTTAACAAACATTTATTTATTTTATTTTTATTTCAGCAATTGGAAAAATGTTATATCACGAAACTTAAGCTTGGAATGTTCAACCACGACTATCACATCAGTCCCCGGGGACTCCACCCTTATATATGTCCACGAGCTGGCTGATGGCAGAGAAAGGGATAGAAATAACAGTGAATCGATATCAACCCCTGGGCGGAGCAAGTCAACCAATGAGCGCTCAGTGAGGGTAAAATTATTATCAGCGCATTCACTGATAGGGTAGAATTTAATAGCACAATTTACTTTGGCTGTAACAACGCGACACATAAACGAGTAGCTGTGGTTTATCGTTATTGCCAACCAAATTACTTTATTTATTCGGCTGCATAATTTCTATGTACACTGCATATATACATTCCTATATAACTTTGGTAGGTATAAAGACAATATTATGTAAAAAATACAAAAGAAATTCTGCAACTAATGATAAAAATGGAATAAAAACATTGGGTGGTGCTATAATTTATTATTGCACTATGTTTTATATAATAAGCTTGGAAAAAAAATGTGCGTTTAATTATATCAAATAGGCCAAATTATTATATTATATGGAATTTATGATATATAATTTGGTGAACTATCAATGAATTATGCAATTTAATTCAGATTTAAATGCGATATATATTATTGAAAGAGTTCTTTCAAATTTTTTAAGGATGTATTTAATATCATGATATATACGTATACGAATTATATTAAATATTTTATGAATATAGATTACGATGATTTTATTGAAATGACAGCCTGAGAAATGAATCGCTTCGTGATTGTCTGTTCAAATATTAGCCTTCCCATCGCACGTGAATGCCTGACAAATATTTAAATGAGCTGTGTATTTTCGCGGTACAATACAAGTATAGAGTGCAATGCAATTATGCGAGGTGTTAATACGACCACAATAGTTTTGGTGTAGGGTTGTTAGGTACAAGCTGAAGGGGAAATCGTATTGTCAGTAGGACATACGACGCCAGGCGCCGGTGAATATATATACACGTACAATTTCTGTTGAACGAGTTTTTGACTAATCCGTATCGCTATTCTCTAGCTCTTTTACTCTGTACTTTGAGAAATCTGCACCCGCCCTCTCTCATTATTCAATAAACTTTATCTTTATAGTTGGTTTAAATATTTGACATTTATTGCATAATTTATTTTGCTCAATAAAATAATACAAGTTGTAGATATACACACACCGTCGGCGAGTATATTATATAATTACAACTCATATCTCCATTACTTTTTAATATATTTTATAATAATTTTTGTATAATATATTTATTGATAAATACGCAAAACATGAGAATATGTCATTCAGTATAAGTAAAATTGATAGATAAATTTAACTGATTCGTACATAGACTTTAATTAAAATTACAAATACTGTTTTATTTTTAATAATGAGATGTGCAAATAAATTTTGCAGTGTTCAAACTACAATAATATAATTTAATAATTCATTAGTTTTAGTTTTAGGTATTAATTTAAAATAAAATAATACATTAACTTATACAATTTCTAGTAATATTAAGGGAATACATAATTGAAAAACAGATTGGATAACTGTAGGAGAGGGTCGTTATAGATATTTCTGCACAAACACTTAGTTCACGATTACACACTGCTTGTGTTCCTGTTCCAGGTCCCTTTGCTTTTGACAAGTAACACAAGGAGCCCCCTGTCAGCACCAGTAACAAGAGGGATATAACCAGTGACGAGTGAGCTCTATAATAGAGATTTCACGCCGAGCCGCGGGCCCTTGCCCGCTCTGGTTCTCACAGTAGGGGTCTCATATCATCATCGCACATATATTGTCATAGATAATTACTATTTCTACTGCTACAATAAGGGACAAATGTTTTGCCATGTACTATACCGTAACATACACACGCTCGCGTGCCTCTAAGTATCTGTTTATAGTCCTGGGGGATCAATTTATTTGCTAAATTATTTATTGGTCAAATATGCTTACGAGGTTACACGAGTGGTTGGACACGGTTTACCCAAAATCCGTTTGATTGTCTGTTGTGATTCAAATGGTTGGGAAAAACAAACTGGATTTGTGGTGCTACGATATTAATGCTATCAATGAGCTTTATCATATATTATATACTCTAATTTTCGCGTAATCGATTAATTTTTTGTATTAATTAATACAAATTTAGTTTCAATTTTTATTTTTTTATATTTACATGTTAATATCAGATATTTATTTTTATTAAATACAATTATACATTAGGGTGGCGCAAAATAAAACCGACTATTTTTTTTTTTTTAGTCTCGGGTGAAAAAATGTTAGTTTTTGATGTTTTAAGAGCTCCCTCCAAAGGACAGTTCGAAAAAAAATTTTTAAGAGGTCGCTCCAAATTTTTTTAAATTACAAAAATCGTCAAAAATCGAATTTTTTTTTATTTTTATTTTTTTCTCGTTACGCTATAATTTTATAGATTAAAAAAAAAAATAAGTTTCTGAAAGTTACAGTTCAAAATTTAAATTTTGAAAAGTCGCTCATAATTTTTTTTTATTTATTAGTGTATTACTTTAGATTTTTTCGAGCGACTTTTTAATATTCAAATTAAAATTTTGGATTATTTATGACAAAACTAATCATAATTAAACGAAATATTAAGAACTCAGAGAAAAAACAATCAAATGTAATGATACGTTTCACTTGTAAAATTGTTAAATTTAAAAAAAATTATGTTTTTTATATTGTGCTTGATTTATCATTAATCTCGTGGTGTATTTTTATCGATTATTGTACTAAATCGAAGAAAAAAAATGTATGAAATTTTAATTTGAATATTAAAAGGTCGCTTGAAAAAATCTAAAGTGATACACTAATAAATAAAAAAAAATTATGAGCGACCTTTCAAAATTTAAATTTTGAACTGAAACTTTCAGAAACTAATTTTTTTTTGGTCTATAAAATTATACCGTAACGAGAAAAAAAATAAAAATAAAAAAAAAATTCGATTTTTGACGATTTTTGAAATTTAAAAAAATTTGGAGCGACCTCTTAAAAATTTTTTTTCGAGCTGTCCTTTGAAGGGGACTCTTAAAACATCAAAAACTAACATTTTTTTACTCGAGACTCAAAAAAAAATGGTCGGTTTTTTTGCAACACTCTATTATACATAGTTTGTTTTTTATTGTGCTTATCATATAATGAAGTTGAGAAAAAAAATATTCATCATATATATGAAATATAAATGCGCGAATGGATATAATAAATTGAGAACTTTGGAATTAAATTGTGACTTAGATAGCATAAACATAAATTAACGACTGTTTATCCTATTAAAGACATTCATATATATGTCTGAAACATTATATATATAGCACAGAGAGGATCAGTAATGTGCTTGAAAATTGTCAACTGTTTAGATTCAATGAGGTGAAAATAAGTCGTGGCCAATAATCTACAGAATATATGTAACGAAATGAATTGAATTTTCTATACATATATTATATTTCTTTCATCCCCTTTTCATCTGCAAATTCGTTTTCTGGCACTTTAGATCAGTGTAGAAAGACCGCGTGCCAGTGAGTTGTTGATGACTATTTGCGGTTGTCAGACTGAGAAAAAGTATACTGAGAATGAGAAAGATAAAGAAACGTCGGGTGTGGTGTAACTCACGTGGCAAAACGTACGTCCCATTGTATATTGACTCGCTCACTGCGAGAAGGGGTGGAATGGGGAGCAATTGAACGTGCCAGGACACGTGTATCAAAATAGGCTTGGTGGCCTGTGCTCTGTTTATACTCTTTACATATGTGGCCTCTACCTCGTTTGGCAAAATAATTTTTTTCTCTTACTCTATATACAGTCATTCAACATTCATATCTATTTCTATTCATATTTTGTTTTATCATATATTTATGATCATATAGGCTGCAATTGCAATTCACAATTTATTTATTCTGTATATGACAAATTGTGATATACATGTATGTATAAAATACTGTATAATGAGATTTTGTTTTTATTTTATATTAAGGGGGTAGTCTCGTGTCCAATTTTCAAAAAATTGATATTTTTTTTGTGCATATTTTCAAAGTTTAATATGTTGAGAACGTACGCGCCAGGAATAGATGATTAATGTAAGTATATATTTTCAATGAAAATTTTCTTAAACTTTAAACGCGTTTTTCTTGAAACTACTTTTTTTTTCGTCGGCTCGGATGATTAAAAAAAAACTATTCAACGGATTGGTCTGAAATTTTAACACAAAGTTCTACACATCAATGGCTCTGTTTGGTACCAGAATTAGATTTTTTTATCAATTATTTTTTTTTATTTGTTTTTAAAATTAATTTTAAAGCAAAAAAAAAGT
>JAQQBS010000001.1:10549825-10582438 GCA_030347275.1 Microctonus aethiopoides
TCAGGGGGGCCAGCCACCTACTTTTTTTTCGAGAGGCTTTCTTTAAGACACCAAAATGACGTTAATAATTTTTTTTTTATTCAATAAAAATTTTTTTGTATTTTTTAATATGTAAATAATAACATACAATTTTCATAAAAAGATTGAATTTCATTTTTCGCAAAAAAAAAAATTCTTCAAAAACCTTCAAATTTTAGGCTCGGACACGAGACTACCCCCTTATTAATATTGATTAAATATTGATAATCTAATGAGCAAGTTAGAATAATATTGAAAGACATTTGGATTCGTAATTGGCTAATGATAAATCTTCATAAATAATTATAATAAATAATTTTGGAAACTGATTAATAAATATATGATTATTAACAGTTAATAAATAATTTTCTCAGTGTATACAATACATGCATATTTATCATCCACGTAACCATCAAGACTCATTTCAGATGAAAAGGGTATTCATCGAAATTGGCCTTACACCATAACTTGAACAAATATATATATTTATGTATCACGCGACTTTTACCCTATATATATACAAACTATATAGTTATATATACATAAACATACATGTTAAAATTAATGATACACTATTTAGTTACGCGTCAGTTCATTTTCCCAGGGTAAATGTGGATAAAGTAGTTCAGTTGAAGGAGGGGCATCGCGTACTGTCGACTTTGGCCTTTGATATTGGGGTACTTCGAATGGGGCTACAACTCTAGTATTATATATATGTGTGAGTGTGTATATATAGTGCTATACCGTTTCAATTCAGTCTCTTCAACATGTCATTGTGGCTAATTTTAGGGATGAACACACTGCAAACGCGTGTACATTTACCAAATAGAGCACAATGTGATTTATGATCTTCATGAAATGAGAAAAAAAAAAGGAATCGTTCATATCTCTTGCATGCCATGGTAAACAATTTAAATTATGTGCGAAGATAATAAAAAGTTGTCGATATGTATCTCTAATTTTATATAAATTTTATCTCTATATTTGTATTTAATATTCTTTTAGGATAATATAATGATAATGAAAAATAGCTTATGATAAATTAGTTACACAAATATGATTTAAATTAGGGATATAGATTTTTTAACAAAGTCAATTAATTTATGTATAAAATATTAATCGAAAAATGTATGAAACACATGTTGAGGACTCAGTAAAAAAAGACAGTCTGTATAAAAATCTCTGTGCATATATACAGTGAACTTTTAAATTTATTTCAACACGCAGCTGAATACATAATCAAACTTTTTTTCACTGCACTTCAACAAATAATATCAATTTGTATAACTCATTATTTATTTTTACATCTCCATTCAATAATAATTAAAAAAAAAAAATAATAAATCCAGTTCACTATGACGCAGAGCAATTTTTAATAGATTTTTTTTTGTTATATAAAACTTGAAATATTATTAGTAGAATTATTGTACACATTTTTTGTTAACTACATTATTCTAATTTTCATTCAACTAAAGCTACTTAAAGCTAATATTTGCCATCATATATTAACTCATAATCATCTGTTAAACTATAGACATATTAACTGCCTGTATAATAAAATTATACATATAAAATAACTATAGCGTTTTCACATATTTGTGTCATATATAGTGGGATTAATTAGTGAATAATGAATGATCAGTTAATACACTATTGACCATAATTGAAGTATATGCTCCATCCATGTATCTGTTTTAATATGCCCATTATTTTCACACATTTACATATGTATGTTGGTGATTGAAAATTATATACAACATATATTATTAATTATTTACATACATATATGTATGTATAATCGTTATATACATTGAGAGATGGATATATTTGTGAAATACAGAATAACTTCTGTCAATGTTGTCGACTCTTTATGGTGGAATATGTTTGTGACGTAAATTATTAGCCCTCGGGTACTAACACAAACACATAAAGGATATATACATGTATACAAAGAGACCAAAATGAAAGCCAACATTATGATGGTGGGTTGGAGCGGGCGTGGTTTGTGGAGCTCCCGGTCCATGCGAGGGTGGCAACAGGCGTGGCACTTCCGGTCTTACGAGACACCAAAATGTTCAATCTTTTCCAAAATCGTCGACTATTAAATATTTAAATTTTTCATTTGTAAAATATTTTTTTTGAAATACATTTGGTTCAACATTTGTACCCAGCTCTCATGCCTGATTCAAAACTCAATGTCAATTAGTCAACCATGTAAGATTATTAAATTTGTTTTTTTTTTTTGTGGAGTTTTTCTGTTTTTAATTGTTTTATATTCCATCCTGGCAATTGGGACTTTAAATTCTTTGGCATGAGTAGAGAATATGAAATCAATGCATAGTTAGAGTCTCATTTCTTTCTGGATGAAATATATATTCAAAAATATTTTTTTGGAATTTTTCCAAACGTCCATTTAAATTGATTTACATTGTCGCTTTAAAATATCAGTTTTTTAAATCAACTAGAGTATAGTTATAGCTACCAAATATTATCGGCGGATGTAAAGTGGAGTTATATCACTTTGAATATTCATTATATTTATTAATTCATACCAATAAAATAAATGAATCTAACATATTCATAATAAATATCCAAAGTGTAAAATGAAAGTTTTCAATCCAAGAGTTCTCTGGTTCAAATTATTTTTTTGATAAATCAACTAATATTTAATCACACAGCTGCAATTAATTATATCCAATAATATATTCATTTTCATCAGCATTATCCATAGACACGTATAATTTTTAATGCTAAAAATTTTCAATTTCAACTTCAGCATCATCCAGAAATTATTTATTCTTTCTATATGTCGAGTATATACAAACTCTATATACATATTTCTCTGTTTCTCTTCTTCATACATAGGTTTACGTTTGTGCAGTGGTAATGGGCTGTCAGGAGCAGACGTTGGCTGTTCAGTCCTTATATACCGACACCATTACACTCACCATCGCCCTATCAGCTTGGTTGCAGTCAAACCCCTCGGTAGGAGGTTGAGCAGTGAGTCCTCATTTATCTCTGTCTTCGTCGTATATATACACTGTGGAGACGACACTCGGGTAATATGTATGTATATATACATACTATATAGTATATAAATAAACCTATATATCTATACCATATACAAATCGTTGAGCAAACTGGGTATAGGTTTATCGTAACGATCTCTTCCTTCCTCTTACTCTTCTATCTCATTCTCTTTCGCTGAAATTGATCAATACTCCGAGATTTTCCAACGTGGCGGATTGGGCGGTGGTTATTCCAAATATATAATACACCTACCTATATTAATTTTTTTGTCAACTTTCCCTGCGAAAGATAAGAATAAAATTAGTACAATTTTGTTTCTGCAGAATAGTGTTGTGTGTATATTAATAATTTTTTGAATTTATGGCGTACATAAATGTGGTGATGTTCATTTTATCTTTTCTTATATGGGATGAGTATATTTTCATTTTTTTTTTTTTAGAGAGAAGGAAAATATTGATTCATTTATAGCAAAATTGGTTTGTGTATAAATTATTGTCGCTAGCCAATAGAGCTTTTCTAAATGTCAATGTATGTGGAATTGTTTATTGGAAGGAATTTTAGTAATAATTTGAGAATTGAAAATCTTTAAGAATTGTTTCAAAATATTAACTAGTGGTTTCTGGTGTGTATTTGGCTCAGTGATAATCAATTCGATTTTCTCCTTTTACAAGCAGTGAGAATTAATGTACTTAAAAAAGTTGGCTTGATTTATTTGTTTATTATATTTGAAATCATACTTTCATTAGTATGTATATTGAACCGAGCTGCATAAACATTAATTCAGTCTTTTCAATTTTAAGCAGCTGGAAAATACACAAATTCGATGAAATAATGGAAATTCTTCGACGGGATCCGACTTCGAAATACAGTTTGGACTTTGTTCAATTTTTCAACATTACCTGTGAGTAAATCATTAAATTATTTGTTTATAGTTTAACTTTTAATAGCAAGTAATGAATATTTTTTTGATATTCCTACCTGAGTCCAACAATTATTTGATATTTCTGTTATTCAATTCGCAACATTTTTCAGTGGTTTTGCTTTTGCTATCAATTAACATCAATTATCTTACAATATTATTATTTCAATAATTAAATGACTTACATGCAGAGGTAAAAATTTAAATAAATATTTATAAAACATCAAATAAATTTCCATTTGAATATATTTCAAAAACGAAAGATGCTACCAATCTGAAAAATGCATTATCGATAAGGAAACTTGAAGTAGATTTGGAGGTTAACCTTCTTCGACTTTGCTTACACATGCGCACTGCACAAGTCTATCAGGTTTTTTGAGATTATTCGCTCACAAAGTATATAATTTCATCCTTATTTATTTAAATGATACTGAATATATAACGACAATATAATTAAAGAAGAAATAAAAAGGAGGCTGCAGCTGTGGTGTCGCAATTAATATTTTTTTTTAATTATTGAATTGGCGGTTAAGTAGAGACTCCTTTCTTGTCCGCTGTGGCGCTTGTGTTGTAACACTTTATTTATAAGTAGCGCCGCTTTTCATCTTTATTGTTCATGGTTAGCACGAAGCAAGTGTATTTGTTGTGTGTTCATCAACCGAAATTGGCCGACAAATGATTGTACAATGTACATCAGGCTTTATTAATATCAAATAGCCGAAGATACTCGAAGACGATGATTTTGTTGATTTGATTTTAGAAATATCATATGGTCGGTCCGGCTGAATTACATAGTCTTTAGAGTCTAATTCATCAGTTTTTATTTATATTATGGCAGATAATGATAATGATTCGTCATCTACAGATGATGAAAATATAAAAGAAGCTTTGCGAGAAGCAACCGACTCGGAATTTTTACATAATTATTTATTCAATAACGAAAAATCGAAAACTAATGTAACAAGTAAGTTGTTCTTTACACACTATCATTGCTTGTTTTAACTTAATTTGTTGATAGTTTTTTATATTTTCAGAACATGATGTGTCTTCTGCAGCAATTAAAACAAAACCTTCTTCAAGATTACACTCAGAGAAAGCTGATATTGTCGAAGGTTTTGGTGTAACACAAAGTTATAAGGATTTTGTGGCTAAAAAATTATATGAATTCCTTGAAAGGTTTAGAATAATATATTTTGTACACTTGGTAATTTAACCTCAGCATAATGCATTATTTTTTTTTTTTTTGTAGAAGTATCAAATTTAAGAAAATGACGAATACGGAAAATATCGTGAACGAAACTTCTGGTGGAATAAAACTATTATCTTCATCAATAAATATGTTATCTCACGATGAAATCATATCTAACAACACACTTTCCAATAAGAGGAAAACAACCGAAGATAATTCTGCAGAAAATAAATTGAGATGTCAAGAAGTTGCGGTTGATCCCGAATTAATTATCACGAAAGCAGAAACGAAATCATGGAGTCAAAGACAAAAAGGCACTGTGTTTAAATATAAAAAAAAATCAGATGGAACTTTAGTTGAAGAGCAGTAGCAAACTGCTGTAGGTATTGCTAAATTTAAACTTCGATATTTTATGTATAATTTTAGTAATTAAAAATATTGATATATTGTTTGTAATTGTGATGAATAATGTAAATTATACAAAATACAGTTAATATGTGAATAAGATATTAAGATTTTTAAACAAACATTTTTACTTTATCATTAATAAAACTATCTAATTGTTCCAAAGTATTTATAAACTGAACAGTTTTTTTTAATTGCTCTATTGTGAAAATGTTTTTGATAGAATCATGTACATCACCCAAAAAATTTTCGATGTTGAAATATTTCTATGTATTTATATTTATAAATTTTTGAGGAATTTCTTATTGTTTTCCGCAAACTATAAACAGGTTATTTGTTGATTTCATTATATAAATAATGTTATGTTATAAACGAAATTCAAACATTCACTGACAGTTTCATGTCAATATGTGTAACTTATATATAATTTATTACGATTGTTATTGTAAAACATGAAACACTGGAAAATTTCCTGACAATGCTCAATTAATATATGTAAATATGTGATACAATATGTTTGTCAAGCGAATATATAATGCAATGTATTTCATGACAATTTTTATGAAAAAATATGACCCAATAATTTATAAATAGGAATTTCTCCAATATGTACAAGTATGATAAATTTGTAGATGTACATTTGCATTTTTGTTCTATAAATTTTTTCTTTATTTTTTTTTCGAATCAAGTTACACAAATAGATATTATGAATAATTAATAATATATTAATTTTATTTTGGAGCATCAGTAACTGCTAATTCACGTAACTGATTGTCAAGATTTCGTGTGGTTTGAACAGCTATGTCCACAGCTTGTTTTGTAATTTTAGCAAAATCTTCTCGAATCTTTTCAGAATTTTGACCAATTGCTTGTGCTGCCTTATTTGATTCCACAACAAGAATATCAAGTCCATTAGTTAGTTTAGCTTGAAGTTGACTTGCCTGTTCTTTAGCATTTGGTATTTGTGCATTGATGTCATCAACAACTTTTGTTAATTTTTCCTTGACCCCATTCCATGTTTGTTCCAATTCTGGACTTTTGGCTTTGACCTTAGAAATAATAAACATCATTAACAATTACCATACATAAACATAAATAAAAATTCTAAAATAATTACTTATAATTATATTATAAAATAAATGAATGTAAATAGAATTAATCAAACTTACATCTTCAGAAACTTGTTTAATATAATTTTGAACATTTTCAACGAGGTTGGTACTCTGAGTTTTAATTGTATTAACAACAGTATCTTGATCTGGTAAATTGAGCTTCTCTTGAATATCTTTACGAAGATTTTCAATACCGGCTTGTGCTTGTGCAATTAAATCAGCAAAAACCGCCGGTGCATCAACTGATTCTCCAGCATTAGGTTCACCACTTGGTAGTCCACTTGTAATTGCAATAAGAGCAGCCAACAAAATAATTTCACATACTCCTTTCATTTTCCTTGTATTTAAATTCAATAGAAATATATAATAAACAAATGAATAGCACTTTCAATGTCTAGCAATGGAAATAACTGATGGAATTTCTTCAGTGCTTCATGTCTTTTATAGCCATAATTTATCACTAACTCTCTGGTCAAAGTTCTCACTTATCATCTATATATTAAATTATATACTGAATAACGCGTGTAATGTAATCTAACATATGACATCTTCATAGGAAGAAATATAATTTTTTTTCAATGTTTATCTCATTAATCTATTATTTAGAAGTCATTTTTATATTTTTTAATTGAATATATTTCATTACAATAAAACTTAAATTTTTATTGTAATTTATTAATATAAAATTTTAATAAAAATATTCTACCACTTAATTTAATTCATGTTTATTATTATAATATTTATAATACATTTATATATATATTTTTTTTAGTTATACGTATTTTGTACTCAATTCTATCAATAACAAAAGATTACGTTGAATGTAATAGCAGAGTTATAGATTTATTAAAAATCCCAAGGACTTATATTCAATAATATTTTCAAATTTAATACACTAATATGTAATAATTCGTTTGAATGTTTGTTCATTTATATTCAATCATCAATAGGGTGTAGGTCAAGGCAATATAAAAAAACAATGAACGATATTATTAAAAATGATGATATCAGACTGTAATGAAATCACGAAAAAAATTAATATTAATATTATCTGTATAATTTTAATATGAAAAATAAATAATAGCATTAATTATTATATCAAGCTCGTTAATTGTGGCATATAGAAGAATAATTTACTGAACAGTAATCAATATAATTTATCACAACAATAAAATGCATCATGGAATAATGAGTTGAAATAATTTTTTTTTTTTGTAGTGCAAGTAAAAATAATCAATAAAACTTTTATTTTATTTTGATTGTATATTTTGTATGTGGACTTTTGCTATTAGTTAAACAACAATATTATACACATGTAGATATCTACATGTTTTTAAAAAAAGCAAGGAGCTGTGGTATGAGCGTGAAAAAAATTATATTATTTATAAAATGGAAACAATTAATAAAATTATTTATTGTTCAATCTTTATTCACCAATAAACTATTCCTAATCTATTATTTCAAGTATATTCATACAAGATTATGTGAATATCTCATATGTTATAAAGTCATAAAATTCAAGAAAATTTATAAACAAAAAAATTATTCATGTCCATGTTGTACAATTGTATTAATTATAATGCAGAGGAATAAATTGAATTGACTGCATTAATCCTGTTTAAGATTGTCTGTTTTAGGAATAAGTTTTGATGCTTCAGTTTGGAAATTTTGTGCAGCATTTTCTAAAAACTTTTGACTTTCCTTGACAAAATCTCCAACTTTTGGATCCTCCATTAAGTTTTTCAATCCATTACTGAAAGAATCCGCAATTTTCTTGAAAGTATCTTCAATATTATTCACCGTACTTGTTTCAGCTTGTACTGGACTTGGAGCTGCCTATTATAAAATAAATCATATTAAATTAAATATCAATATTTATTAGTTTATTATTAAAAAAATATTTAAATTAATATATTTTACCTGTATGTAACAGACGAAAAGGAGTGCAAAACTCATTAAAAGAATGAAAAAACGTGCCATTTTTCAAGTAATATAATTTATAATAATTTTATATTATTTTTGAATATGAGAATTAGTCGTTGTATTGAAATATACTTGAAGTTGTTTCTCGTCACGACTATCAATGCCAACTGAACGATGGAGACCTTTTGAGCTTTTCTATACTACTTCCACCCATTCTCTCATGCGATAGCATCCACTATACGCTTCAGTCATAAGGTCACTTCATTATACGGATATTGTTGCGTTACGTATATACGATACTTTTTAACATAAATAATTTTGAGAAAAGACTCATCGTACATTTATCATATGTTAGTGTAATATTCCAATATATTACGTGAAAAATGGAGTACAATTGATGAGTGAACAAAGAATATTTCTTGAATTATGCATAGATATACGTAAAATTTATTTCAAATTATTGTCAATGACAGACTAAGTAATTTTTTCTCGTTTTTTTTTTTTTTTTCATTGAAATTAAATTATTCTCAAGACCATTTTGTGTCACATTATTTCATGTTCATGTCCATTAAAATCAAAGTAGTTTAAATTTCTTGTGACAGTCGAAAGATTATGCTTTGTTATCAATGATAATACACGGAGAATTTATAATTAAGGTGAATATTCATTCCAGTCATTTAAATATTGCTATTATATTTAATTATTAATTATTTTGTGTCTGAACGATTGAAATTAAAATTAATATATAGTTTTCTATCACTTTAATATTGATTTAATTAACAAACAGCTTTATTTTTTGTTTTTAAGAAATGTAATAATTTTAAATTGAAAGAAAAATTAATGTAATTAAATTTATTATGTTGAATCGGATATTTGTTTTAAGCAATTAGTATTTCTTTTGAATATAATTAATATTTATTTTAAATAAATCATTTTTCCTATTAATTGATACCCAATTTTTTTTTTTCAGGCAATCAATTCGTCATAAAATATACTAATAATATAATACAGTGAGATATTATATACATTTTCATACGAGAATATTTATGTTTAACATTCATTAGTAGAGCTCGTGTTCATTCATTCATATATATTCATGAAAGAGAATGACATTATATTTATTACATATTAGCACATTCTTTTTTTTTGTGACATAAATTACGTGAGAATATCGAATTTCTGTCGATGCAAGTTTCGCTGTTGTGACAATATTAAATTATATAAAAAATCGTGAGAAATTGATGAAAAGATTCAATTTAATTTCTCACATAAAACCAAAAATAGTAAACTTGCCATTCAATTTTAACAATTATGCATTAATAATAAATGTAATATGTATACAATATGTTAATTATAAATATAACTTAATGTGATCAATTTTGCATGTAAATTAATCAGCATTTGAAATGATTGAATAATTTGGACTTGAGTTTATCCCATAGTGATGAATGTTTATGATGGAAAAGTTTTGATTTAATACGTTTATACCTGGACGGTGGTTCATACCTTGAGAACTGATATAATCCCTCAAGTTTTGATGAGCACGATTGTGCTAAGAAGAGTGGATCAGTTTTTATCGTATTCCAATTTTCTTTAACAATTCCTAATGGCATTAATGTTTCTCTAATAGTCTTGAAAAATTGCACGATTCTCTCTGGAATATTTCGTACTGATTCTAATAATGTTTTGAGATTACTAATTGTTGCAGTCAAATTAAATATTCTACTTATTGGATTCATACGAAATAAATTTGCAGGCCTCATGAAACTAATATTTGATAATTTTCCAGTTATATTTGGCAAATTCCGAATTCTTGGAAGGGATGAAAAGAATCCATTCTGAATATTTTGTAGCATTGTTGGCGTATCATTGTTCATTTGAATGGAAGGTGTCCGAAACATTAATTTCAGTACAGATAACCTCGGAAATAATTTGTCGTTCTGCAATAATCCCCTCAGAATTGAACTAACATTCCGCTGCATGGAATCGGTTATATTTGATAAATTTGGTATATTTGGCAATCCCATATTAAATAGACAACTTAACGATTGCGTTGTTCTATTATTTAATTGTGACAAACGGTCAAGCGGACTCATTCGTGTATTACAAATCGGATCACCAAACAAGTTACGGAAAATATTTATGATATGACCAACAGTTTTATTCACTCGTGCAAAATCATCAAGTAATGGATCCAAAGTCAATTGTTGATTATTGGGTGTTCTCGGTAGCTCCGTTAAAAATTTCAAATTGTCGAAAGTGTTACGAAATGTATTCATCATCAAATCAATTCCCTTCAACGTGTCTTTGACAATGTCTTTTATCGTAGGAATGATAGAAAACTGTGTCGCTGTTGTACCGCAATTACAATTACATGTGACACAATGATTTGTTGCACAATTTGACGAATTAACCTAAAAAAAAATATAAAATTATATTATAAATGTGTTTTACATTAGTTTGTTAATTTTACTTGATTTATATGCAGCATTTTGTTTCAAAAACGATGAATAATTTTCTATAAATATTGATAAATCAATTCAATACTCTAATTATTTTTATTCAAACATATTGTATTATTATTAAATAAAAAAAATTGTATTAAATACCTGTGGTGCAGTAACGTTTGTCATATTTCCATTCGTTTGGGCCAAACATATCACGCAGTAATATGTCATTAAGACCAAGACGGCCAATAAAAATTTGTTTATATTCATGATTGAGCACTGAAGTTGATACTGGTTTCAATCCATTCGTGTGTGTCTCTTGATATAGTCACTTATTTGGGGAAACGATAAAATACAAGTGGCCAAGTTTAGTAATCTAAAGTTTAAATATTTTAAAAAAGAACGAGATTGTTGATTATAATCAAGGATATTTTACTTTGTTACCCAAACTATCAAACAAAATATTATTACTCACTTTTCCGCATTCAGAAGACATTGACAATTTCCTTGTATATACATTATATGTATGCAATGTATTTTATTTTATGATGATATCCTACTTCCTGGGCTGAAAAATGTCGGAAATTGTAGTAGGTTTTTTTTACTGCTAAAACCTGAGCATCATAATAATTTCAAATTATTCGATTAAATAATTATATTATTATATAAAAGTAATTTATTGAAAATAGGGGTATATAAATATAATAGTGTTGAATTTAAAATTTCATTTTTAAAATTATTGATAAGAAGACCTGTAAAAATATGTTAACAAATTAAACAAAATTAATGTTCATTAGATAGCTATTAGCATAAAATAAAATCATATCTCAATTAAAGCAATTGGGTTTTAGTAACAATGAAATTTTATACTATTCAGTTGAATATATTTTTTTTTTATCATATCCACCATCCAAAGAAAATCATTTTCAGAATAATGCACACAAAGCTTTTTTAACCTCAAAATTTTTGGAGTGCGCTCACTCTTTATTGTTATAATTGCTGCCCTAAATCGAATTTTAAGAAATGAACAAATAAAATGTTCTCTCAACGCTTTGTTGGCATGAGAGAGAGTTGAGACCTAACCTGTCAAATAACAATTTTTAATGTGAACTACTAGATCAGAAAAAAAGAAATTAAATCGTGAAATGAATATGCGTAGCCTATGCCTACGATATATAAGTTCATAATTCAATTTTCTTGTAAAGTAAATCATGAAGATGTTCATTTTTGATAACTGATTACAACAAATTATTCAAAGAAATATCTTATAAATGCATTTTAATGCAAGATACTTGAATAATACATCTCCATGTCTATGAAAATAAATCAATAAATTTAAACAATTATCGTGATTAATAATATTACTATCAATATGTAGAGAGAACACGACTCATTAATTCATTTTTTTTATAATTTAGTTATATTTTTTTCATTAAAATTATCATTTGTTTATTTTTGATTCTCCCACATCAATAAAAATTCATTTATATTATATTTCATATTTCAATATTACATACTTTTATTAAATCACATATATCTATCTACAATAAACATATATTTACTAAACTATTAAATAAGCAGCCTTGATAATACACAGCTGCATTAATCAATTATGGCATCCAAGGTAGCCCATAATGCCATTATATATTCTTGAATTATGAGATAAATCTCGATACGACAAATTCCATATGTGTGTTTGACCATATGATGATTTTAAAGACACACCCCGATGAATAACATTAAAAATAATGTGATTTACATAATTATCAACTCGTCCCACGAGCATAATATTCTCAGTCAAATTAAGAATTATTATATCACCAACAACAAGCTGTGTTGCTCCAAGAAGTTGCAAAACAGTGGATCTTTCCATCGGTATCTGGACATTAAGCCAATGGTTATCTGGAAGAGTTGGTAAACGAGATTTTTCTTGTGGATATCCACGATTTAAGACATTGCCATTGGCAGGAGTTAATCCATAACCTAATTGAGCATTATATGCTGGATGAGGTCCTTTATAATTGGCTGATGATGGTGTATTTAAATCATTAAAGTGTTTCTTGATAAAATAAGGTTCAGATATTGGTACTGATGGTGATCCATGTCCATTTGATGGAAAAATATTTCCAGTAAATGTATTTTTAACATCGAATTCACCTGATAAATATGGAAATTGATTTTGATTTGACTGAGTTTGACAATGCAATAGTGATTGCCATGGTGGTAATGGTAGTGGTAAATTATTTTGTCCATTATTTGATCCACTTGGTGTCGAAGTTGAATCTATTCCTATGAATAATTCACCAATTATTTCAAAAATTAATGTAAATATTGCTGGCAATTGATTTATGTAATCCCACATAATTTGGAGCATATGAGTTTGATCTTTCAAAATATCAATGTCATTATTGTGTCCTGGATTTTTATTAAAATTTCCATTTATATTAATGTCTCCATATCCACTAACTAAACCCTGATCCAGAATACCACACTGCTCAGCTGGAAATGAATCAAAGTAATCATTTATTTTTGAAAGTTTGTTGTTAGAATTATTATTTTCCATTAAATGTGATTCTTTCAATAATGTGGTGAATAGTGTTGCCAAATATTTAATGTTTTCCAAAGAGTCTTTAATGCCACCGTTCATTTTATTGGATGGGTCTTGATAATTAGTATTTTTATTGAAATTGAAAAATTCTGAGAAAAATCCCATTAATTCAAAGATGCGATTTTTAATTATTGGTAATCCCTGAGCCATCATTTCGATTTGGCCATTTGATATGCCTTCAATTTTTTTCTGTTTTAGTGTATTCTTCAGGTTTCCAATGGCTATGCCCCACCAGTTTAATACATTTCCAATTTCATCCATAAATCCCTTTAGTATATAACTAGAATGTTTGAAAAAATCAATCAACAAATCAAAATTTTTCCCTTTACAACCATGTTTAACCCCATTACTGCAGCCATGTTTTCGTTTTGAATGAGATCTGGATAACGGTTTATTCATTGCAGTTCGACTAGTGCGCATTAACGAAACCTGAAATTAATTGAAATTTATATTCACAATTATTATTAATTTGAATTATTGATTACTTAAATAATAAAATTATTTATTTAATATGTACCTGTGAATTATCATTTGTTGCAGTTTGTTCATCCTCAAGCTGCTTTGTCAATGTCAACGTATTATTTTCGGAATTTTTATTGTTACGTTTCAAGATATTCACTGGCACATTATTATTTCCATCATCGACTTTTATTTGTTCAATTGAGGAATCACATAGAGAATAATTTAATGTGACCAAGATAATTATTAACACAGCTACGAGTCGACCCATAATTTCTTGATTAAGATACGTTGTAATTGTGATTCAACTGATTTTCATACTGGCTTCATATAGTATTGAAAAAGGAAGTATTTTTCAAGACCTTCGTCAACAATAGCATTTTTACGTAAGTATATTTATTTTTAATTTTAATTCGCAATAATATAATTTTTTAAGACATTTATTAATATTTAATATGAAGAAAATATTTATAAACGATATGAAATTATTATATAATTTTTTTTTTTTTCCCAATGTTTACTTCCGTGTGCTGTCATCACAGTTTATTTTTCTCCAGCGGAAATGTTTGGACAAATAAATCATCGCAATATTTGCAAAAATATTTCAAAATTCAGTATAATGTGTAAATTATGAAAGAAAAAAATATAGATGTCAGCAAATCTCATAATACGCACATTCAACATTTGAATAAATTAAATATTTTTCTCAGGAATATATATTTTCAAATGTTGATATTATTCTCCATCTTTCATCATAATTTAAGCCTAATTTTGAGGGAATTTTTTCCCCCATTGATTGTGTGGAAAAACTTTTCCTAGTATTTGGCGAAATAAAATTGTGAGGTTATGAATTTTAATTTAAATAAAATTTTTTGATACCTATACTTATAAAATCATAACACAACTCTTAAGGTTTTATATTATAATTTTCTTCATATATTTTAAACAAAATTGTATTAATACAGAATGATGAATCATATTTTTTGTCACACTTATTTTATTTACCATTGCGCAATAAAGAACTGAATCATTTTAAAAATTTGCAATTACGCTTTTATTATTTCTGACATTATTATAAATTTAAAATAAATGTCGACGAATTAAATCATCAAAAATACTTCGAAATCATTTTTTTCTACATTAATACGTAATGAATAGTGAAAAAAAAGCCTGATTTATCAGTTCTTCCTCTATTATTTAATACTAAAATTATATCATTGGGTATATAATGCGATATTAAATTTAAGCCAAGTTTATTTGATTAATTTATTTTTCACTCGCCAACATTTGCTATTATTCCTTGACAATTCAGGAACAGAAATCATATTAAAAAAATTTGTTTGCAACCATTTTTGTAATCAACATCTAACAATTAAAATTATATCCAATAAATGCTTAAAGAAAAAAAAATGTGTTTAATATTTCATACAATTTATTCCAGAATAATAAACGCAAATAGTACAAAAGAACAAGCACAAATGATACTTCAATAGCTTATAATAAAACTACAATTATACTTTATTTTTTCCATTTCATACACAAGGATTAGAGTTGGGCAATGGCCACAATTTGTTCATCTGCTTTTGATTATTCAGTTGACTTAACACGTCTCCTCTAAAATCTTGAGTGTTTCCACCAAAGCCCTTCAAACGACCATTATACAAATCGGCAAAATTGTTTTGACCAAATTTATTAGTCGCCAAAGTATTACCAATTGATAACCCGCTATGCCCATAAATATTAAAAGGCCCCATTTCTACATTAGCGATAGCCTCGTGCCCCATACTTCCAAATAAATTTCCCATGTCATAACTTGGTGTGCTATCTCCATTATTTAATAATAAACACAACGGATTTGAACTATGACCATGAACATTTTTCATTAATTCAACTCTGTCGAAATTCGCTGGAGTAATAATTTTATTCCCTGGCAATCGTGTGCCTTCACCATTGTCATAATTAAAATTTTTCATTGGTATTAATCTGCAATATAGAAATATTATTTATAAAAAACAATAATGTTGTAGATATATTTATGATTGTAATAATATGGAATTCAAAGTATCTTACCTGTGGGTACCTGGTGCATTTGACAGAATTTTATTAAATGTTAACGTATTATAATAATTTTCATTACATAATTCATGTCGACTAATTCCTCCTGATTCTTTTTTCTTATAGCCATAACCAAGCCTACTTCTTCCATCTCCACTGCCATGAACTCCAGGTCTCAATTTGGTTCTTAATGCAGCATAGTTCATAGCAGGTGCTGATGGATTATATTGCGATTGTAAAATGTTATGAGGTGATACAAAAGATCCACAATTTCGATTAGTATTATGTGAATATTGATTCGTATTTGAATTTAGTCCACCACATTTTTTTGGTAATGCTGATGTTACGCGAAATGTAATGAACATGAGCAATTCTATAACGTTAATTACACTTAATGTCTTCATATTGTAAATGTCGATTTAAAAATGTTGAAAAATTTTTAAACACTCTTCTACTTATACCGTAAATATTACTTTATTCATTTTGTTTAATTGTACTCAATGTGGTGCGACGTAATCACAATATAAGGAACTTCAAGGGTAAGTATAAAGTATACATTGTGAGGTGGTGATTAATAATTATACTTTGTCAGTAGTGTTTCCATATGTCTCAATCATGTCTTAATATGTCTGGCTTGCAAAATTTTTGATAAACATTTTTTGACGAAATGTTTTATAAATTTATAATGTCGAAAAGGCGAGAAATATTTTCATTTGTTACACCATGATTCCTAAATATATTGAATAATCTTTTAATGTTTAATCAACAGAATCTATTATAAATACATCGCATTGTTGAAGTTTACTGTGGTAAAAAATATGTTTAAATTTCAACCACAAAATTAATTACAAAGTGAAAAAATATTGGAAATACAAAAAAATAACATTTATTAATGCTTTTTTTTATTTTTCCATAATATGAATAAAGATCTTTCACTGTACATTTCAATTTCAAGCACAGATTCAGAATAAATAGCTGAGAGGAAACGAATAAAATTAAATTTACTTCATAGTTAAATCCTCTCATATTAAAATATAAGTTTAAAATCATAATTCCTTTTGAAAAGTTTTATATAAAATCAAAATGATATATTAATATACATATGTGCAGCTACATAACCACAATATATGTAAACATAAGAAGTACAACACAAAGTAAATATTATTTACACTCCTTTTATTACACATAATTAATTTACGTTTTTCATTCTCTGATGAAAAATGAAAATAAATGTTCAACGAGAAAGTTAATTAAAAAAATCTGAAGCTCTTTGTCTTTGAGGTAAATTCAGTAGATTATCAGTGAGAATAATGCCACGAGATTTTTCACTTCTCTCAGAATTGTTAGTTTTTCTTGGTGAATTCATATATGACGCCACATCAGGAGTCTTTAATCCAATAGATGAAGTTCTAGAAGGTGTTCTCCTGGGGCTGGGTGTAATTTTAAGTTTTTGCGTAGCTAATCTTCTCGCCGCTGGTGACATTGTTCTCAATCGATCTATTGTTGATACACACCTTGGTGATGGCCTAAAAATAATACATATATTAATTCAATATATTCTTGATTAAAAATACAGAAAATCTTTATTCTGTAATTGAAACTTACGTTGAAAAGGATTTTCGTGCAGCCTCCAATGCTTTATTCTTTCGATCACGATGTCTTTCGCCAGCTTTTTCCGCTAATTGTAACGCAATTATTTC
Organism: Microctonus aethiopoides; assembly: GCA_030347275.1. Classification (NCBI taxonomy): domain Eukaryota; kingdom Metazoa; phylum Arthropoda; class Insecta; order Hymenoptera; family Braconidae; genus Microctonus; species Microctonus aethiopoides. Next base: position 10,567,691 of record JAQQBS010000001.1, read on the forward strand.
TCTCTTTGGTGGTTCAGCCATACGAAATGATGGACCTTGACCCGATCTTAATATCGGTGTATCGCTACCATCAAGTCGAAATGGCGTGCCTTCAATTTCACCCCATGTCATTAATGGACTTTCACATTCTCCGGGTATTGGACTTGGTGTTGCAACAAAACTGAAACCTCTCACCCTTGGTGTAGAATTTCTGATAACTTCTTTGCCATCAACTCCAATTTTTCCATCATTTACCTTTGATTGAGTTTTCGCCAACTCACATATTACTTCTTTATTTTGCTTATCATTAAATGGATTTCCATTTAATCGTGTATTACTGTGAACAACTTCCTGTTTTTTTTTTGCCATTTCAACTTTTTCATCTGCCATTAATTCAACTCCATCAGGTATATACATTATATAATTTTTATTTCGATAGCCCCATGTGTCTGGCAGAAATGGTCGTGATGTTTTTTCATGTCCAATTGCTAATAAATTTTGTTTTGCTTCAATAGCCATTGTCTTTGAATTATTCTCCATTTCATAAAGCCATGAATATTTAATTTTTTGTTGTCGCTCAGCTTCAACCATCATTTCCTCAAAACTCGCATTATCTTCACTAGTGTAATTACTCAAATATGTATCCAATTTGATAGTATTTTTATTTTCGTGATTTACAGAAAAATTCTCGTCATTTTTACAAGAATTTTGTGAGCTTGATTCAATATTTCTTGATAAATTAGTTGAATCATTGTGTAATGGAGTTTCAAATGTCGCTGGACTCACAGCTCGTTCAGTTACTGGACGACCAGAGCTATATTTTTCATATAATTCACGCATTTTTTTTGCATCATTGTTCTCCAACGCCACTAAATAATCATTTTGAGCCTTTAATTTTTCAAGATGTGGAAAAAAATCTCTCTGTATTATTTCGCCCATTCGTTCAATGTAAGTTTCTTCATCGAGAATAATTGGAACATATTTTTTACTACGTCGAGGAATACCCATTGGCTTTTTAAATATCGTTAAATCTTTGATTTGTTTAACAGCCTCGAGTGCTTGTGAGCCAGGTGTGTCCATTGGAGTGCACATTGTTTCCAATTATTGTTAAAAAATTAATTAAAATATCAAAACACTTGTTGAGGTTAAGTTTATTCGTTTTCCACTAGTTTCTTCACTATAAATATTTATTCTGTATTTATATTTGTTCAATCAACATCACGATGTTGATTACCTATTTTTTTTTGTGACATTCATATAATAATGTTAAATATTACAATTAATACAATGCATATTTTATTTTCATTAGAATCTTAGATGAACAAATTTCAGATTACTTATTTATTTTCATAACTCTGTCAACTCTACAAAGTTGCCATATTGTTATCAAATGTAGGAACAACGGATTATGAAACACGCAGTGAAATGTGGAACAGATGGAACAAAATGGGAACGACATAAGAAGAAAATAATTCCTGTACTTATGAGAAAAATCTCTTAAAATTTCAAAATATAATGAAACTTTAAAAGGAACATAATTCTACAAAATGGGAAAATGGAATTTTTTTTAAACAAGGACCAAAATAGAATACATATATATAATCAGCTCAAGGGGTAAGGCAGAGAACGATATTTTTCATACACTCCCGCTACTGCGGCAGTGTCCAAAGCTACCCCAATAGCATTTGGTGCACTCCACCAAAGGCTATACAGGGATTTACATGAAAATGCACTAGGTGCACGCACGGTGCACGATCGGTGCGCGCACTTGGCTAATGGGGTAATTGATATGCATAGTTGTTCCGTCGGTAATACAGTTGCCTTGCAGAAATAATAAAAAAAATCTCCTCAAAGATGAATGAAGATTGACAAGTCATCAATTCGTGGTCGGGATTGGTCGAAAAAAAACATAACCGAAAATACCCGAAGACGACTCTTTTACTAAAGTTGACTATTAACAATTTGCGTCATTCACTTTGTCAATATTCACCAGGCTTACAAGTACCATATCTTGTCACGACACTTTCTAATAATATTGCAAATAAACGAATAATAAAATAAATATGTCGTTTACTTCGCCAATGCCGAGTCGTGAATTTCTATGGGACGTATTTCAAAGGTATATATTGTCTCGTAATAACATATATTAGAAACTAGAAAAATTTGATTGTATTTTTAATTTTTTTATTAATATTAATTATATGTTCACTAATTAATTTCCATTTATTTTATATAAAAGTTTGCAACTCTATGTTCATATGTTATACTAATTTTATTTCGATAAATGTTTATTTTTAATTTTATTCATATATGCCAACGTTTAACCTCAAAATCATAGATAATAATTCGATTATGCAGATAATGTTCGAATTAAATTGTTTTGTGTACACGAAACAACTTAATTGCTCCATTGATTTGGCCTATTTATACTAATACTGAAAAAAAAACTATTAATTATAAATTAATAAACTGTTAAATATATCTTATGAACTCAATCTATTTAATAATTGTTATTATATAAATTAATTGAGTAAATTTTTTTTCCATGTATATTTAAATCGGTTTTTATGTTGGAAGAGTGGATAAAGATCGTTCAGGTGCTATCTCAGCAGATGAGCTTCAGCAAGCACTTTCAAATGGAACATGGACACCATTTAATCCAGAAACTGTTCGTTTAATGATTGGTAATCATGATAATTAAATAATAATTTGATTTAATTTCATCTATAGGAGAATTGTATGGATATGAAAAATGGAAATTAAAAGCATGTTGAAATCAAGAGAAAATAATAGAGTTGACATATCAATTCTCCGTGGTATTAGTTTTTATTTGTTCATGCAGGTATGTTTGATACTGACAAAACTGATCCTGGTGCTTCAGGTATGTTTGACAAAAATCAAAATGGAACAGTCAATTTTGAGGAATTTGGTGCACTATGGAAATATGTTACGGATTGGCAAAATTGTTTCCGATCATTTGACAGTGACAACAGTGGAAATATTGATCGTAATGAATTAAAAACGGCATTAACCAATTTTGGATATCGATTATCAGACAATTTGATAACTATGCTGGTACGAAAATATGACAGACTTGGTAGAGGAACAATTTATTTCGATGACTTCATTCAATGTTGTATTGTTTTATACGTAAGTTTCTTTATTAATATATTATTTATATAAATATATAATAATAATATTCTGAAATGAGTATAAATTGATTACAATTCAATTTATTGTTCATAGAATAATCAAGATTATGATAAAAAAATTAATCAAGTTAATATTTATGATTTTAAAACTTGAAATTTAAATAATTATATTTTGTATTGATAATGTAAAATATATATTTTTGTATATTTTACAGACGTTGACATCCGCATTCCGGAAATACGACACGGATCAAGATGGCTATATTAATATTCATTATGAACAATTCCTCAGTATGGTGTTTAATTTGAAAATTTGAATATAATTATCCAATATAAATATATAAATATATTTTGTGCTCTTGATGTTTGCAAAGAATTCCAAGAGAATAATATATATTCTCACTCATGAATACAACAGAAGAACAAAATAATAGCAGAATAGTAATAGAAGATGATACATAAAATAATTTGAAAAGCCATTGCAGAAGCACGAAAGAAAAAAAAATTAAATATATAAAATTGATGTAGCAATCAAGATAAAAGTTTACCACATTCCTCGATCTTTATCATCGTAAATATTTTGTGGAGAAAGTACACATAGTAATCGTACTCTGAATGTCAAAATGTGGTATCTATATACAAATTTGTATATTCCAAATGATTTCGCGCTTGCCAAAATTGTAACTTCAGCAAATCAATCAAATAACTTCAACTTGTAAATGATGTGTTGCTATTTGCATGCTCTCAGGAAATATTTTACCAGAGATATATTTTACGTATTAAAACTCCGGACTACTAGAATTCAATATATTTAATTACAAATGAAATAATGTCAATTATAAAGTTATTCAGATTTATAAAAATTACATTATGTTGAAGTTTATTCAGAATAATTTAATATAATCTGTATATTTATATTAAAGCAAATGAAAAATTTACTTATCAACGTTTAATATTACCACTTGATGAGAAACACAGGTTATTATCCTGCAAATAAAATTATTAGTATTGAAGAATGATTTTTAAATGACTTCAGAATATTTCTCAATTTTTTCATTTTGATAATTATATAGTATAAGTTTCCAGTTAATTTAAATAATTATATTGAACAATCAATTGAACGATATAAATAAATAATACGATGACAAAATGTGTACATTAATAGAATATATATACAGTAAAAGTTGAGAAAATAACAATAAAAAATCGTCCTTACTTCAAGAAAATTAGTTTGAATAAAATAACTTCAAAAGATTATGTATTGTTGATACTTTACAATTGTAAAGTACATAATATTTTGTAATCATTTGTTTGTAAGACTAATATATGTTGTAGAACATGGCCAATTAACTCCATTATGAAGCTATTACTTCTTCATAATAATTTATTTTTTAAATACACTCTATAACAATTTGAAGAATATATTTTATACTGTACTTTTATTATTAATAATTCATCAAATTATAATACATATGTATTCAAGCAAAATAAAATGGAAAAAAAAATTTTTATTAATTTGATTATTAATTCTCATAGATAATTAAAATATATGCTTTGCAATTGCTTCAAAATAAATTAGATAAATCAACTAAACTTTGGCTGAACACCCAAAAATAGAAGGGATTTTGAATGCTAATGAGATTGTTTTTATATGTTAGCAAACGTAGATGGAACTTTTGTTCGCTATGCGTGTACTAATTTGTTGGGCCGGGGCCCGAGATACTGAAGTAGATTCTGACTCCGCCTTCTTCATTCGTTGCCAAGCCAAGAAGTCACATTACTCAAATATCCAAAAGTCTACAATGTACATACAATATTTAGATATAATTATACATATTTATTTTTTACACTACTCATAAAGTATTTTTTTGTGCAATGAATATTTATTATCAAATATTTCCATACACACCCAGAAAAATATAATATCAATGAATTGAAAAAACATAACAATAAATACAAAAGTATATGGATAAAATTGTATTTAATTAAAGAAAGCGCATTGAACTGAAAATAATATAGACATACAAAGTTCATATAATATTTAAAATAAATAAAATTTGAACAAACTCCTCCCCCAATTTAATATATTTTTATCTCTTTTAATCTCTTTCGTACTTTTATCTTATTTCTTCATATATATTTCTACAGTGTATATATATTATATACTGGGCAATCTGCCAAAGTCATTTTAGGTTGTTGTATCCAACTTTGTATTTCTTATACGCGTGGGTGTAAAACGTAGGAGGTTCTTCAAGAAACCACACCTCAAATTATCCCTCTACCATGTCAAGTCTGCCATTGACGATATTCGAATTATACAATTTAAAATACACCAAGGCATAGAGAGGGCAAACAAGAAAGAGTCTGAGATATTTTCCAGAGGGATGAAGTGAGATAAATGTTAGTAGAAAAACGATAATGTTTAAAAGAGGGGAGAAAATATTTAGATAAGTGCGAATGAGAGAATGACGAAAAGTGAACTGGCCATAATAAGGAGGAAAGAGTGAGAAGAAAATGATGGCCCGTTGATAAGCCAAAGCAGTCAGCAGTCACTCGCGAGGGAGCACTTTTGTCTGTCGGTAGATACTTTCTCTCTTTCCCCCCCCTTATTCCCTCCATCTTTTTCTCACCCCGTCAGCCTTGCTTGTATTTACTCTCTTTCATCTTCATCCTCTTTCACATACTTACGAGAAAGTGTTCACAGGGATTTTGGCCGCTGTCAGCGATTGGTGAGCGAGGTGAGGACATTCCCTGTTCGCAGTACACGAAACCATTGACTGTGTGTATTCAAAATCGTCGCGTATATATTCGGTCAAGTTCTTGTCACCCACCAAAAATTAACGGATTAACTGTATAACAATTACGAAACACGACGTTTAACATTTTGATTCCTCATCTGTAATATCAAAAGCATATCAATCAACAACTTAATAATATTTCAATGAATTTTCGTGGGCAAAAAATAGTGGAATGATGAGAAATATATAATGTTATAATTAAATTACTCAGTGTCATTATTTATTTGTGCAATTTGTGTTACTGTATTTCATTGTGTGTTAATGTAAAATTATTGTTAAAAGTATTAATTATTTATTTATTCATTAACTTACGTTGGAAACATGGAATATATATTTTGAGTGCCAAATGATTAGTGTAAATTTATTTATAAAACAAAATAATGGCAATGCAACATTCACACGATCAAAAGCACAATATTATCAATGATTGCTGTTATCAACAATGGCCGACGCACCATCATCTTCATCATCATCAGCAGCATCAACAGCAGCTTACATCAGTTCCGTCCCCTATGCAACAAATGGAAGGTAAAAAATATGTATTATTCTTATTTATTCTAATGAATATATATATTAATAATAATCATTTGATCTATATTATTGTTTATATGCCAATATCTATTTACAATGACATTATTTATGTAATGACTTTGATGTATTTGGATCGTATTTCTCTGCACCTATAAAAGTTGAATAAAAATATATTATTTAACTTTATACATATTGAATATATTATAAAATATAAATACATGATAAGAAATAAAATACTGAAATAGCATACATGTGTAATTGTGATTCAATACAACTAATTATTTTCGCTGTACCAATGTAAAAATAACTTTTCTTTCAAGAATTAAAATACTTTTTTTTTCTCATCATATAGCTACAACGTTTAACCTAATTTAAAGGTCTTCTATAATTTATTCTGTAATAAATAAGCAAATGTATATCAGAATTATAACATTTTATATATGCATTATTAATTATTTATATATGATTTATGCTAACTTTGAAAATAATGATCATAAATCAGCTTACACTGCTTACATTAATGAATTCACAGCGTGTCTTGAAACAGCGGGTAGAATAAAACGTTCTCGTACACCAGAGGCATCCTTAACCTCACAAATATCCACCGCAATTTCGTTATCTTCATCATTATTGGAGTCTCCATCATCCAATGACAATAACAACAATCATCATCACAGCACTGATGAAACAAGAGGATCATTATCGTCATCCTCTGCAGATAATAACAATTCAAAAAGACCTTTACATCCTGCGCTAATTGACGCTGGCGCTGCACTCGAAGCACGGCCATTATGGGAAGAATTTCATCAATTGGGTACAGAAATGATTGTAACAAAAGCTGGACGAAGAATGTTTCCAACCTTTCAAGTAAATAATCATTATTAATTTCCTTTAATTATAAACAATACATGCCAATACATTTAATTTATATTATTACTTATACATAAAATATTGATATAAAAATAAATAATATTTTGATTAATTCATTTGTTCTCAAAGTGCCGTTTATTTGGCCTAGAGCAAAACACAGATTATCTTCTTGTAATGGATTTTGTGCCTTGCGACGACAAACGATACAGGTACGCTTTTCACAGTAGTGCTTGGGTGGTAGCTGGTCGAGCAGATCCAATATCACCACCAAGAATTCATGTTCATCCAGATAGTCCAGCAACCGGCGCACATTGGATGAAACAACCAGTTTCATTTGACAAACTCAAACTCACAAATAATCAACTTGACGATAATGGCCATGTAAGTATTATTATTCATCTTTACCAATAACAATTACAATATCCATAAATTTGAATTTAATAATCAATTGAACTAATTAATTATAGGTTATAATGTCGAAAGTATATTTTTTCAAATGACTAAAATGTATGTTGAAATATAATTACATACGTATATATATATTTATAGTTGTGCAAACGATATATTCTTCACAACTATATACTGTTTGGATATATATGTGTATATATGTTGAGAGCCAAAATATATAAAGTAGGCAACAAGCGCGCGTCTCCACGTGTTTGTCGTTTCAGACGAGTTGCCCTTAATTGACCTGAGATACGAGACACCGTCGAGAGCATCCGAGGAAAATTATAAGGCTTGCCACGCGACATATCACACAAGCGTGCCCGTCTTCCCAATATTTATATGTCGAGTGTTATACATATACATATACAATTATTTTTTTATCTTAAACTCAAATATATACATCATATACGTGATATATATTTCTCATGAAGTGCAGGATATAAATTGAATATATTTACTGGATTTATAATTTATTTATTTATTTTTGTTTTGTTTTTTTTGTTCTGTCATCCGAAACGGAAAATATTTTGCTGGTATATATAATTCTATTTGGATCTCCTGTGGTTCTATCCGGTCGTTTGGTATTCTGTATATATTATATATGCTCAAACACTTACACATTTTTCGTGTGGTCGTTCGGTTTGGAGGGCATGCTTTAGAATTAACAGAGGGTTTTAAGTAAATATATCGTAGCATATCTGTATTTAATCGTAAACATTTGATGATCTCAGCCGAGACGTAGTGGAATTATATATTGTATATAACTTTTATGTAAATATATTTATGAGTGTATAGGACTGCAGCATTTCAAGTTGAGGGTTTGAGTATATAAAATTTTTCGAAAATTAGCAGCGGTCATCAGTTTAGAAATTTACTTATACATTAATATAAAAAATATTTACAATTAATTTAGAGATGGATATTTGTTTTATTAAGTTGAATTTTATCAGTTTTTAGTTTTATTTAATTTTTTTTTTGAGTGATAACTCAATATTAACTGACACAAATTGTCATTAACATCATTAATTGTCACACTTTATCGCCAATTTTAATTGACAGACATTATGCACGATACAGTTGAAATATGCCGCCGTGCATCTGTAGTGCTATGTATGCACATGAGGAATCTTTTGAAATTCCAAGCTTTCAGACGAAACAAATCTTCACGTCTCCCTTTCGATTTTTTTATTTTTCATTTTTCATTTTATTTGTATCTCCCTCTCACTTATTCTCAAATGAAAAATGTGGTCTACCACAAGAGCAAGTCAATCGACCCGTGAAACTTCAGTAAAGAAAAAAAAAAACAAAGCGTGCGACAACACGAGATATTAATTCCTCTACAAAGAAAAAAAAAAAAAGTTACAATCTTGCGCCACGTGCCTTATATATTGACATATTTTTATAATATATAATTTGATACATTAATTACAAACATATTTATTCCAAAGAGATGAATTCAAAATATAATACCAATATTAAATTTATAATCAGATCCAATTCAATAAATAATTGAAAATAATTTAGAACAATATAAAAATTACTTTATCAAAGACCACACACAAATGAAGTGATCAGTCCACTCATAACAACAGTGTCTTTTCCATTTATCTAAAATTTTTTATGTATTTATCCTTATACATATATATCCATATCTATAACACGTGTGCGACAAGCCATCCAGCACGTGTGTGTTTAAGACGGGGAGAGAGAGAGAAATAGAGGGAGAAGAGAGGAAAAAAAAATAAAAAAAAATTGGGCGAAAGTGAGAGGGTGTCGGATTGCCACTCTCGCTTGACTCCATTTCATTCTGGGGATAGTTTTTACACTAATTAGTCACTGGAACTCTTCTGCCTGTCAAACACCGTGGCCGCATCCCCGTCGTGTCTTCTTCCTCCTCACGTGTATCCATCTCTCATATGTATATATCCATATAGTTTCTCATCTTCAAACATATTTCTTCTTCCTTCCGCACCCTTTTTTCACTGAAGCACTCATATATATATTTTTCAAAAGATTTATTTTTGTTTTTATCTCTATTTGTCATTATTTCAGATTATTCTCAATTCAATGCACAGATATCAACCAAGATGTCACATTGTGGTAGCACCATCGCCGCCTGGTTCAGCGCCCAATCCAAGAACTGAAAACTTTAAAAGCTTTTCATTTAGCGAGACACGTTTTACTGCTGTTACTGCCTATCAAAATCATCGTATAACACAATTGAAAATAGCAAGTAATCCATTTGCAAAGGGATTCCGTGATTGTGAACCAGATGAATGTGATACACCAACAACATCATTACAAAATCCTCCAAAAAGACCAGCAACAGGTAGTGCTGCTGCAATTACACCTGTAAATTATACAACTCCAACAACAGCTGTATCAAATACACCATCGTCAATTTCTACATCTGAACAGCAGCAGCATCATCATCGTCATCATCATCATCAAATTTATGGTGGTACAACGACACATTGGATGTATCCAGGACACCATCATCATCATCATCATCATCAGAGTCACATTAATGCCGGGCATTATGCGCCTCATCATACGCATTCCGGGACGTCTCTTTACTACGGTCCGCGGTAGTGAACTGCAACGTGACAATATCAATTGGCGATAGATAAATAAAATCTTGAAACTCAAAATATTATATATTATATAAATATTAGGGTAGGCCAAATGAAACTTTGAATTTTTTTTTCTTTTACTATAGTGAAAATACTGTTCAAGGTGACCAAAAAATAAGCGTGTGAAAAGAGCTCTTAATTTTAATATTAAGAGGTGGCGATTCGTGATTTTCGATTTCCCATTTAAATAACATGGGAATTTTTTTTTTTTTTTTTTTTGATTTCTTTTGCGTTGTAGCGAATTCTTATGTTGTAAAAATCAATACATATCCTTATAGGAAATCGAGTGATCTACAAAAAAGGTCCTATATGATTTTTCGCTAAGTCAACACGTTGAAAAGTTATTCGAGGTTAAAGTTCAACCTCAAATGATATATGATTACTTTCACAATTTTTACACGTTATCACAAAATAATGGCTCAACAACATAAAATATCATATTATTTGCGAGGTTCATTGAGTATTCTCTACAAAAACATTAACATATTTACGAAATAAAAATTTCACGATTATTGATCAATAATTTCATTAAAATTATTTTTCAATGTTTTTTATTTGAAACGTGCAGAATAATATGAGTTTTTTTCTACAAATTTGTAGAATAAAAACGAAAAAATTCACGGAAAATACGATATTTAATGTTGTTGGGCCAATATTTTGTGATAACGTGTAAAAAATTGTGAAAGTGATCATATGTCATTTGAGGTTGAACTTTAACCTCGAATAACTTTTCAACGAGTTGACTTAGCGAAAAATCATATAGGACCTTTTTTGTAGAACACTCGATTTCCTATAAGGATATGTATTGATTTTTACAACATAAGAATTCGCTACAACGCAAAAAAAATCAAAAAAAAAAAAAAAAAAAAATTCCCATGTTATTTAAATGGGAAATCGAAAATCACGAATCGCCACCTCTTAATATTAAAATTAAGAGCTCCTCTTTTCACACGCTCATTTTTTGGTCACCTTGAACAGTATTTTCACTATAGTAAAAGATAAAAAAATTCAAAGTTTCATTTGGTCCACCCTAATAAATATATATATAATTTAATGTTTAACTTCAATTTGTTAAATGAATTCACAATGTTCCGTGTGACTTTATGCCTGTATATTTGTGTCTGTGTGTGCGTCTGATGATGATGTCTATATAGGCAGTGTGATGCCAAAGAATGATGCCAAAGTAAATTTAGTGTTTGATAGTTATATAGTGGATGTACATCATTCACTATATATTTATATAGGTACTTTTTATTATATATAATTCTTCTAAGTTTGTCATAACTGCGTCTATTAATTAAAATTAAAATATTTTTTACTATGAAAAATTTTCTTCATCATATAAATTATGTAATACGATAATATGATTTATATGGAAGAAGAAAAAAGTGCCTTTTCACGAGTTACATCATTAATATTGTCATCAAACATATATACTTATGAGAATTTTGAATGATAAAATTAATCTTAAATTTAATATCTACATATAATTATTAATTATACATAAATAAATCTTACTATTGAGTTAATTTGAAATATCATCAATATATAAGTATACAGTTGATTAATTAATATTACGTAAAATATTATATATATATACATATACACGTATATTAATTCGTAATCTTGGATTGATATATTTTGTATAGATAATGAAGAAAAAAAAAATCATGTTTACAATGAATTTAAGATTGAAGAATCCGTGATATCGTGATGTGCGCAAAGCATTGAACGAGTGGAAAACAAAGTGCCTTTTGTAGGAGCAAAGTGCGTCTATTTATATGGGGTGTCTCAAATGCCAAACGAGCCAAAACCCGCTTTGGGGCCAAGACGTGAACGTAAACGTACCGTGACAAACCCCCTCGACGTTCGCTAAGTGCCTTAATAAATTATAACTGTTGCTTGTTTCAATATCGCGTGATAATTATGTGCGCCATGCAACTCAAAAAAAAAAATATATATACATATTCTACAAAAAAAAAATATGAAATTAGTATTATGTTTGATGATTTTCAATTGCGCGTGCTTAAAAATTTAAATATGCACATCAAAAAAAAAAAAAAAAATAAATAAAAAATACAAATAAAGTGTGAGAAGAGTAATGGAAATATAAAAAGACTAATAAGGGTTTATATATAACACATGTACATATAAATTATTGTATTGGTTTGTTGTCAAATATTGATTTTAAAAATATATATACTTGCACACCAATTATTAATATGTGTATATAAATATGTCATTCTATTACATATGCTTTAAAATTATTTAAAGGCCTCCCAGTTCGTGACACTCTGATGAAGTATGGCATGTGACAATAAAAGACAGTCACGTGTGTGGCGACTACGTGTTGGAAAATTGTTTTAGCGGTTTGTTACGATGTCGAAAAGTTGCCGAGTTGTCGAAAATGACAAAAACATTTTTAAAATGACACGAATGTATATAGCGCGATGGAATAGAAAAAAAAAAGAGTAGGTCTACGTAAAATTGCACAAATATATATAAATATATACACAAAACACATTGCGCTGTTGAAATTTTTAAAGTCCCACTATGCATACATACATACATACATATCCATGTATATGTATACATAATATAGGTATTAAAAAAACAACACATTCAAGTATATACCTAAATAAATAACGCAGAGTTTGACACTGGCTGGCAGTGATTGATGATTGTGTGAAAAACGAGACAGTGTAAACATATTAGTGTCTATCTCAAGCAGATAAAATTGTTATATACACGTAGAATATTGCTATATTATATATATGGTATATACTGTCTTATATTACTAATATAATAATATATTACACGATTGATTAGTACGCATATTGCACTTAATAATAATGTTGCCGTATAAATATTACAAATAATAATATTAATAATAATTGTACGCAGGATTAATATAAATAGAGAATGGAGCAACATTGACGTTGAAATTTTAAATATAGTAATTTGCAGATTGTCGACATACAACGCACAAAATATATATATGAGCGGCAAAGTAGCTTTACAGAGACACTAAGAAATGTAACGTTGCATGACACCCACTAGTCATAAAATCTTGCACGTATATTCTTTCATCTTCTCAACTAAAATGTAAATTTGACCTTACCACCAACATCAACATTAACTCTATTGCAATGTTATGGGTGTAATGTGTATATATTCGCTGCCATCAGAAGCAAGTATTCAACAAATACATAAAATGGTGATTGTAAAAAAAATCAAAGGATGCGCACATGAGTTCCGGGTATATAAGACCGTTTTGGTAGACTATTTCTTACCATCCCTACTGTTCGATGTGCGCTTTTAAACATTATGTTCAACTTTCATCTAAGCGTCAACTTGAAGGTTGCGGCTATATATCGAAGAAGGAGAGTATATAGCACGCGAGGATGTCATAAAATTCGAGTTGGAATTATATACTGTTGAGAGAGTCATTTTTTTTTTTTCAAGTGTGTCTTGATCATTTTGCTACGGTTTTTCTCTTTATCTTTTAATGAAGATTTTTTTTTTTTTTTCTTTTTTTTGAATATCATTTTTGATGTATACTTTGCTTTCTAATGTATAATTTTTTTGGGACACCCACAAACTAACATATCTGGACGTTCTGGATTTTTTCATAATTGTGACTCATAGAGATCGTGTTACAACCCACGCGACACAAGTGTGTGTGGCTTAAAAAAAAATAAATGTTCGACACCTAACAGATATTATATTATTCTTAATTATTTATATTTTGTATATTTTCTTTGGGAGGAAAATATTTATATATTAAATTTCTGTTTGTATACAATTACTTTCACCAATTATACGTTTTCAAGATCAATCATAAAAGGTGTAGGAGACTAATTCTGTGCAAATTTGCATATAAAATAATTTAAAAATGAAAGTGTGATAGAAAAATTTATCTTTTATATCCATTTGTTTAAACAAATGATTTAAAAATTCCCATCCTTATGCGGTTATTTAACACACAGATCATTAATTGTGAGTGTATAAATGATTGTATATATTTCAGCTCCATTTTCTTCTTCACTAACGACACCATTAATTTCGCTTTATATATATGTCCCGTCACTTTGTTTACACTGTAAATATATATACAATGAAAATCACTGATTGTGAATTATATCATATGAATCAGTCATATAGTCATACTGCTTTAACATTAATTGCTTTTTCCAGACGTTTGTGTGTAAACAGACTTTTAATTCTCATAGAGAATGCTTTATAAAATTCAGAGTCCCGTAAGGGGACCTTCTGGTCTAGCGGACGAAAATTTGATAGATTTTCAACATTTTTTTTTGTTATGAAAAAAATCAACAA
>JAQQBS010000001.1:10612235-10624465 GCA_030347275.1 Microctonus aethiopoides
ATTTATTTGACGATTGACGCCCGAGAACCATATTCGAGCGTTATAGGGAAGGGCTAAATTTCTTCCTGTTACAATATTTATATTTATTTTAAAAAATATGAATAAATACATTAAAAAGGATGATTTAGTGTCATTGTTATTGATTCACATCGCATGGAGATGTATTGATATACATATATTCTCCATTCTCAGTTATATAAAGAGTTATAATTTCATTCATTACACTTGAATATGAATCGATAAATATGTTTTGGTCCATTGATGGGAACAACGATTGAAATTCGACGTCAATCTATATATTCATAACATAAATGCTAATATTATGGACACATAAATAACAGTTAACTACAAAAAATTGGTACTAATCGATTTAATTATATAAATTACTAGTTGTAGTGTATCTTTAAAACGGGGAAACTCGTCAAAGAATCGATCATTCATGTACATGAAGCGTCGAATTTTGTACGCTTCCTTGGTTTTTTGAATTATCTCCACAAGTTGTGTTGGCGCCGCGTGTTTAAGAAAACTGATTGCATCTCTAATGATGTCCGATTCATCCACGGTTCCCACTGGTACTAGTGAATTATCATTTTGATTCTGGTCCTGCAAGTAAAATAAAAATTATAATGTAAAGATACATGGATATTTCGAACACCAATGAGCATCAAAAACACGAATGAATCTAATTCTATGAAACCATTAGTTTGTATAAGCATCGCGTAATGAAAAATATTAATTGTATTTTCACTTAAAAGATCCTAATTTTCATATTGTTGAATTTTTGGGCGCGGGCGACCCAGTAAAAAAAAAGCAGTTGATGTTGTTCCGTGTAGTTGGGTGTCGTATGACAAAAAAAAAGGAAAGTGTATGGAGAAAAAAAATATTCGCCGCCGCTGTACGATGATGTAAAAATCATGAAAAAATTTCATCACATGGTCAAAACGCTAGACGATCCAGAGGAGCAATATGGCTTTGCTTCCCAATCAAGTTTTTGGGAAAAGCACGTAAGTTTTTTATTCCATTATTTTTTCTTGTTCGATGATGTCTAGCTTGAGTAATATGTCTATATTGTCACGATAACAACTACTTCAAAATTATTATTTAATATTCTATATTTAAGGAGTATTTTTATATTCAAAATTATTATTTGATATTTCAATGTGTTCACAGGCATAATCAAAAGTCGGAGGAGGATTGTTCAAATGGATGCATCGGAAAAAGACATGAAAAAAGAATTGTCCGTGGTTCTGACAAATGTGCATAAATGGAGAAATGGCCCAAAATGAACACAAATAACACAAAAAATAATTAAAAAAAAATAATTAAAAACTCCACCCAAAACCAAATGACTGGATATCTCATAAAATTTCATATTTTAAAACCCACCCTCCGAGGTGAAAATTATTGTGAAATATTTAAGTACAACAGTCTGCTCTTGAACACGTCAAGGCAAACATACAGAAATCTCACTACACTAAGACATCATACTATTAAATATGTATATTAATTTCACGTAGTAATTAGTTGATGTATTTTATTACTAAATAAAATCAAGAAAAATAAAATAAATAGATTCAGTGAATTAATTTACACTGAAAATTGAAAGTGTAAATGATCTGCATTTATGTGTCTCTTTTCCACCGTGACCACCTTTCAACATCGCACAAGTAAGTATATTAATTACTTTATAATTAAAATACACTTGCGACACGAGAGTTTCTGGATACCATAGCCACACGTCCTATATATAGTGAAACTTTTGATCTCGCAAATAAAATTTGCGAATTTGCTGGAGGACCGTTACCCAGTAAACCTAAAATATTGAATAAAAATTATAACAATAGAATTGTACCAATTGTTTAGTATTTTTGAAAATCAGTAAAGAAAAAAATCCAAATATTAAATGTAATAGAAAATTGTTCCGAGCATGTATAAATTGTATGAATATATATTTTTGAACGTTCGCATACATTCATCAAAGCGACAGGAACAGAGAGTACGGCTCGTGCCATGTTCGGTTTTAACATGAAGCAATAACGTACTTTCTGATTTTAAATATTCTTTACAATGTGGACACGGATACATTATGTATTTCAAAATGTACGGTTTTTTCATATGATCAACATATGCGAACAATCGGAACACAAATTTATATTTTTATCTTATTATAATTGAACTGATAGTTGACTAACCAATAATAGTTAGAATCACGAATAGATGCATATCTTATAATAAAAGAATTGAACAAAAATCATCTACCTTGATGCACACTATCACGCACTTTATTGACCGTTTTGCCGTTTAATTTAAATTCCAATTTTACTGCTGGATGGCTGTGAGTTATCGGTTTCAACACTTTCATTACTTTTGATTACTTTAAATCCACGATATCTGTTTAGATCAGCAATAATTTCTAATACTCGTGAATTATAATTATCAGACATATCATACAAGCCTTTTTGAATAACTTGCCAAATAATTTCTCCTTCAACTGGGAATCTGGCATCAAAAACGTGGAAAATTTTGAAACAAGCATCTAATCCATGAAGAACGCTGTCGATTTGATACATGATATTGCCCATGCGGACATAACATTCCTTTATCCTCGATATATCCTGTCCAACAGCAATAACGAATGGTTGTGAAGGTTGTTTCAATTTTCTCAGTTTCTTCTCTCTGTCTTCACAATACTTTTCAATATTTTCAGATCTCTGAAACAAAATGAAATATTTTCAGTTTTTTCACGTTTTTATATTGCAATGAAAATTAATATCTGAATAATTATAAAAAAATTCCTGTACATAGAACAAAAAAAAGTAAAAATCTATCAATGATTCTCTATTAATGATTATTTGCTGCTATTGATTGATAAGTAATGGTACATTATTATCTTCCTACCTCAATATGCTTTAAAATACTTTCGGTGCTTTCTTGTAATGTAGGCTTCCAGCCCTTCCGAATCGTACTCATCGCCGGTAGTAATTCAGATAAAATACGAAATTCAATTGTTATTCGGCCATTTTCATTTGTTTCGTTAGAGAGTCGTAATTCATTATAATTTTTTATGCTGTCATTGTTAATTATTGCCTCTTTTTTGATTGCGCATATGTCTTCAAAAAAATGAGACCACAGTTCATTATCTAGTCAAACTGTAGTCAAGTTGTTTGCTGAAAAATCGCGATCAATAAGAAAATGCGCTTTCGGTGATTTTAGAATGGACCAATTCTCTATAATAGTGCCAATGTTAGCATGTTTCGTTTTTTTCATGTCTTGCTCCCGTACGTTCCGAGTTTGGTCCCAATGAAGTTTTTATATTTATTATAAATTTTCCCTCTGCCTTTCTGGACTGATAAATCTTTCCGGCGAATTGGTGGTTTATAATAAATTGCAATATCGTCCTCTTTGAAACTTTCAACGATTTTTTCGCCTAATATTTTGAAATCTCTATCATTTAATCTAAAAGACCAAAAATACATATCATTTAGATAGACATAATGATATCCGCTCGAATTAATTTTTGTTTATAATCGAAACAAACCTTTTTCTCTTCATTTTATTTCGTGCAGCAATATCGTACAACAATATCCACAATTTTTTTACGTTTAGTTTCATTTAATAAACCTTGATTTGTATTATATTCATTTAATATTTTTGCGCCATCATAATCTTCTAACAAAGCGCGTTCAATATTGAAAGTAACAATATCATATTCATCACGACCGTAAAAAGCATATTCCCTTCTCAAAGGCTCTAACACACCGTTATTCGCAACTTCATTTTCTTCATCATCTATTATTGAATGTAGAACAAAACAATAAAACAAAGCAATGTTGATATTTAAAGTAAGAATCAAACACAATGATGTATACTTACGTTCAAATCTCTCAATTACATCTGGAAATTCTTGGGCTGTGACCAATGTTCTCGCAGCTTCTTTCGTCATTTTTAGCATTGGCTTATAACATATTTTTATAATTATTTCAGCACAACTAATTATGAGTGTTGCCAATATCAATAATATTTTTTTCTTAGTTGTTGTGAAATACTTTTTCAATAACTATAAATTCTGAAAAATCAAATGTCTTTAATTACAATAATGAACAATCAACATAAAGCAATAATGCGAAAGGTGAAAATCTACAAGTAAATTTGAATGAAAGAAATTCGAATCAATAATTGAGCATAGTGCGGATCATAAACTATGGCTGAGAATGATTAGATTGGTAATCATTGATTTCAACGTGAATCCGTATTCAGTGAGCACTCACTTTGTGAATATTCAAAAATTTACAAAAAAAAAAATATTTAGAAACTAAACTGATTATTTATATTAATTATATATGAGATTATTTCTACGCAAACAATAATAATGTAATCCAGCAAGATAATACAAAAATAAATGCCAAAAAAAAATATTAGAAAAAATTCGAAATTTTAATTGTTGTTTGAAAAAAAAAAAAAAATTAAAGCCGCACGGACAAAATGCAATCATTTTATTTTTCACCATCATGAAGGATAACGAATAATTATTATGATTTTTATTTCTATTACGATTATTCTGATGGATTCATACGGGAAATATATCACTTGAAAAATCACTTTTTCTTAGATCAGATCGAGATTCAATAAGCACCAATAATGTATCACACCATAACCTATCACATAAAAAAAAAATCGATAAATAAAATAGTGCAAATAAGATGTTAATTGCCTCACAAAAAAAGATGAAAGAAAAAAACAAATAATTTGCCGGAATAAGTCTTTTTCTACCCGAGCATCTTTTGTTTTCAACCGTGCTACGAATACACCGAAGAACCGGTGTATGGTTGTTTACATTAACAAAGTGCGCTTTTATAATATGATAATATACCGATATTCGCTTTTATATTGAGTTATGATGGAAAATGAAATATTTTTAACGGGTAATAGAAATCAAAAACAATTGAAACGATATTTCATACAAGAACTTGGTGGCGAAAACTTATTCTCGGCACTCAATAAATATACGAATGTAAAATCTGTATTGATCGTAATTTTATATTAACATCAAAAAATCTCATCAGAATTTTTGCGTTGAATGTAGAAGAAATTTTCAAATTTATGAATGTTTTATTCGAAAAAAAATTCACACACTGAATTGAAACTTAAACGAAAAAAATTCCAATTATAAATATAATTTTATCGAAAATTTGAAGACATGTACTGTCCTTATTGCGCGTGACAACGAATGATCTCGCTAGTCCAATTGTGTGTCGATAGTTGCATCACGTCTATATAGTATGCGCGCGACGCTTTGCTGTTGCTTTGTTAGCCGTGTAAGAAACATGGCGGACCTGTATATGGGTCATTCTTTTTCAAACCGAACACTTTCTGACCGACACATTTTTGATTGGGCTGATTATTTTTTTATAGTTTCTATGTCAAAAAAAAAAGATTCTTAAAAAAAAAAGTTTCTAGCTTCAATAGATCCGGAGATATGGAGCTTTGAAGATGAGTCGTCGAGCCGAAAATCATGAAATTTTCAAAACTTCAACCCCTTCTATTTTCCAAAATACGTTTAAAAAAAAAAATCCTCAAATAGGTATCTCTTTTTTTTCGACATAGAAACTGTTAAAAAATAATTAGCCAAATCAAAAATGTGTCGGTCAGAAAGTGTTCGGTTTGAAAAAGAATGACCGATATGCTATATTTGTTTTCGCGCGCATTTCAAATTCACTTTCGACAAGCAAATTGAATCACTACAAAATATAAATGTAAATGCAATGCATAAAATTTGATATTGCAGGAAAACACAAAAATTCTCAAATTGTTCACATCGCTCATGACTTATTTGGATATTCAAATCAAAAAACTTAAAATATATATTTTTGATAGATAATTGTTCGATTTGAAATAAAAAAAAAATTCATTGAGCGCTGATCAAGTAAATTTAAGAAAAATTCCATGTTTCCAGCATAAAACGAAAATTAATGTATAAATATGCAATGACTTACCTTTTGAACCGATAAGTTGACCTGCATATTACATTTTTCACAACAAATATACACTGTTATAACTTTTCTTCCAGTCACTTTGTTACATTGTTCAATATAAATATTGATATTAGATACATACTTTTAAATCGATAATCTCGCACTTCTGATTTCGGTTCAACTAATCTATCATTTAGTGAAAAAAAATTAATAATTCAATCAAACGTTAGATTAATTCAATACTACCAATTTTGATAATTCATGTTTTCTAATTCTCATACCAATATTTTCTGCAGTCAATAGCTCATCAGATTGTAACAGGTATAAAAATTATTGACGTAAGTAAATAGAGCTATCAAATGCATATTTTCAAATCGATAATTTGACATTTCTGATTTCAATTCAACTAATCAATCATTTGATAAAAAAAAAATATCAACTCAGTCAAATTTTGGATGAATTCAATACTTTTTGTTCCAATAACTCACTTTTTTCTGAATTCAATCATATATTTTCCTGATATGATGCCATTATTTTTCTCAGTGCAGGTAAGATTTTTTTGTGCTAATATAAAATTGCGATCAGTTTATATAGGTTTTCCATTTGTATATTCATTCAGAACCGTAAATAAGTATATTTGCCACCAAGTTCTTGTGTTAAGTATCGTTTGAATTGGTTTTCATTATTATTACGCGTGTAATATATCACATTTTCCATCATAATTTAATATAAATGCAAATTTTCGTACGTTATCATGTTCTAATTCGAGAATAATTTTTAAAGAATAATGAATTTTTAATAAGTTACATTTTATCATGAAAGGTATAAACACAAGAAGCAACGTTTGAAGAAAAAAAAATCAATTTCGGCGAATAGCTCATACACTATGGTTGAGCGGTAAACCGTATAGAGAGAATCGAAGAGCACACTTAGTCGATGTAAACAAACGATCGTCGGTTATTTTATATATTCGTAGAACTCGTGAAAACAAACGATGCTTGGATGTAAGACTTATTCCGGCCAATCATTTATGTACAATAATTTATCCATTTTTTTCTTTTTTGCAGCGTAATAATTAATATTATAAATTTATATTCGTTCTATAGCACTATTACTGAATTGAATTGAAGGAATTTCTTTTTTCAGAATTCACAGTTCTAAGAAAAAACTTGCATAACGTCCAAGGAAAATTTATTATTCATACCGATTGGCTATCAAATCATTTCGGAATATACATTTCATTAACGGTAAAAATGACGGATGAAGAAACAAGAACATTGCTCACAGCCCAGAATCTACAACATCTCGAGAGATTTGAGAGTAAGTATATATATGTATGTATATATACATATAATATTGATGATGATTTAATTAAAGTTTCTATAATTGCAATGATGGGATGTGCAATTATTTTATAGTTTGATTAAATTGTTATTGAATTTCATAATAAATATGTATAATATCAAATTCTTGAATTTATTATTATAGTATGAAATCAATTCATAAAATATTTTTAAAAGTATTGTTGGTTTCATATTATGATACTTCATTTACATATTTGTATTCTACTTATTTATTATGAAGTCTGATAATGATTTAATTGAATTGCATTCTAATTGCAATAATGGAATGTGCAATTATTTTATAGTTTGATTAAATTGTTATTGAATTTCATAATAAATATGTATATAATATCAAATTCTTGAATTTATTATTATAGTACGAAATCTATTCATAAAATATTTTTAAAAATATTGTTGATTTAAATATTTGTATTATACTTATTTCTCATGAAGTCTGATAATGATTTAATTACATTTTACTATAATTGCAATTATTTTATAGTTTGGATGAATTCTTATTGGATTTCATAATAAATATTTATAATTTCAAATACTTAAATTAATTATTATAGTATTGAATCAATTCATTAAATATTTATACTTTTACTTTTTTTCATTGTCTTATTGCGCATTGAATAATATAAGATGAAGAAAATGAAGATGCAAATAATATTGTATTATCGGAACCTTTGAGACGGGAATATTCTTTTTACGGTCGGGAGGATTATAATATTATTACTTCCAACGTTGAGCATGCTCTATTAGAGGACTATGATGGTGCAAAAATATTAAACGAATATAATGCAAATCGAGGTTTATTGAATGAAACCAAACGTAAAAAAATCGTGGATATTGTTGTACGAACTGCACGAAATAAAATGAAGAGAAAGAGGTTTGTTTCAATTATAAAAAAAAATCATTTTTAGCCGGTTATTCTCGTGTCTATATGAATGATATGTATTTTTGATGTTTTAGATTGAATGATAAAGATTTTAAAATATTAGGCGAAAAAATAGTTGAAATTTTTAAAGAGGACAACATCGCAATATACTATAAACCTCCAATTAAACGTAAAGATTTATCAATCTATAAAGGCAGAGGCAAGATTTATAACAAATACAAAAACCTTACTCAAGACAGTAAAAAATTATCAGCTATTAAACAGTCAGTTAAAGATGTAGAACCGTTACGTATAGGTAATGCATTTCATTATTTGCGCCTCGTGATATTGAAGTATTTCTTAATAACTGAAATAAATTCAAATCGTCATTCCAACAGATCCCAACGTAGAAGAATCGCTGAAATGGTTAAATAATAATGTAGCCCCATGGGAAGTAGTCTTACAACATTGGGAGCAAACTCGAATCGTGCGGGAGCATGATATGAAAAAAACTAAACATGCAAATATCGGCACTATCATTGAGAATTGGCCCATTTTTAAATCACCGAAAGCTCATCTCCTTATTGATCGCGATTTTTCAGCAAGGAACTTGACTACAGTCTCACTTACTTCAGAACTCTGGTCTTGTTTTTTTGAAGACATATGCGCCATTAAAAAAGACGCAATGATTAACAATACCAGTATTAAAAACTATGATGAATTACGACAATCTAACGAAACAAATGAAAATGGTCGCATTGCTATTGAATTTCGAATTTTATCGGAGTTACTACCGGTGATGAGTACTATTCGAAAAGGTTGGAAACCTACGTTACAAGAAAGCACCGAAAGTATTTTAAAGCATGTTGAGGTAGGAAGAAATTAGTGTCGTATCGTTCCTCAATCAATAACAGCAGGCAATCATTGATACAAATTCGTGGTCAAGATTTCTGCTTTTTTATTTGTTACGTATGAGAAATATTTTTATAATAATCGAAATATAAATGTTCATTTCTATATCGAAACGTAAATACAAATATTTTATTTTGTTTCAGAGATCAGAAAACATTGAAAAGTATTGTGAAGATAGAGAGAAAAAACTAAGAAAACTGAAACAGCCTTCACAACCATTCGTTATTGCTGTTGGGCAGGATATATCGAGGATAACGGAATGTTATGTCCGCATGGGCAACATCGTGTATCAAGTCAACAGCGTTCTCCACGGACTGGACGTTTGTTTCAAAATTTTCCACGTTTTTGACGCCAAGTTCCCAGTTGAGGGTGAAATTATTTGGCAAGTTTTTCAAAAAGGCCTGTATGATATGCCCGATAACTATAATTCACGCGTTCTAGAAATCATTGCTGATTTGAATAGATATCGTAAATTTAAGACAATTGAAAATAATGATAGCATAGCGATCGATACATAATGTATCCATGTCCTTTTTGTAAAGAATATTTTCAATTAGGAAGTATATTATTGCTTCATGTTAAAACTGAACATGGCACAAGCCGTACTGTCTGTTCCTGTCGTTTAGATGAATGCATGCGAACGTTCAAAAATATATATTCTTATAAAAAGCATGTAGCAAAAGTTCATGTTGAGAGTCCAATCGCACAATTAAAAACACATAATAATTCAAATGAATGTATCTTTGATGGAGTCCAATCCACGGAACAAGTTCCTGATCATCTTGATAAAATCTGTAGCGCTGAAAAAATCAACATGAACTTTTCTCAATTATCATCTTTTAACAATTCCAATATGCAAACTTCTTTGGATTCATCCACTAATCATGAGAATAATGACACGTTGAAATCTAATATGGAGGTTAACATACCGTTTGATTCAGACCATGACAATTTTTTCGACATAATAGATTTCGACTTAAAGAAATTCCAAAATGAACATTTTATGAAAACAATTGCATTAGTATCGAAATTATATGCCCACTGTGCTCTACCACGATCTGTTGTACATGATATACTGTTCGAATTTGAAAAATTTTACAACGATGCAATAGACTTTTTGAAAAAAAAGCATGATTCTGTTCATTGTACAGAAGCAAAGAATTTTGATCTAATACTTGATGTCATCAAAAATTCATTTTGTGAATTTAAATCCGAGTTTCCGGCATTCAAGTTGTTGACAAATTCGGGTTATTTCATGCAATCTCAATCAATAACCGTTGCCAGTAAATTAAAACCGCATAGAATTAAGAATAAAAAAAAATTGGTTATCGTTAATTCAACTATAGAAATTGTTCCAATGAAATTGATGTTGAAAAAATTTTTGGAATTGCCAAATGTGTTTAATTCGATCAATCAATTTATTAACAATGATAATGAAAGTAATAAAATTTCATCAATGCTGCAGGGAGAAATATGGCAGGGTATAAAATTAAAATTTCAAAATCAATTTGTACTCCCACTAACAATTTATTATGATGACTATGAAATAAATAATGCATTAGGCAGTCATCGTGGGAAAGAAAAATTGAGTGCAGTTTATTTTACTATCAGTTGTATTCCTCATGAACACGCGAGTCAACTTCAAAATATATTTTTAGCACAAATTCACAAATCAAAAGATGTTAATTATCTCGGCAACAAGAAAATATTTTCACACGTAATCAATGAACTTCTTGATCTTGAAAGAAACGGTATAATAATTGATATTGATGGTAAAAAACAAACAATTCATTTCGTAGTCGCACAAATTTTAGGGGATAATTTAGGTTTGAATTCAATGCTTGGCTTCACAACAAGTTTCAACTCATTATATTGTTGTAGAATATGTCGCATTGGAAAACTAGAAATGCATAAGTTATTAACCGAAAATACAAACATATTACGTACAGTACATAATTATTCAGAAGATGTTGATGAAGTAGCTCATGATGTAATTGAGGAATACGTATTCAATACTCTTTCATGTTTCCATGTTTGTCTTAATATTAGTATTGATCCCATGCACGACTTGTTTGAGGGAATTTGTCGATATGAGCTTGGTGAAATTTTATACAATTTCATTGTGAAAATGAAATTTTTTTCTGTTAACGTATGGAATGATCGAATATCTTTTTTGAACGTTGACCTCACAACAGGGGTAAATGTTCCAGTTGCAATTACTTTATGTAGTGTGAAAAAAAAGCATCTGACTGTTTCAGCAGCTGAAATGAAATTTTTGGTCCATTATTTAGGTGTCATTATTGGAGATTTAGTTCCTGAATCTAATGAAGTTTGGGAATTATATATATTGTTAAGAAAAATAGTTTGTATCGTTATGCTGCCAAAATTTGATAATGATGATTTAAATTCGCTAGAAAAAGTTATTGAGCATCATCACAAAATATATTTAACATTGTTCGGTTCTTTGAAGCCAAAACATCATTTTTTACTCCATTATCCACGAGCGATGCGAAAATTAGGTCCTTTGCGATATGTTTCATCGATGATCTATGAATCTAAACATAGCAAGTTCAAAAATACTGCAAGGATTGTGCGTTCTCGTGTTAATGCACCTCACACACTTGCGATAAAGCATCAACTCGAACAAACTCATAGATTCTTGGCAGCAAAGCCTATGGATACTCGATATGAATTTGGTGACCGAAGAATAGTGAAATTCAATTCTGTTGAAAATTATCATTTATTTAAAAATGTGATACCGAAAAATTGTGACAACATTATAGTTCTAAGTTGGGTAAAATATAATGGTACTTTATATAAGCCAGAGATGGCTATTTATCTCAATTCAGATAAAGAATTACCTATTTTTGGAAAAATTCAATTAATCATTGAATTAAATGATTTAATACATTTCATTGTTAATATATTTTCAACCAAAAGTCTCATTCAGCATATTCAAGCCTATGAAATAGAAGATACAAACAAGTGGTTACTAATTACGAAAAATGACTTTTCAAATTATGTATCGGTAAATATTCATGTTAGATCTAACAACCAAAAAGTGGTTCCATTTTAGAAATGAGCGTAATTTATATTTTGCTAGATTTATGTTAAACAATATTT
>JAQQBS010000001.1:10648823-10670871 GCA_030347275.1 Microctonus aethiopoides
CGTTTATTCGAGATTTTCAGGAGCGGCCAAAAAGTATGCTGACGTGATTATTCCCGTTGTTCGAAAATACGTCACAATCTAAATCACAAATTAACTGTAAATATAATAAATAAATATAAAGCAATAGATTATATATATCAATAATAACAATACCATAAATACATTTTTTTTTTATATTGAAAAAAAATTTATTAAAAAGTAAACAAATCTAAATATTCAGGTACATTTGTTCATAATTTTTTCATTTGTTTAAAAACGCATTTAGGCGTGTTCGCCGGCAACCGGGTTGGTCCGACCACCATGTTACTTTTTACGAGGTAATAACATCCTCTCTTCTCGCATCTTTTCAGCAACAGCGGATGTTGTCGTGGGACATGTACCCAATTGTGGTCCGCTGAATTTACTGTAAACAAATAAACAAAATTTTTTAATAAATCTAGTTACATATTTAATATCATTTGTTTTATTTTACCTGTGATATCATGTTCTGAAGGGTCCTTCAGGTTGGCCAGTCCCTCTTCGCCGGGCAACTCATCAGGAGCTTCAGGTTCTGTAAACAAAGAATATTGATTATTTGTTTATTCAATAAAAACACTATATTTCCATAATTTTTTTGCTTATTCAATCTCACCATCAGGAAGGCTGCTGTTTATGTCAATTTCGTCTGGATGAAATATCTCCGGCAAAAAATCCGCCATCACTGTTTGTCCGGTCCTCAACAACTCCTGGCTTTCTTGCATCTTACGCTCCCTGCAGATTTTTTGGCACCGCCGGGACTGATCCAGAATCATCGCTCCCTCCGTCAGCTGTCTCCACCGTCGTTCTGATTCTTCCAAGATAGTCTTCATGCCGCCTATAAATTTTATTTGCATTATTCAAAATTTAATTTATTATTCATGTATATATCGCAAGAAAATGCTCGATGTATATATACTTACTTTAAAAATCGAGTTAATTTTGGACGGGACCCCCCCAGCCTCCCAGGGAGCTGCCGGTTGTACCCCTCACAAATATTATTTGTACGGAATGTGTGGCCCGCCACCGATAGAATTTCCGGTATCCGGCCCCAAAAATTAGCCAGATATCGGAGGAACTCTTCTGTTTGTAGTTTCTGTTCGGCGGGCGCGTAAGCCGTCATGGCTTCTGCAACTGTCACGAACGCCTCGCCGATTCTAAGAGCTGGTACCAGTGGCACAGACCACACCATCCCCAACAATATTTTCCAATCCTGGGTATTTTGTGGCAGCTTCAACTACCTCCACCGCCGTGTGACCGCCTGTAAAAAAATATTTTGTTTCAAATTGCTAGCACAAAGCGTTATGCTGCCCCTTCCTTATGTTCTCCCCACCCATCTTATACTGACCGCATGGGGAAATGGAAGGGATATGTATATACCTATACTGTATACGTATACATGTATTATACAGTATTAGTGCATATTCAAAATTTTATTTGTTTCATTCATTCCTATCAATATTGATATTTATTTTTATTACAAATAGTGAAGTGAGCAAAATTAATTACGTAGTAATGAAAACCAATCTGAAAAACACGTGGATGCGGTTACCAGGTAGGTTATGTAATCCATGCTTCCATATGATATAGATTGTACATGCAAACATCTACACTTTTGATTAATCGAATTTATACTCTATCTAGTTTTCTACATATCGTCCCTTTACTGCATTAAACACGTAACTGCAATCAGGGTATTCATGAGAATTTAATAGGAATCTCTGTTTGTACTCAATTCACGTGAATATTCATAATAATTTTGAATACATAGTAACTAGTTAAAATCAATAGTTATAATAAATCGTTTGAAAAAATTTTATTACAATTGATTACGAGGTTAACGCGAAAAGGGGACAATATAAATCATTTATCTTAATATGATTCGATAATTGTACTCCTGAATTTAAAAATGTCTGAATATGTCTATTTGCAGTGATGTAATTAGCCTCTCATCGAACCCATCTCCAAAAACTAATGCAGAGCGTCAGTGCGAGTACAGCATTCGAAAAAAACGACAAAAATGATAATGGTGATAAACCAGTCAAAATGTCTAAAGCTGAATATAATCGTCAATACAGGTTAAAGAAAAAAGTGGAAGCAAAGTTGAAGTCTGATTCAGGTCCTACAATTATACAGCACAAAGCAGTCACAGTGTACAATTTTGTCAATAAGAAAGTTAGGGATGTAATAGATTTTCTTTATGAGGCATTATTAGCATATATACGAAAGGAGGTTTAAAACTGTTAAAAAAATGATATCATGAACTTCCGCTCATACTTGGCGGTGATTTTAACATCCAATTTGATACTGATGAAGGATTGCGCTGTGTACAATTTTTAAAAAAGGAACTGAATTTGGACTTCGTTTCTGGTAACACGCTGGGGACGACTAGACATGGTACATTAGACTGATCCAAAAAAATCGACTATTTTTTTTTTTCAATTTTCGAAGTGAAATATCTTCGAGGAGGTGTAAAAAGATGCCGGTTAAAATTGGAGCTCTTAATATTAATATTTAGAGGTCGCGCATCATGAATTTCAATTTTTCCGTTTAAATAACATGGAAAAATTTTTTTTTTCTCCTTCAAAATGTTCTAACTTACGCACTAATTTATCGATTCAAATGATCAATACACATTTTATATGAAATTGAACGCTCTACAAAAAAGTGTTCTTATCATTTTTCTATAAATCTACTCTTCCAAAAGTTATTCAAGGTTTCAGTCAAATTACTAGGAAATTCTGCGTATAAATTTCAAAATTGTGTGAGTAATAAAAAAAAAATGTTGAATTTCCTAGTAATTTGACTAAAACCTTGAATAACTTTTGAAAGAGTAGATTTATAGAAAAATGATAAGAACACTTTTTTGTAGAGCGTTCAATTTCCTATAAAATGTGTATTGATTATTTAAATCGATAAATTAGAGCATAAGTTAGAACATTTTGAAGGGGAAAATAAAATTTTTCCATGTTATTTAAACGGAAAAATGGAAATTCACGATGCAAGACCTCTAAATATTAATATTAAGAGCTCCAATTTTAACAGCCATCTTTTTACACCTCCTCGAAGATATTTCACTTCGAAAATTGAAAAAAAAAATAGTCGATTTTTTTGGACCAGTCTAATGTAGAAGTGTTTGCCTGTATTTGCTGAAAGAATAAACCTAATATCGACCTACGACATACAAATAATAAGACTGAGGGGTGGCTGAGGGGTCATTTTCGTTGGTCACAGACATTTGAAATTCTTTTCAATATTTTTTTAATAGCTGCTGAAATGACCTACAAAAATAACAAATGGACTGCTGCGAATTTATTCACGTATATCAAGTTCGTTATTTTTTCCACATTATTCTACGGATCATGTAAGTTTGCAAAGCAAATGAATAAGAAAGAAATCTTACATATATTGAATTTGTTAACCATTAGATGTAATGCTAAAAAATATTTTCTACATCTTCATGAATGTAGCATACATGTGACGTTGAGAGCCACAGCTGGCCACTACTCCACTACCTACTGAAATGGAGGAAATCTAATTTGAAGGTTCTGGTTTAACATAAGGTTAAGTGGGATGGACCATTCAATGCAGTGGAGCCATTCACTATTGGAGAGTAAAGCGTTCAATCGCGAGTCGGAAGGGGCTGCTATTAAGATTTAAAATGATAATCGTAAATCGACAGTCTACGATGTCCCTTAAAAAGAGTGTTTTCGAATTTCTTCGCTCCCAGGGGCTCAAGTGCTTCCAAAGTGGTAAAAAAAAATCCCCTAAAATTTGGAGATTTTAATATTCACTGTGAAATAGTGCACATTGCAACCAAAGTTTCTTATGGAAATAACATGGGAAAAATTCCTTTCGTTCTTCAGAATTTTGTAACTGAAAGACAAATAAATTTAAAAGTTTGACACTCACATATTCTTACGTAGAATCGAAAGCTCTACAAAAAAGGTCTCTTATAATTTTTCGCTAAGTCTATCGCTTCAAAAGTTATTCGAGCTCAAAGTTTGATTTTTATATTATCATCAATATTATCAAGTATATTTAAAAAATAAACATTTGTAATATGAAATATATTACATTTTTTTTTTGTAAGTTATTTTATCTATGATCAATTTATGCAAGTATAATGTAAGTATAATATATTAAAGCGTAGTTTACTTGTCCTCTGGCATCTGAAGTCCCAAACAATGATTTATTGTTTATAAAAAAACTGATTGATTATGAATCAACGGATGCTAAAATATCCCAAGTGGCATTAAAAAAGTTTAGCAAGCACTTGAGGTATTTGAACACGGAAACTGCAGCTATGGCGTTCTTTGATGAAAAAGTGTCAATAAATATTAAAAAGCTAATGGTGGTTATGTTAAAAAGTGTTGAAAAAGTTCAGAAAAATCAAAATGCCTGGACATTAAAAATATAAGTGACTAATATAACTTAAACATAGCCTCATTTACATCGTCAAAGTCAATGCAGTTTTTTGAACGGTTTGAAATAAATACAGATTTTTTAAGTTTAAATCCGTCTGAATGGTATAGAAATGACGATTTCAGCAAGGGTTTAATGTTGGTGAGAATTCTAAAAGTCGTTAATGATATAGGCGAGTGTGCACTTAAACTAGATGAGGATTATATGAAGCATGGTATATGAAGTAAGAATCCAGAGCAGCAGCAATTTATAATTTAATTTTTAGCAGGATGCAAGCAATATTATGATGACAGTCGGTAAAGTTCGATGGTTGAAAATATGAAATTTGATTAAAGTTAAGTATTCAAATGATGTATTCCACCGGTATTTTAATTTTGTGTTCTTCAACATTAAAAAAAAACTGTGTGTGCTTTAGACCACACGACTGAAGTAAAACTTGTTTAGCTCCATCTATATGTATGTACACTTGTAGCAAGAATTTAAGGATATTGATCAACATGCGAAATTTTAGGGTGATTTTCAACAGCTTGTAACTCAGGAGAAAATGATTGCACAGCAAAATCAAAAGAAAGTAAATTGTAGCTTCAAGAGTCTAGTCTTCACATCTGGCATTGGAAAATTTTTATCATGTACAGTTCCGGGATAATCTTAGAAAGAAGGAGCAAAAAAAAAATTTCCAAATTTTTGCGTGTCTTTCAGAAGGTCCACGGGCATGTTCACAATGCTTCAGTATTGTCAAATAACTTAATTTTTTCAAACCACAGTCTTTCACCGCCGACATTAAGCATCACCCGAAGCGTATCACATAGAGGTCGCACGGTCGCATAAACAAATACTGAAGCAATTGTCGTGGGTGAGAAAAATCGAGTAGTTTTGTATTGATAATACTGAATAATTGTGATCATGCTGAGAAAAAGAAAACAAAACAAAAAATTCGAAAATAATTTTCAAACAAAATTTTTTTTTCAAAAAAATTTTTTTCAGATTTTTCATCAGCAAATCATCTCACCGGGGGCTTCATGTGGTCAAATTAAAGTGCACAAAATTTCTTAGAAGAGCTTCATAGTGGAATTTAAAAAAAAATTTTTGCGAGCCCATGGACCTTCTTAAAGACACGCAAAAATTTGGGAATTTTTTTTTTGCTCCTTCTTTCTAAGATTATCCCGGAACTGTACAAGATAAAAAATTTCCAATGCCAGATCTGAGAACTAGACACTTGAAGCTACAATTTACTTTGTTTCGATGTTGCTGTGCAATCATTTTCTCCTGAGTTACAGGCTGTTGAAAATCACCCTAAAATTTCGCATGTTGATCAATATACTTAAATTCTTGCTACAAGTGTATATTAGGGTGGTCCTTATTTTGGAAAAGTCTCGATTTTTTTTGAGTGCTGTCACTAAATCGAAAGTAGAGGTCAGAAAAATATTTATGAAACAATAAAAAGTCGAAAAATAATAATAAATTGTGCCCCACCGTGGTTGACTTTTAAATGGAATTTAACATGGGTTTTCTGGTTTTTTAGGTTCAATGAAGCGTTGAGCATTTGATTTCCATCGGTTCAAGGCGAAACTTGGTATCCTCAGGTTTTCAATATCGCTGAATCTAAATATCATGTCAAAAACCGATTTTGACAAATGACAGTCAAAAAAATGGTCAATAAAAATTCATTTTTTGATTATTTAAAATTTTATTTATTTCTTTTTTTATATTTTAACACAAATCAACTAAAGTTCCGTCGTAAAAAAATTATTAATCCATTAGCGCCTGAACGGACACTTTTGGACACCAAACTTCAGAGACTCACGGTACAATGAATTTGATCGAAAAAAAATTTTTGAACCACTGTACCCTATGCTTTGAAGACCGCTCTTTCGAATGGTAATGGTTGAAATCCCAAAAATGGGTATTTCTATATGAAAATTGCAAATTAAAAAAAAAACACCTTTTTATATAAAATTTTTTCAAGAATTTTTTTTTTGCTTATGCATTTTTCTACATATTTAATACCGATGAATAACGCGTCCATGAACCCTAAACTGAAAGTTAGTGGCTTCAGATTGATGAAAAAAATTTTCATTCATACAAAATAACGTGGTATATTGATGCATACAATGTGAAATATTGATATATGGTAAATATTTCTAACTGATAAATGTTTGATTCGATTGCATATCAATTTTAAAATAATTTGAAATAGATAAATGAAATCACAGATTTATTAAAAAAATATATTTTGATATTTCCTACATGCTAATAATTACACAATAAAAATGTTGAATTTGTGATTGGTAACCTCAAGAACACTTCAGCAATTTTATTCTCAATAACTATGGACTTGCGGAAATATTTCGGAAGAACAAAAAAGTCTTGAAATCAGTCAAAGAATGCCCTCACATTTTTTCAGAATGTTTAAACAATTTTTTAAAAATTTCAGTTTTTTCATTTTCCGCAAAATCAAAAATTTTTTTTTATGGTTCTGGGAAAATTTGAGGGTGTTCTTTGATCAACTTTAGGACGTTTTTATTCTTAGGAAATTTTTCCTAAAGTCCATTCAAATTCAGAAAAAAATTGCTGAAGATTAAAAGTAATATTTATTTGTTTTGAACGCCATTTTGCATGAATGAAAATTTTTTTCATCAATCTGAGGCCACTAACTTTTAGTTTAGGGTTCATGGACGCGTTATTCATCGGTATTAAATATGTAGAAAAATGCATAAGCAAAAAAAAAAATTCTTGAAAAAAAAAGGTGTTTTTTTTTTAATTTGCAATTTTCATATAGAAATACCCATTTTTTGGATTTCTAACCATTACCATTCGAAAGAGCGGTTTTCAAAGCATAGGGTACAGTGGTTCAAAAATTTTTTTTCGATCAAATTCATTGTACCGTGAGTCTCTGAAGTTTGGTGTCCAAAAGTGTCCGTTCAGGCGCTAATGGGTTAACGTTTTTTTTGCTAAATGACGACTGTCAATTAAGCTGTCAATAAAATTTTCCATCGAATTTTTAGTTTTTCTTTCTCAATTTCTCAATTAGGATAATATTCTTAAATTAATGTTTCGATACCGTTAACTCCGAATAGTATGTTGAAAACGACTTTGGACTCATAACAGCTGTCAAAAATGCTGTCAATAGAAATTTATTTGTTGACAAATAAAACTTTTGGAATTCTTTATATTTATATACAAATATAGTATAACTTCGTCATAAAATAATTATATAAATTATTTTTGCTGAATATGACAACTGTCAAATTTTTTTTCAAAACTGTGTGTACATTAAAGATTTTTTCAGTTAAGGAGGTTCTCTACTAACAAGAAATTAAGGATGGAGATCAGCGAAATCGCGAATATTATTAGATTATTTTTAAAGAATGAGCTTTGGAAATTTTCAAGGGTCGAGGGTACATATAAAAAAAGTTTTTAATAATTATATTTTGAGTTTTTAACACGCGTTCTTATGGAAAATGATGAGGTATCCACACTTAATTGCTTGTATAATCGTAATTTAAGGATAGGTTGAAATAAAATCACACAGATAGGAAGATGATATTCCAAAGAACGGTTTTCTTGCGTAAAAATATTCTGAGGGTACTAAATTATAACAAAAAATCGGCGAATGAAGAAGGAAAATTACAGCAATTTCTGCTACGTATTGAAGAGTTGGCAACCTCGCAGCAAAGAGGATAACTTGTGCACGCGCGCGCTATTTGAAATAAGTGAAGGTTATATAAAGTAGTTATACAGTTGACGACGTGCGCATGCACAGTGTAAAGCAACGTTGCCACGTCGTAGATATTAGTTATATATATTTCGTATTGACATATATATTTTTTTCCAACCTCCTTAATAAATAAAAAATAGTAAAAAAAAAAACAATTTTCACGGATATTAATTTCAAAAACCATTATAAACATTGAAATTTTTAAGATCGATATTTATATAAAACCATTCTACACTCAAAATAATTATTTGTTTTGGAACGACACTAATATATCGTTTTTAATTCAAAATGTTTATTGACAACTGTTTTTTATGTCAAAATACCGACATATTTCGAAATTAATAATATCTCTCCTAAAAGAAATTGAAAAAAATTATTAAAGTTTAATTGAAATTAAATTGTCATGCAAATGACAGTATTGAAATATTAAAAAAAATTTGACAGTCGTCATTTTTAAGTTGTCAGACTTATAAAATTTTTTAACAACGAGATTATACTATATTTGTATTTAAATATAAAAAACCCCGAAAGTTTTATTTCCCAAAAAATGAATTTTTATTGACAGTTATCATGAGTCCAACATCGTTATCGACATCATATTCGGATTTAGCGGTATTGAAACATCAAAGTAAAATTATTATCCTAATTGAGAAATTGAATAAAAAAAAAACTAAAAATTCGACGGAAAATTTTATTGACAGCTTAATTGACAATCGTCATTTAGCTAAAAAAACGTTAATAATTTTTTTACAACGAAACTTTAGTTGATTTGTGTTGAAATAAAAAAAAAACTTACAATTTTAAATAATTAAAAAATGAATTTTTATTGACCATTTTTTTGACAGCTGACATTTGTCAAAATCGGTTTTTGACATGATAGTTGGATTCAGCGATATCGAAAACCTGAGAACACCAAGTTTCGCTTTGAACCGATGGAAATCAAATGCTCAACGCTTGATTGAACCTAAAAAACCAGAAAACCCATGTTAAATTCCTTTTAAAAGTCACCCAGGGTGGGGCACAATTTATTATTATTTTTTTTCGACTTCTTATTATTTCATAAATATTTTCCTGACCTCTACTTTCGATATAGTGGGAGCACTCAAAAAAATGGAGACTTTTCCAAAATAAGGACCACCCTAATGTATATACATAAACATATATTAATTTTCTACAAATATTTAAATTTATTTTCGGTTTACATGAGTGAGAAGTTTCAGTCTATTATTGTCATTTTAATAGCTGAAAAAAATTCAATGATTTATTTTGTGAGAAAAAAAATAGTTTTTTTGAGGTTAAAGTAAGCTACAACGAAAGAACAAATAAAAATATTTTCATCTTGAATTATCAAAAAAAAACCTTTAATTTATTAGTCTCATTTCATAATATTTTTTAATTTTTTAAATAAATCTTACTCTGCACTTATATCATATTATAATATATAAGAAGTAAATGTCAACAATCAAAACAATTGATAATTTTTTTTTAACGTATTTACAAGCATTCTGTCGTTACGCAATGCGATAGGAGCACCATTCAAACGATTTCTGCGATACTTGATCTAGATATGCGATGTTTAAATCAGAAAGTGTAGATACGAGGTAAATAAAGACGCCTCTAAAAAAATTTATATTGTCATTCTGCACATCTCAAGTTGTTTTACACTAAATAGGAGTACTCACCGATGTTTTCCCCTAAAAATCTCAATTTCGCAAAAAATGTAGTTACAAGCTATACCTAGAAAGAGGACGTTATGTAATCCATGCTTTCATATGATATAGATTGTACATGCAAACTATCTATTTTTCTATACATCGTCCCTTTACTGCATTAAACACGTAACCGCAATAAGGCAATTCATGAGAAATTAATAGGAATGTCTGTTTCTACTCAATTCACGTGGATATTCATAATAATTTTGAATACATAGTAACTAGTTGAAATCAATAATTATAATAAATAGTTTGAAAAAATTTTAGTACAATTGATTACGAAGTTAACGCAAAAAGGGGACAATATAAATCATTTATCTTGATATGATTCGATAATTGTACTCCTGAATTCAAAAATGTCTGAATATGTTTATTTGCAGTGATGTAATTAGCCCGTCATCAAAACCATCTCCAAAAACTAATGCAGAGCGTCAGCGCGAGTACAGCATTCGAAAAAAACGACAAAAATGATAATGGTGATAAACCAGTCAAAATGTCTAAATCTGAATACAATCGTCAATACAGGTTAAAGAAAAAAGTGGGAGCAAAGTTGATGTCTGATTCTGCTAAAATAGTTCTGAGGCAAGAAGTAGGCCTTTCTGAATATCAGAACACCTGTACTCACGGCGCCATTGACACAATTAAGTTCTGATGCAGGTCCCACAATTATACAGCACGAAGCAGTCACAGTGTACGATTCTGTCAATAAGAAAGTTAGAGACGTAATAGATTTTCTTCATGAGGCATTATTAGCATATGCGAAAGGAGGTTTAAAACTGTTAAAAAAACGATATCATGAACTTCCGCTCATACTTGGCGGTGATTTTAACATTCAATTTGATACTGATGAAGGATTGCGCTGTGTACAATTTTTAAAAAAGGAACTGAATTTGGACTTCGTTTCTGGTAACACACT
The DNA here is from genome assembly GCA_030347275.1 of Microctonus aethiopoides. Taxonomy (NCBI): domain Eukaryota; kingdom Metazoa; phylum Arthropoda; class Insecta; order Hymenoptera; family Braconidae; genus Microctonus; species Microctonus aethiopoides. The sequence goes on from JAQQBS010000001.1 coordinate 10,659,610, forward strand.
GGGGACGACTAGACATGGTACATCCATTGAGATATTTTCAAGATATGTAAATCATGTTACTTCCGACGTCCACGTATCGTATTTTAGTTACCACAAACCTATTGTCACAGTAATATAAACAACATTACTTTTGATGAAATTAATAATGTTCAAGATGATTTTAATATTGAAGAAAATCAATTGTCATTATAATGTATTGATGTAATAATAAATTTTGAAATCTGAATAAAATTTTCAATATTTTTAGTTACACAAGAAGCTTTTATTTACTCCCGTTGCATATTGAATATATTTTTTTAATTCCACGATGATTATATTCTTAAAGAGTAAACTCCAATCGCGTGTCGGAGCAGACACACACCTTTTTTTCCAATGTATTATTTTAATATTCATAATTTATACCTTCATCTGCTTGTATTATATCAACAATTAACAACCATGCAAATATATCCAATAAAAAATCATCATTTAAGTCGTTTATCAATGAATTATCAACATCTGTTCCGGATAATTCAATTCTTTTAGGATTTGTATTGATATAATCATAATTATTTGTTGTTATTGTTAAATATTTTTAAAGGATGCTCAATTAAAATTTTTGTATTGATAATGAATTTAGAAAAATCGAACATAACTTTTTTTTCGGATCTATGCAACTTGTATTCGCAACGTGCTTCAATCTATGTACTTCTGATCTATGTACTTGTATTTACAATGTGCTTCAACTTTTGACCAAGTAAAAGTATGAAAATCCATATATATAACCTCAATACATGACAAAACGAACATTGGAATATTCAAATAATAATAAATAAATTTTGATAACTTTATGATAATAATATAATACATATAATACAACTGTTTGAAATGCATTCTGAAATAAGTGAAGTCAACTTTTTGAGGATAGTTGTTCAGAGTACTAACATGTCGTGAATAAACATAAATTTGAATAAAACTGTCAATTCATAGTGTTAGTATTATAAGAGAGATGTCGCCAAGGAGACAAAGCGCGAAAACAGTTTTATTGGACACGAGAGAGATATTTTGAGTAGAGCTGCCAGTATGCCACATTTTCAGAGTAACAAGGAAAACATTGCTAGTGCGCAGGCGTCACGGATGCTCCATCATATCAATACGTGATTGGTTTATTCAGACATGAAATTGATAAAATATTATATATACATACATTATAGTTTATACACAAACATGGCAGCCTTCGTAACAAGGTTGAATTCTCTAAAAGCTGTTCAGAATATAACAAAATTATTGACTAATGTGTCGTTATCATCTACTTCAACGAATAACGTTTTATTATCATGTATCGCACCGAGGTAAATTTTAAAATACTTGGCGTGATATTACTTATTTATAATTAACTTTGCGAATAACTTTAAATAAAATTTAGGGTTATAATTGATGAATATTGATTTTGTTGATAAATGCAATAAATTATAATTTTTTTTTGTTTCATTTATGTAATCTATTTTATAAATGCAGAGTGTGCTCGAAACAGTTGAAGGTTGGAATTCATACCAGCATAAAGCAAAACGGTTTAATGGAATTCTTTGACGATGAAAAGAACTGGGGTGAAAATCGAATAAAAGTTGGACGTTCATGGAAAAAAGACGAACTACGTTTGAAAAGTAATGAAGATCTTCACAAATTATGGTATATTATCTTTATATTTTAAAGTTTATACTTTTTTTAAATATATTTAATTGTTAATTGCATTCATATCATGCACTTTTGTAGGTACATTCTGTTGAAAGAAAAAAATATGTTGCTCACAATGGAACATGAATGTAAACATAAATTTGAATATTTTCCCAATCCTGAGCGTATTGATAAAGTAGAAGAGAGTATGGAAAATTTGGAGACTGTAGTTCGTGAAAGAAATAAAGCATATTACAAATTAGAAACTGGAGAACATGGCGAACGGCCTACTCGAATTGTTCGCAATCAAATAGGTAAGTTCACGCTTTACAGTATTTTTACATATTGTTAAACATACATAATATTATTTTTAGGCTTACCATTTCGATATAAAATGACCGAACATATTATACCAAAATTTATGAATGAGAAATGGAGACAAAATAACATTCATTACTATGGTGGATACGCTGTACAAAAATTTTTGCGTCTCTATCGTGAAAAATTATTTATACGAAGGCGGCGGCATCGCAAGTATGTTTTAATAATTCATTTTTATTATTATTATAAATATTGAAATCGTTCTCAGTACATATATCGTTTTTTATCTTACGTTTTTAGTTATAATCAAATGCAAGTTCAGTTATTGCTTCGAAGATTTCCAAATATGGATATAGAAGCCCTCAAGTCAAAATATCCAGATGTCGATTTAGAAAAAGTCAAAAAGTACCACCGATCACAGGGCCATTATGTTCCTCAATGAGAACAATTTCTCATGATATAATTCATCCTTCATTGTGACTTTGCAATAATGGAGTAACCATCAAAGTTATCAAATATTCCTCACAATTAATTTGTTTATTTTCCAATCTATTCAAATATAAATGAATCATGAATAGTGTCTAATAGGAATAAAAAATATAATTGTATATGGAAATAATTTTAATAATAAATGATTGGAGATAAAATGATATTTTATTTTGTTGACTAGCTTGTACAATTAATTGGTATCTATTTTCATTCTGATGCAACCTGCTGGAAATTCAGTGATTGAAATTTTTATATTCTTGAATATATATAAAGTATCATTTCAGTAGCTGCAGTGAAAATTGGGCTCAATGGTTTTTCATGATAAATAGATATTCGATTTTTCATTCAACTTTTATGAATTTACAATTAGAAAACAAAAATGGATCAAGATTTTAATTTCAATTAAGAATTTGAATATTATCATTGATTAAAGCACCATGATTCATTATGATAAAATTAATTTCAATCGGAATTATCTCTACATAAAATGAAAATAACATCCGAAAAAAATGTAGAAAAATAAAAGTTATGAAAATAAAACTAATCGAGATAATGGTGATAATAAGATATTATTGAATATGAGAATAAAATCGAGAATTTTACATTTCAAAACAATGCTTGAGATGACATCCATATTATTCTCGTCACGATTATCAATTCATTCAAAGTCTATATATTTTATTATTTCATTAATGGTATTGTGATGTTTATTATTAGCTTCAATTCATATCATTAGTACGCTTTCTTACGATCGACGGCGTAAATAGACATTTATACGATTAAACATGTCTGTTATAATTATCGCTTACATTTTTCATTATCCAACAGTCTCCATCATATATATTAAAATACATGTTTCCGTATTTATCAATATAGAATATATAAGAAATAATTAAATAAAATTTAGAATATAAAAAAAAAATTGATATTGCACTGCCTCATTAATGGTTACGATATATGCAAATAATAATGCATTGTGCGCAAATTTGCATCATATTGCAAATAATCATCATCAAATACTTTTAATTAATATCACGGCGTGTGACTTTTTAAGATTATTCAGAATAATTCATCTTGCAATCAATATTAGCAAGTGAAAAAATGTAATATCGCGAAATATTCAGAACAAATCTAATAAATTTATATCATACGTGAATAACGCACGAACTTAATTTCTATTTCTTTTTTTTTTTTTTTTTTTTTTTTTACAATAGATTTATCATTTTTTGGAGTTATTTCTATAAAATATTATTGAATTCATTCAAATTATTTTTGTCATGTTCAACTGATCTTCATACTGCTAATTAACGTATAATGTGTGCATTTCAACAACTTTAACATAAAATAATGTTTCCAGAGACTCTTTATTTTCGTAATATGGTTCATTTTCATTTTTGTATGTTCAACACTCAACGTATCATCAGTCAATTGTTGAGAAATATTAAGCTGCACATTTTATTTATGCCTATTCAAATGACTAATTGCAATCTACGTGCGGCATGAAAATACTCCCGGGCCCTATTAAACACGTAATATTATGAGTACAATTCTGTGGCATTGTCGCACCGACAAATATGTATACACATTTTATTAAGCTGATTATTCGAATGACTTTGGTAACAAATGTTCCCAAGCATGTTCAAGATCCTTACTAGCATCCGAACACCGCCGATGAAGTTTATTGTCCGGGGGGAGAGTTACCATAGGAAATTCACCCTGCGAAAAATTATAAAATTCAATAAATTTATTATTTATATTTTAAAATAAATAATTACGAGCATTTATTTATATTTACCGATTGATTATCACCCCATAATGTTTCAAGCACTTCACGGAAAGAGCACAATTCTGTATAATTAGTGAAATGGATTACCCAATCTCCGCTATTTTCAAGAACTTCTCGACAAGCAAATTCCTAAAGCACAACAAATAAAATTTTTATATTTATAGTAAGTTTTTTATGCTGCAATTAAAGTATGCCGAATATCTATCAAATATTTTTAACATAAAATAATTATATTCACCAAAATACACCAGGCTTGTTGTGCCAACGGTACTCTGAACGCCGTTAAATCCTCTATTGAAGCACAAGATAATGTTTGGCCCCTTTGACTACCGGGAAATACTTCTTTCATCATTATCAAGTGTCTGGTAGTTACAACAAGACTACACGGCGATGGATTTTTCTTCTCTGTAGTGTCAAACAATCCAGATGCACTTTGAACAATAGTCTGAAGCCATTCAGATGCAACATATTCATCCGGTGCAGCAAATTGAAATGATTTATTTGGTTTGAGGAGTATTTCAAAAGTGTGTGGACGATGTGAATTTGGGATTCTTCGACAACCATGACATAAACCACCTTTCAATGGAATGGCGCGCTTTGGTAATCGTTGACTCGAATCAGTGAACATATAAAGAACACCACTTTTGAGAACAAAATAACCAGCCTCCCATGAATTTGTTGGTGCATTTGGATACAATGATTGCATTTGATATGAATGCGGTCGAAACATAAGATCACCTTCTTTCATTGGGCCACAAGGTGTGCTTGGCGGTGAAATATGATCATCTTCAATGTAAATGATGCTGTAATGTTCAATTTTTTCATCACTATTCACTGCTGTTTCTGACAAAATTGAATGTATTAAAAAATGCATATCATTGTAATTTAATTCTTTAACTGCGGGCAATTTCGGTTTAGACGGTGATCGTCTCATTGCCATTTCAAGATGCCCCATTAATTCTGATGTTGTTTGTGAGCTGCCAGTTGAAAACAAATATTGCATTTCATAATCTGCATTCGATATTAATATTGTTTGTGCATTTGGTCCAATCATTATCACGTCCAATTCATTGTAAGGTATTACAAATTGATTGCTGTACGTGTTATCGGGTTTAGAACCAGTCAAATATAATGTTTTATTAGTCAATAATGCTAACATTGCACGACTTTCACCATTATTCATATATGAACTACGCACTTTATAAACTTTATACAGCTCCTCGGATTTATCACGATAAATATGACGTTTAAATATTTCCCTGAGCTTCAAACTTATTTTTTCACCACTAAATTCACACTTTTCCGCAACAATATTTTCTTGTATTTCCTTATCCAATTTTTCATCAAAGTCCTTAAATGTATCGTAATTTATATCCTTAATTCCTTTAATATATAGCGTACTTGGTTTAGTGATTTTTTCATTTTTGTTTAAATTACCCAGACCAAACTTACGTTCAGTGATGGATCTTAAAAATCGACTGAGCAACGACGTGTTTGATAGCGATTGACGAGATGCCATGGGCCCAGACGCAGACGCGAGTAATCGTCCACTGTCGCATCCATTTGTAGATAATAGTGAAGTAACATTTCGTATTTTTAATGGCGATGCCAAATGTCGAGATAATTTTTTACGATCATCATAATCAATTGATGTTGTCGTACTTTCGACGTCTGATCTATCACTTGAACTGGAGTATTTATTTGAATTTATTGGCGGTGGCATCTGTAGTTTTGTCGGTGCCTCTTCAATAATATATCCACACTTTTTCTCAACAATATAAGCCTCCTGTGCCTCATTCTCTGCCAATTCAATTTCCATTTTTGGTTTCAGATTTTTGGCAGGATCCTCTTGACCTTCGGGTACACCTCGTTCCAACAATGATAATCGATCGAGTAATGTGTTTGATGATTTACTATAATTTTCATCACTATCAAAAATTTCACTTGATGACATTGACGAGTAATAATCTGAATGTGCATTTCTCGTGTTTACGATTTTTTCAACATACGGCGAATCACCATTTGCACACCAACTGTATCGGCCTCTTTGCGCATCTCTCTTTTGTACTGAGTTTGGTGGTATAAAACTCATAGAAAAATCAGCATAATTTTCATCGTCATCCAGTTTCATTGTTTTGAATATATCTTCGTGAAAGCTCACACGTTTTTTACTCTCACCACGTTTTTTTTTACGTTGACGACGTTGTACAACAGCCTCTGTGGCTGATAAAGACAAAATACTTGCATCAGTCATATTGACGGTGTTTAAGATGCTGTAGGGAGTATCAGCACAACAATCGCAATCCGAAATTGTCATACTTAACTCCAATAAATTTGTATCATTATTGATGACATATGAATTTAAGCGGGGATCAATATTTTTTTTAAAACTAAAACTGCCATCTGCATAATAACTACTGCGCTTGACATAATCCTTCCTTGAGTTGTCATATTCATTGTTTGTTTTACCTATTTGTTGTTCATCCACACTTTTGCTATAAATATTGTAATCTTTTAAAGTCTCCAAGCTCGAGCAATTAATTTCATTATCATCAGCGATTGAAATAACATTTTTATTAGCAATATCGCTCTGTGTAATATTGAGATGTTGAAATTTGGAACGAAGTGCTGGCGAGTGAATTGGTGTTTTATCATATTCATTCGAATCACTCGATAAATTCAAATGATCCAAATTTTTATTGTCATGGATACAATTATTCATCATTGATTTGTATTTAATATTTCGATAATTTGGGATTTCATCTACCGAAAAATCTTCCTGTAATTTTATAAAATATAAATAATTAATTGACTATATTAAATTCTACTTGTCAAATTAATTCACTTCATTCACAATATAACGAATTTTATTTTTCTACTTAAGTGTTTGCTTACTTCTTTATAGCTACTTGCATCTGTCTCATTTGAGATGTCCATGTCACTATCTAAAGCCACACCACTATCATTTGGTGACTCTAAATCTGAAATATTACTTGACGATCGTAAATGTAAAGATAATGCTGTTCCTGATGGCGAACCACTCATTGGTCGTTGTGGCATATAGTTGCAAATGTCCAAATATGTAACATCCTGAATAGTATTATTGAAATAACTATTAATATTATGACATTATTACATTTTATATTGTGAAGCATTATTTTTCATAGTACATTTTATCATTTTGCTAGAATTTTCCGCGGAAAATTTCAACTACACATTGTAATCAGAAAATAATATTTAACATATTTATGCACATAATTATCATAACCTATTAACCTCAGTACAAATAAATTAAATAGCTATTCATCCAACAACCGGACAAATATATATGTATACATATCTTATTTGTTCGATAATTTCGATAAAAAAAAAATAAAAATCAGTAAAATAAAAAAAAAATAATTACTACAAGAATGGTAAAATTTATGTTAATATTAATGGTAATATTTTGTGTTATTGAACATTTGTATTTTCATTTTTTAAAAGACATGAACTTTAATAATTTTCAACTTTCCATATAAATGATAATATTTTGAACAAATAAGAATGAAAGTGATATGAAACAAATGAAACTAATATTAAATTCATAATTATATTCTTGTTTTAATTATTGTCTAACAGGAACATTTTAGAGAAAATACAAGCCAATTTGTATAAATATAGAATTCAGATTACAGGAAAATTTTTCCCCTTCTATTCTAATATATCTATTATTTGACAAATTAACATATTTTATTTATCCAATTGTTGGACGAATAGTAAGTCATGAACAAAAACATATTATGTGCATACAGAAGCTTATTAAACACGGCGGATGTTATTAATTAATATTATGATAAATATAATCACGAGAAATTATACACAAAGTACAAAATAACTCCTTCGTCCATTGTGTATTTATATCTTTTCATACTATTATTATTTTCATTATTGCCTTTTATTTGATTTATTTGTTTATGAACCTCAATAAAATCAAATAATTCTTATAATCCGATATAAAATTACTATTTTTAATAATGTAAACATTACATTCATTTGACTTTATAGTCTCATGATATGAAATTGTCCACAAACAATATATGATTTATATTCTCGACTGAATAAAAGTACACTGTGTGTAATTAACAGCGATTGATAAAAATTATGAATATCTGTATGTATGTTTATCACGAAGTCTTCATACACATCAAGTCTTTTATACCATGGAATAATACATCTGAATATATACATTTATACAAACCAATTGAAGTGTAAATGAGACATTTTCTAGGCCAGCCAGAAGATTTATCAATTGATGAGTTTTGTCACAATCACGAACAAGAGCATGAGGAAAGTATTGTTTTCTCAACGTTACACTGTCTCTCAAAAAACATGCCAAATAACTCTCGAAACTACCTTCACTCAATGTGTGATACAACCATGCACGACCTAAAACAATAATAGATATTTACATTAATTTAATAATATACACAAACATATAATTAAATAAATCAATTGCCAATTATAAAAAAATAAAACCTTTGCCTATAGATGTTAATACACTTTGTAGGGCATGAATAACAACTATTGTATCCTGATGACTAAGTTCACGAATTGTGCCCCAATATCCATGTCTTTCTACACGTAATCCATGGCGCAATGCACGATCTAACCAATAAATTAGCCAACAATCTCCATCCAATACAACAGTTCCATGAAGACTTTGAGCATACACCTATGATGAAACATAAAAACATATAATTAATGACTATGGCACCTATTGAAATTGTAATATAATGATTTACATAATAAGAATTGAATTGAAATACACTTTAAAATTATAAAAAAATTTTTAATTTCATATGTAAGTATATATATATAAATATATACATATATATTTACATAATCCGTCGTATAATCAATGCTTTACTGAAAATAAAAAATTTATACTTACAGAAAATAATTATATGATTTTAATCATACAAAAGATTACTTATTATGAACACCACAAACAAATGATTTCTTTTACCCAGTGACGTATTTCAGGGAGAGTAATCAAATTTATGTGTTTATATTATGTATGTGTATTTGGCCTTGATAATATCTACATGTATGTTTTATATGTACATAGGATTGCATTATGGAGTAGAAGTACCTTACCAGTTTGACAGCTTTTGTTAGCTCTTGAAGTATTCTACTCTTTGACAACATTTTGTCCGTGGAGAGATCCATGTTTTCTTGAGTCGGCATTTCGTCATTCAAATTTACATGACTCTTGTCCCGGATTTTATGAAATTTAATTATAAAATGATCAATTTTACACAGCGGAACACTAGCAACAATACAGAAACGACGTTTCTCTTTTTTTTATTTTTTTTAACGGCGCCGCAGCACAGTGATAACACATACACTCATACATCATTGATTTTATGAGTGCGCAAGCCATGCGGGAAATTCGAAAATGAATATGCGGATATAATGTACAATGACTCGTCATGAATGCGTTTTTCGAATATTCTACTGTAATTTTAGAAGTTGACTCCACGAAAATCAATATATAATTGAAATATATTTGTAACTAATGTAATGCTAAAATTAAAAGAACGTTGTTTTTTTACATGTGTTGAGTGATACAGAATTGGCAAATGTCATAGCTGAGAAATGTTACAAAGCCAAAACATTCATAACAGTAGTAGATCGCAGCATCACCTTCGGAAGAAGTAGATACTAGTTGACGGAAAAAGTAAGATGCTATCTCCTCGCTCAACCATAAAACATCCACATTAGTGGTACGCACCCACAGTATTGGGATTTTACCTAGGGGCGGAGCCTATTCTGAGCAATACTCAATATGGTGGATAAGTCGTAAAGTAAACAAAACAAACACAGTATACACCCATACAGGGTTTCGTTTTTTCCATTAAAATGTATATTTCCGAGCAAAAAATTTGTCGTTGGGGTCAAACAAATCCTAGAAAACGTAATTATATAGAAGGTAAAGAAATCGCGAGTGCCGGACATATAGTGAAATGTGGAAAACTGAGTGAAACAAATAATAATGACGAGGTTAGGTTTGTTGCATTTTGCATGCAAACATCACATCTGAAGAATAAACCCCATGAAATTAATTGTTCAGTGTCATGTGATGGAGAAATATTAACAATGGTATGAACTTGCAAAGCCGGGCTTGGAGAAAAGTGCAAGCATATTTTTGGAACGCTTTTTTATTGCACATTGTAAGTAATGTAATGATCATTCTGAAAGCAGTTGACATCAGTCATTTTTACATCTATGAATGTTGACTTGCTTGCAATTGATGTAAAATTGTAAAACACTTTTCCAGGATTGATTTAAATACACTGCCAATGTAAAATGCAGCTGGAAACAAGATCATAAGAGAGTACTGGAAACATACATACCACGACCAATAGAAGAGCATAGTTTTCGTAAAAAAAAAGGAAATTGAATACATGGTAACACCAGCACAAAAATTGAAAATGCAGGAAATTTTTAAAAATTCTTGTGTACATTTGGCTTTGGCACAACATGCGTAAGTAATAAATCCACATATGTTACTTTATTCATATAGTAGTTACAAATTGATCATTATTTGATGTACATTTATTTGAAAAGTGTATTAACATTTGTTTTTTGTTTTTTAAACTTCAGAATGGGAAGGCATAATCTAGCTGCAGGTTGTGTAAATAAAGTATCTGTCATCTCAAATAACGACAAACTGCTGCAGTCCATTAAACAAGCAAAAAAAAAAAATGATCTAATGACCGAGATCTCGGAGATTGAGCGTTTTCTTTTAAAACGCTGTTGCATGCACATTTATTTCCCTGTGGATGAAGATTCAATGTGATATTTCATGTGTATTTGTTTATTTATAAAATATGAATTTAAGTAGTAGAAGTATATATCCATTATTCGTCAATTTCTGTTATAAGGCATCGTTCTAAAGGAAAAAATACTTTATTTATGAATCTAGATACAATTATAACCACACAAAATATATTTTGCTGCAAGACATT
>JAQQBS010000001.1:10671183-10710977 GCA_030347275.1 Microctonus aethiopoides
ATAAATGGAGCACTTAAATTAACAGTGACGCAGATAACTGTGAAAATTTGTTTTATAATTGGAACAAGATTATCATTTCATTTTCTTGATTTTCTATGATATTTGTAAATTTCAAAGTCGTAAACATAACCATGTTGCCAGTATCGTGTTCTTTATGAGACTGGGGCTTATCCTCCATTTTTAATTAGTTCGCCGAAATGCCGCCAGTGCCGCATGGCCAAAGTAAAATCCCAATAGTGTATGCTACACAACATAACACACTGGAAATTTAAGTTTTGCCGCGTGCAAATCAATTTGTATTTTTTGTTTTATCAATTATTTACATGTAGTGTCAACAAATATTCAACTACCACTAACTGTAATAATTTTCAAACTATTTCAGTGCTTATAAACAATCATTTTTTGTTTTTACTTCTTTTTTATGAAGAGTTCATTAGTGTCAGTGATCTTGATATCACGTGGTCAATAATGCCAAGAGAATTAGACTCAATGGCTCAATGCATACAATTTTCATATCGCTGCCGCACTTGCCAGAAAGAACGTGTTGAGGTAGTTCATATGAAATATAAAAAATTTAGGAATATTCTGAAATGTTTTGCTCTTTTTTATGATCATAATAGTAATAAATCAATATTTAACAGTAAAATAAATTTATATAAATAGTAAAGAAAAACAGTAAAATAAATGTTCAAAAATAAAAATATAAGATTATTTATTGATCGAAGCATCAATAATGCCAAATTTTAGTTAATATTAGAATAATGTCTATAAAATATTAACAATTATTATTTCAATAAAATATTAGGCCAATCGGAAAGTAATGTCGTCAATTTTAAACAGATAAAATTTTTATAAGTTTCCACTCAACCAATGATGTAATCACCCTCGTTATATACAACTTTTTGCTATCTAATCTATTTTCATGACAGATCGAAAAAAATTATTGTTTTTTGACAAAATAAATAACAATATGCGCAAAAATGACATTACTTCCCGATTGATCATATACAATTAAACTTTGGTGCAAGATTTGTTTCTTTTTCGTTGGTTCAGCATACAGTTGGAGGTTATAATTGTGATTTGCATCGGCTTATAAATGATTTGGCACAGCACTTCCATCCCAGTACATCTATCAATTGATCTTATACTTTTCTTTTTTACATCATTAGATATTTCTTCATGTTTTTCTAATATAGTTATAAATGTAGTAACACATTGCCCACTCATTTTCAATGATGATGTCTTCTATATTCTGATGTGCTATACTTTCACGGTATCAGAGTTATTTGTCTAGGTTAATTTTTTGTATATCATATTGGTAGCATGTTATATGATGTGATTCAGACTATTAAATTTCTGCTTCGTAGCCGTATTCACACCTAGCGCTCTTGACATAATCTTTATTCTTGTGAAGGGAACATTTAAATTATAATGACTAGCCTTTATTCTATTTATTGAAGTGAACGAATATCACTCCCGGTTTAGATCCTGAAACCATGGTTTCATTTCATTTTCCTTGCAGAAATTAGTAAAGTACGGTTTACCTTTATACCATGCTTCCTACTTGAGTATATTTTGTGACCACCTTTCTTTCTTAAAAAGACTTTGTAAACCACTTATGGGTACTTCATGTCGCCATATACTTTTTTTTTTTGTGGCTTATGTTGAATGTCATATTTTTTGCATTTCTACGTTTATTTTATTGATTTAAAGTCTGACATAATAACAATTTGTCTGTTTCTCTGTTCTTGATTCATCAGTGTATACCACTAATATTTTTGTGTTTATTTTAATATTTGTTAATGACATATTAGTTTCCAATTTATTGTCGCTGTTGTTATTTTATTTCTTCACAAATTCATTGTTAAATCTGATACTATTCTATCTGATATGATTTCACAATCATTCTCAAATATTTCCTATTTCGTGTTACTTTCAACTTTATTTCTAAGCTTTTGATGCATACATAATTTTTGGGTTACAATAAATAATTACTAATGTATTTATGCGGTGACATGGACAATGATTGGGAACTAATTCATCAGTATATGTTGAAATACATGAATTCGACATTGCCGCAATTTTAACATCATAAATATACTTGTATTGACGTATTTACGAGTTTGTATATGAGCTTAGTTTATATGTTTTGATAGGCATATACATTGATGTAATATTATTAATATTTTTATTTCTGACCGTGATATTATCAGCTTATTACGACATAGTTGCGCGACTAATAAAGAATGTCATTATTCCCTTGGGATATTATGGACAGCAGAAGGAAATATGAATATCCATAATCCCCTCTAACGCAAAATCAAGCGATTGAGGACAAATGACAGTTTATAAACAATTCATACAGCAATCATAACTTCTATGATCCCCAATGCAAATACGTATGGCGAACGATATAAGCTGGTGATTATATCGCCAGAAATAAAATTATCTATATATCACGGGGATTATTAGGTCTTAATTACCTCGGGTAATTGTTATCCATCGAGCGAAAAATTTTGCTCGGTAATTAACACCTTCATAATTCCCTTGATACATAAATAACTATTTTTTGTTTTATCTCTTTATTGTAGCTTTGAAAATAATAGAATAATATCAATAATATATTTTTTTTCTAATCTTCATTATTTTTTTGATATGACAGTAGAACGTGAACTATCTTAACTCAAGCATAGAGAAATAAGTTCAAAAACCATGGGGGACCAGGATTCATTTGATTTCTCGTGGATGTTCGAGCAGTCGACACAATCATTCACAGATACTTCCACGATCCAGCTGGCATCCAACGCCGAGTCCGTTGATGAGTGCAGTATGTCATCATTCTTGAATCAATATACAGACCTGTGGTTTATCAAATTCGAGGCACAAATGTACATTAATAAAATAACCAGCGATGACGCTAAGTACAATCACTTAGTCAGTGTGCTAGATATTGTAACGTTATCAGAAATTATCGATGTGATTGACTGCCAGCCTGAGACAAACAAATATGACCACCTCAAGGCTGCCATACTTAGACGGTACACAGATTCTGTAGATCAGGAACCGCACATGGCGTTGACGGCGCTTCAGGTGGAGGACAAAGCAACCCGCTCAGGCAAAGATATAAGTTACGTGAAGTTGCTCAACGACTTCATTGACATCACGAGGCATAATACTGTTCGATTCACCAACACTAGCAACACTGTGGTTCATCATATAGAGACCGTTGGCCAACCAGTCTTTGAGCAGCCACGTCGTCTCAATGGCGAGAAACTCAAGATCGTCAAGAAAGAATTTGATCGGCTGTTATATCACGGCGTTATCCGGCCGTCTAACAGTCAATGGGCCAGCCCGATACACATGGTCGCGAAGAAGCTCGGTGGGTGGCGCATCACTGGAGACTATAAGAAACTAAACACTCAGACTGTTCCTGATTCTTATCCTATACCTCATGGAGATGACATTTTCCAGAGACTTCACGGTTCAACAGTCTTCTCCACCATTGATTTGGTTGAGGCTTGCCACCAGATACCTGTTGCCCAGGAAGACATATGTAAGACTGCCGTGACGACTCCATTTGGGCGTTTCGAGTTCCTCGGCATGCCATATGGCTTACGTAATGGAACGCAGACATTACAACGTCATATGGATAACCTACTCAGGGACCTGGACTTCGTTGGATGCTTCATCGACGACCTGATCGTATACTCCAGGTCACACGAGGAACATCGCCAGCACCTCACCACTATCTTCAACATTTTTAGAGCTCATAAACTCACCATTAATTTAACAAAGTGCCAACTCGGCAAGGCTGCGGTGATTTATATGGGCTACAGCATCAACAAAGACGGATATAAGCCTCCAACAGACAGGATTCAAGCAATTATCCGCTTTCCAAAACCGGAAACCATCAGTGATCTACGTCGCTTTTTGGGTAAAATCAACTATTATCATAAATTTATTCCAGGAGCTGCACAGATCCAAGCACCGCTGATCGACTTTCTCAAGAACGTGCAAAAAGTGGACAAACGAAAAGTTTCGTGGACACCAACCGCAGAAAAAGCTCTAGAGGCATGCCAGCGGACTATTATACAAGCCACGAGGTTAGCATTTCTCGACCCAGTTGGCAGTCTTTTTATGAAAACGGATACATCAGACACTACAATTAGCGCCGCCCTTCAGCAACTACACGAAAATATCTGGCGACCACTGGCTTTCTTCTCACGGAAACTCAGCCCAACCGAGACTCGTTACAGCAACTACGACCGTGAGCTCCTTGCTATCTTCTCCGCAATCAAGTTTTTCCAGCACGTTCTCCAGGATCGACATCTTATCATACAAACGAATCACAAACCGATCATCTATGCCTTCTCTCAAAGAGCTGATGAAGCATCATCTCGTCAACTTGAACAGCTAGACTACATCTCTCAGTTCACCACTGATATCGTCTATACGAATGGGAAAAAAAATGTTGTAGTTGACACATGCTCACAGGTTAACACCATCAACATGCCAACTACACTTGACACTAAGTTAATCTACACCGCACAAAATAACGATGGCGAACTTGGGGACCTGATAGAGAAGTCTCCATTCAACCTACGCCGGTTGAAATTAGAAGGACATTATATTTATTGTGATATTTCTAGCAACTGGGTTAGGCCATACATTCCAAACAGTCTAAGACGAGAAGCTTTCAACGTTATCCACGGACTCACTCATCCGAGCGGAAGATCTACTTCCAAGCAGCTGAGGGAGAAATTTGTTTGGCCTGGCATCCGAAAGGACGTACTTCTTTGGACGAGACAATGCATTTTGTGTAAACGTACAAAAGTTCATCAGTACAATCGTCTCATGTCAAATCCTACTAAAGTACCCGACAATCGTTTCGACCACTTACACTTAGACTTATTCGAGCTGCCACAATTTGAAGATCAACGGTACTGCTTATCCATAATTGATCAATCCAGCAGATGGCCAGTTGCCATACCTCTAACCAACTTGCAACCCGATACAGTAGCCTTAGCTTTTTTCAGAGAGTGGTTCTGTCATTTTGGTGCACCGCTCACTTTCACCACGAACCAAGACCAGCTGTTCGAGTCAAGGATATTAAAGGATTTTTCTAATTTAATGGGTATGCAGCACATTAGAACCACGCCTTACCATCCACTGTCAAACAGCCCAGTGAAACAATGGCAACGCACGCTCAGGACTGCACTTATGTGCAACTCGCAAATGCCATGGCCTAAGCGCCTGCCAATCGTTCTTTTCGGACTTCGTGCTGCCTACCACGAGGATTTGAAAACCTCTCCTGCTGAGATGGTTTTCGGAATCCCGCTCCGCGTTCCAGACACATTTTTTGTTCCACAGAATACTCCAATCGATCCACAACTTTTCATTAAGAAATTGAAAGAACACATCCGAGCTATCGAACCGACCACAACTGCTGATCACACCAAATCTTGCCCTTCCACCACTACGAACCTGTGGAACTGCTTTCATGTCTTCAAGAGAGTTGACTCCTTTGAGAAACAAGAACCGTTTGAATACTCATTCACTGGACCACATGAGGTGGTTAGCCGGGCCAGCAATAAACTTTTCATTATCAAGGTGAATGGACAGAATACAAAAGTTCCAGTGGACAAGCTGAAACCCGCATTCATTGACAAAGCAGGTACAGAACTGGCTAATTCTGTTAAGCACAATCTTCGATCCAGTCACATCAATAACGCAGCTGGACCATCAAAAAGAGTTTCGTTTGCATATCCGGTGGAGCAAGTTATTGGAGAGGATGGATGTAAGTTATTACAGGGAATGGATGTGTCGACACAGATTCGCCAAAAGCCAATAAAGCGATTTACTAATCAAGCGTGTATACCGATGAAAGCGAGCAAGCCGTCCACTCTATTCAATGCGTGGCATGATAGTTTCCCCAGCGGATCATCGCGTCATTCTGGAAAATTCAAGCCTAAAAACGTGTAACCAATCTAGATTTCATTTTATCATCTATATGCATAAAGTGCTAAATCAATATACAATAAACTATACATTTACTTTGTACTAATAAATTATGGAAACTAGAATGATTAGCATAAATCTTCCGTACATATGATTTCTGTTTACTTTAATAGTTGAATAAATAATGTTTAGTTTTCAATTACCAATATTTATATGATCCCGTGAACACATCTTTGCTAAATGTTATGTGTGCTTTTTTTAATGTCCAAATCAAAAAAATTTGAATATGCATTTAGAATTGAACTTTTTTTAAATTACAAAAATACTATATCCGCCAGTAATTATCGATTAAATTTATTGACTTTATCAAGGAGATTATTTGTGTAGGGACTTGTCCTTTCTTTTGCTTGCAGTCACGAAAGTAGATAACGATCTATAACAATTTTTGAAATAAACAATTAAGTCTATGCTCTTTTATTTATATTTTGAAATCTCCAATGTATTCCGGCTCTGGGACTTCTGGACTGTGCGGGCATTCGCTTCTATAACATATATATACATATATAGCGAACGCCCACGGTTCAGAATCCAGATGTCCCAGAGCCATGTATTCCAGACGATTTTATCAAAAATTACGTTCATTTTATCTACTTCAAATTTGTATATGACTGTATTCATATGTAGTTAAACCTCCCGTAGTGTCGCACATCGGATCTTTCAATTCTAATAATAAAAAAAGGCGTGCAGCGCAGTGATGTGCATGGATTATGCTCCCAGCACATCACTGCTACAGTGCACCCCCAAAAAGTGCTGGAATTTTTTTTAATCGATTATATATTTACCTTGAGGAATGTTCAGTTAGTTTTGACGGAGATTGACTGATGCAGAACCTATTCAAAATTAATTGAAATATGATGTTTTCTATGGCACTGATTATCTAAAATTTTCACTTCAACTCGTGATATCTCAGCAAGATATTAATATTTTTCATTCAAATTTTGACATGATTATCTTCGAGCTATTCTTCGAAAGGTAAGACTAATCCGAAGTCTTCGGCATCTTCTACAACAAAATAGCGAATTTAAAAAAAATATATATCCCTCAAGGACGACTTTTCTTTCACTCACAAACTTTGTGTTACAAATTTTTGAATTTTGAACTTTAAAGATAGATACACCGTCAATTGATGTATGAAGATATTTTATGGAACGATTCAGATTCATATGAGTAATGGTTATGAGGCAATAGTAATTTATTTATAACGTATGCGAGCAAGCATAAAAATGCACGAACGCATCGTTTAGTCGGTCGTTGCCAGCTACCGCAAACAATTGCATTTTGTTTGTTTTACGAGTAATATTTTCGCAGCATTGCTCGAATGATACTTACATTTTTTTTTTAAATTCGCTATCTTGTTACAAAAGATGCCGAAGACTTCGGACTAGTCTTACATCTCGAAGAATAGTTTGAAGATAATCGTGTCAAAATTGAAATGAAAAATATCAATATCTTGCTGAGATATCACAAGTTGAAGTGAAAATTTTAGAAATTCAGTGCATCAGAAAATATCGTTTCAGTTCATTTTGAATGTATTCTGCATCAGTCAATCTTTGTCAAAATCAACTGAACATTCCTCAAGGCAAATATAATCAATTAAAAAAAATTCCAGCCGGTTACTTCAATCTCATCGGTTAGAGGGTTAAGTGGGGGTGCGCTGCAAGCTTAAAATGACAAGGCGGGGGTCGGCGCAAAATTTGTATGTATAGCGTACAAGTAACGTTACTTGGCAATGGCCAGAAACGCCATAAACTGTGAAATATGTACACTTGGAAAAAAAAAAGTTCGATGTCAAATGAATTTTCACGCATTGGTTGGTGTGTATTGTGCACCACTAGTAAACATCCGTTTGTTACGACCTAGGAACAGGTGAACCGCTGAGAGAGGTTATCTCGGGGGGAGGTTCTGTGCTCGTAATTTACCGCTTCCCCTTCGGATTGATTGATGGTAAATAGCTGCGATGTTCTGAAGTTCATTACCAATCTTACTAAATGTTGATTTATTAAAATATTATTTCTTCGGATTGGTAGTTTCTCGACAGGAATTAGTAGAATCGTGAAGATGGTCGATTTGAAATGATTTTTTTAGAATACAGTTTTAAATTAAAACCACTATTTATTTATATGGCGGCCCACAACAAAATGAACAATTAACAATAAATTACAAATACAAAATTTTAATTACATGATATTTTTAAATTATGAGATTGAATCACGGTCAGATAGACAGTGTTTAGTCAAATTTTATGCTTATCATCCACTTAATTAAAATTCGAAAAAATTAGCGCTACGTAGAATATGTTTATCTTTATTTTGAATAAGAGTTATTACAAATACTTTGGTGTAGCCGTTATTTGTGCCGAAAATTTCAATATAAAAACATCGAAAAAGCCCTTCCTAAATAATCAAACCATATTATCTTGTGATTTTCAATTCTTTTATTTTATATGTTTAATATTAAACAGTTAATATTTAATGTATTAATTTCTCATGAGAAATATAAACCTTTGAGGAACTTTTTTTTAGCGCACATCTTATTACAGTTAACTCATCTTGATCTTACTTTCCGAAGGCATTTTATGTCTTTTATACGTACCTTACAATATTTCCCCAATAGCATTGCACGTGCACTCCGCCAAATGCTATTCGGGAGGTTCAGAAAATTTTGAACAAACTCAGTCAATAAAAAATTGACTTTACCAACCGAAAAATCATAACTGACGGTCAATTGTTCCTATAAAGTACGGTCATTTTATATCGCTATTGGTAATAAAATAGACCGCATAATGTCATTGGCGCACCATGATTATTCTTTTAAAGCTAAACGGTGATTGGTCATTAATTGAATGAAAAAAAGGGTTGCAGACAATGAACGTCTCAATTGGTCTCGATCTCTACCGTGAAAAAAAAAACCCCGTGAATAATATAGACGATCGGGGGCAGATCGGGGGCATTGGGGAGATTCATACGTTGAGTTTATTCTCCCGTTCACCACATGTTGATTTTATGAAAAAAATTCGATAAGAGAGACTGAAATAGGAAATCGTGGGTGTCTTCGCGCGAGTGCGAGTACGCGTGCTTTGCGCGATAAGCTGACAGTGAAACGCTCAAAATCGTTTCCGTCCTGAACCCCATTCTGAACACTTTTACGTCTCCTCTCTCAACAGTTAACAGTTCATGAGAACAGGAAGGCAAAGAGAAGTGCGACGAGTTACGTCACACACGACACACGGATTTATCATTTTTCGTAGGGCCCAAGAATATCCTAGGCCCATTTCTCTATTGAATTATCAGTTGATTTTGTCACCAAAAGTGTGGTTACAAATTTATTTCCGTTGTGAACAATATAATCCATATATTTGTGTGATTAGATAATACGTGTTTACCAGCGCGCTCCTCATCTTGAAGCATTTAAGGCGCGTCATCAGCATAACCTAAAAATTCTGTCGTTCATGTTGTAGAATTACATGGGCGTAATAGCCCCTTGTTATCATACCTAATTATCCTATTTATATATATATATATACATATATATGTATGCATATGTATATATATGTATATACATATATATGTATATAATATAAAATATACGGCGCCTTACATAGTGGCAATATTTTAACAAATTTATCAACTTTTGTAACTCGCGCCAATTATTTATTTTATCGCGTTAACTTGAGCGACTTGATTGGAAACTGTTCAAAATTCCAGTCTTGACTGAGAAACAAAAAAGACAGTCAGAAACCAGGTGATAGGTATTTACGATATTACATTCAAGATATATTCGAGATATCCGCTATTCAGGATGAATAATAAGAGGAAGAATCGTTCCAATCCGACAAGGTTATTTTTATTATATTTACTTTTCTATTTGAAATGAATAATAGTTTAGTGCATTAAATTATAAGGCAATCAACAAAATTTCTGAGTCATCTGATAAGATAATGTAAACAAAACAATGAGCAACTGTAGGTTGAGATTGATATAATGAAATGAAGAAAATGTATCATTACAAAATTGATATTCGTAATTTATAATTCAAACAATAATTAGGATGGGATTGTTTTTTGTATGAATCTTATTGAATTGAATATTGTTTCAGATCCCCGCGGGCTCGGGGTTCACAGGAAAGGAATGTCGTTGCTGAAGGTGTTTATAACAATGCCCATTTTATGCACGCAATAACCAGTCATGTCGGCAATACAGTACAGGTATTGTAATATAGAATTCTTTTCTTCAATTTATTCATTGAATAATAAAGTAATTAATCACACCTTCATAAATACGTACATGTGTATATATTTTTTTTTCTAGATTCAAACGCAAAATGGTTCACTTTATGAAGGAGTATTTCGAACATTTTCGAGTCAATTTGAAGTAGTTTTAGAAATGGCTCATCGTGTAGATAATTCAGGAAAGATTTGTGTTGATACTGTCGTGGAAAAACTTATATTTAAACCCCAAGATATAATCACAATGTCTGCTAAAGATGTAGACTTGGATTATGCAATCAGAGATACATTTCAAACTGATACCGCAATTAGTAAGTTTAATGGTTTAGTAGGTGAAAAAGAACTTGAACCTTGGGACGCCCCAATAACGATTAATGGTGATGATTTCGATTTGGATGGAACTGCCGTAAGTTTGTCGTTTATAATTGTTATTTCAATTTTATGGAGAAAAATAATTAATTGTTTAATTCTATAGGATATTTATTTTATGGTATGTTTTCAGAACGGTTGGGATGCTCATGAAATGTTTCGTAAAAATGAACAAATTTACGGTGTTCAATCAACATTTGAACCATCACTTGTTGGATACACTCTTCAATTACAGCGTAAAGATACGAAAGAGTTTAAGGATCAAGAGCAGAAGGCAGCAGAAATAGCTAGTGAAATTGAATCGCAGCCAAATCATAAAGCACGCTTAGATGTTGAAAATGGCGATGAAGAGGAACGTTTTGCGGCAGTTGTAAGTGATTTATTCTAATAAAATTGATATTAATTTAGACACATGAAAACTGTTGAGAAGTAGGTACTGTGTTCAAATAAAAATCTAGTTTGAACGCCACATATTTTATATATATTTTCAATTTTATAAAATTATTTATACATACAAACTTGAAAGAGGAAAAAAAATCTTAAAACATTGACTATAGTTTTATAACGTTCTTTCTGATGACTTTTTCAACCAATGAAGTCATACAAAAAAAAGTGCAATCGTTGAATCAACTGTGAACTGTTCCACTTTATATTGTTATTGAAAATTGAGCCGATAATATGAATATTCACAAACTGGACACAATATATATTTCAAACAATTTTTTAATCCATATATTAGAATTCGTAAATCAACTGAGAATTTTTGACATATTTGTGTGTTGATTACATAATATTGTATGCTTCTCAACAACAATATTGAATAAATTAATGGATAAGTTAATTTGTTCATTTGTTAATGATTATAGTCGAGGCCAACAAATGAAGGAAAATACGTACCTCCAGCAAAGAGAAATAGTGTAAATGCAGGTAAATTAACACGTTCAACACCGCCAATAGCGTCGGCTAGTCCAGCACATGGTAAAAATGTCTTCAATCAACCACCACCATCGTCATCTTCAGTGTCTTCTAATTCTCAACAAACGAGTAACATTCCAGTTGGGTCTGGTGGTTTATCATCCAATCATAGTGTATTACAACATCCAATAATGGCGATGCCACCAAGCGGTGTTGTTGTTGCTTACAATACTCCACCGCCTTTTGTACCACCACCACCAACGACAACACAGCCACCACCTGGTACAGCTGTACCTGTTATATCACAAGTACAGTTGCCACCACAACATGGGCCATCATTATCTCAAACCACATTTCCACCACCACAACAACAACAGCAAACACAGCAGTCATTGCCGCAAAACAAGCTTAATCTTGATAAACGTGATCGTCCAGGCAGACAACAAAATTACCAATCTGATAAAGCGCCCCCTGCCCCATTTCCACAATCAAATATTTCGGTATCACATCAACAACATTTACCTCATAATCCCCACACACCATTGCAGCAACAAAATTCACTAGAGTCTCAACGTAGTGATCTTCTAACGCCTAAAACTGATCATCGAAAAATTCCTACACCAAGATCAAGAGACGAACAACACGCTGAGTTACGTCAATTTGCGTCTGACTTCAAAATATCTGATACAACAACACAAGATATTCCACTACACTCACGTAAACAACATCATCAACAGCAGCAGCAACAACCACAGCAGCAGCAGCCACAACAACAGCAGCAACAACAACAGCAGCAACAACAACAACAACAGCAACATCATCAAGATTCACATACACAACAGTCAATACAACCGTCTCATCATCCACCGATTCTTCAACATTCATCTCCTCCACAACAAACAGCAATACAATCATCGCAACATCAAACACCACATCAGCAACAACACCAACCAGTGCAGGAGATTGAGCCCGTTGTAACAAGTAAACCTCCGCCAGGACCAGTAACATCAATACGGCCTATAACACCACCACAACAGCAAGTGCAGCAACAAACAACATCGGCAATGCAACAGACATTAGAACCTGCAATTGATAAAATTACTACTGCGTTTAAAAAGTCAACATTGAATCCAAATGCAAAAGAATTCAATCCTAATGCAAAGCCATTTACACCAGTACGTACATGATTTTTATCTAACTTTTTATAGCCAATACAAAAGAATAAAATAATTAACATTCGGATAGTGTTATTGATGTTTGTAAATGTAAAATTTTAGCGATCGCCAAGTACACCAACACCAAGTAGACCACATACACCCCAAACACCTCAATATTCTGGTACTATGCCGGCCACTGTTGTAATGACACCGGCTTACGTAATGACAAGTCAGCCACCATCAGCGTTTTCTCAGAGTCAAGCCCAACCGGTAACAAGGTTCCGGAAGGGTCAGTATCTAGGTATTGTTACAAATTTCCAATTATTTATTCAGATATACAAATATTCACAGTCTTTTTTTAACAGTAATTAACTCTTGTTTATATTGTTTATTGCATTAATTTGGGTATCTTCCAGTGCCAATGATGCAGCATCGAGCGCCAGATATCGCATCCCAGATGCAAGTTGCCGCTGCAACTGGTCAACCATTGTTAGCTCCCGCGCCACTTCATCCATCATTTCAGGTGCCTTATCCAGGCCAACCTGCTTATCAGCAAATGGTGCGAATGGTACAACAGCCGCCTCCACCACCTCATATGGCAACGCCTTATCATCATCATCATGAATCGCCTGGACCCCAAAATCCTGGTATGCAATATATGGGACCGCATGGTCATCCACATCAGCATCATGTTGGCCAACAACCACCAAGTCAAGCACAGTCACCAGCAAATCCTAATCAACAACATACCCCTGGCACATATAATCCACCAGGTACTCCACAACCATCATATCCCCAACCACCGCCACAGGGCCACGCGCCGAGTTATCAAATAATGTGTCCGATTATTCCACCACACATACCAATTCCGCCACAGCATATGCAATATTTACAAGCTCAAGCACCACCAGGCGCTCAACAGACAATACCAGTTATTTTGCCTCATAATCAGTAGCAACGACAACGATCGAAAAGAGAGAACCGTTAATATTTTATTTTCAATTTTCTGAATTACAATGGAAGCTTGATGTCGGAGAGATAGACAAAGATAAAGAGAAAAGATTGAAAATGTATGGGAGCGTACCTGTAAAAATTTATCCCAATTTTTATTACATAATTCGGTCTATATCGTGCTCTCATACAGGTGCTGCTTGAATCTTGCTTCTTTTTTTCAATAAATATTTTTGCATTCATTGTCTTGATGCTCAAATAGTTTAATACCTCTCATATTTGTTTCTCAATAGGTATTGAGCATTCAGGATTAAAAAGTAACCATCAAAATAATAACGGGAATTTATCATGTATTGTACGCAACATGTAACTATACAATCTGCATTGTTACGGCGTGTCAATATAAATAAATATTGAGATAGAAGAAAAGAAGAAGAAGAAGAAGAAGAAGAGTAAAGAAAACGATGTGTTCGCGTATTGCAAGTTTCCAGTTTCAGATATATGAATAAAATTATTCATAAATTGCTGTAATAATATTGATTTCGGTTCATCGGCTCGATCGTTGTTGAATATTCTATGATGTTTCGTAAATCGATTTTCGTATATGAAGATCGTAAACGAATAAAAGCAGTAGTTTTACATGCTGTATTATGGGGACTTTCATGAGAATTTTATTCAACTACCGTTCCCTATTTCATTATTTATTTTTTTTTCCTCTTCAATTTATTAAAATAATTACGACATTATTATTGACGGTCGCTCATTAACCATTGAGAAATCAATTGACCATTAATCGATATAGTTTATTTCTGTTATTTCGGAATATTATCAAATAATTGGTCAGTTCCAAGATTCATTGAATAATTCCGCATGACGCTCACAAATGAGAAATTTTTATGAATATCCATAATTCATTTAGATGCACTAAAACTTCTGAAAAACGTCAAGATAACAAAATTAAAATCATTCAAAATGGTAGATAACACAGAGAAACAGAAAAGAAATTAACGAAAACCTGCCTGCAAAATAATTTCTTACTCATCTTGTATGTCTCTTTGCAAAGTTGTCAGTTTCCATAATTTTATTATGAAAATGTGACGGTTGAATGTGGAATGGTCGAGGAAAAATCGTGTCACCATCATTTTTATGTAGGGTTTATCATACCTTTCGCTAATTTTTTGCACACTGTTGCACTTGTATAGTTCAAAATAGTAACAATAAATAATAATGAAATTAAAACATTACACTAAAAAATTCGTCTGTGTGTAAGCATAAATATTTATAATTGCTTTTGGTGCAGATTGTCGAATTTTGAAAAATGTAACATGTTGAAAAAAAATTTAATGTTATTAATCAAAATTAAAATCAATCGAAGATTTTAGTGCAATTTCCTAATGGGGAAAAACGAAAAATAATATGCAATTATAAAACATTTAATTCGACTTAAATGTAAACAAAATTATCAATGAATGCAAATTTATCTTTTATTTCAAAAAAATAGAATTATCTTCATACATAAATTAATTAGTATGAGAATGTTGTCATAAAATGAAACACAAATATTTAAAATTTTGATGATATCGCAAAATCTCAATGCGATAAAAACTCGACAAAGTATCATTTAGGTCTGTGAATTGTTAGTTGGAATTTTATTACATGATGATGATGCGATAGTAATAATAAATGTTTAAAAATAAATCGTCAACGATTTTGATGATGAGAAGTAACATGAGTGCGAATTCTTCTAAACTAAACTCCAAAGCACCAATTTAATCATACAAAATTCTAAATATTCATTCATTTATGAACGTTTGCGGTTAAGAAATTTAATTAATTATATTTTTGAATAATTTGACCAATTCCAACTCGACAACATGAGTATTAAATTCAAGTAATGAATAATTGAAAATATCAACAATCCCAGTTTTTTTATATTTTGATCGAAAAAGAAAAACAAATATGTATTATCAGACGTGAAACATTTATAAACTAGTTGAAAGTGAGGATTTTAAAATTCGTATCATTTGTTTGAGATGAATGTGTAAAATGAGTCAAATTATTAAAAGAAAAATGTTTAAATAATGAGGCCTCATTAGATAAGAACTTGAATCATTTCCGATAATTCAATTAAAGAAATATTGGTCATCTTAAGACATTGATAAACCTGAAATTGAAAAATTAAAGCATAGTATGCTTCAACAATAATGAAATGAGTATTATAGAATACAGGATGAAGACAGGTACGAATGTATGAAGGAATAAACTATGTTTCTTGTGGTTGAAACAGTTCGCTGTGTGGCATCGTTAGACACAAATTTTATATGGAAGAGAATTAAAAAAAAACATCAAAATAAAGTGAATAAGTAAAATTACTATAATTTAACTTGATTTTTATATTTTTTTATACTTGACGATTTTTCTTTCACCTATTTTTCTGTGATATATTTTGAACAATTGTTATAGCAGCCTGGTGAGAAGGAGAAACAGTGTGACACAAAACAGGTTGCCATCAAAGTACTTCAAAAGGATTTTACCCTTACAAATTTCGATCCATTTCGAGTTGGGCAGTTGGATCATACGACATGATAACGAATTTTACTTTGTTTCTTATTCAAGATTTCCAATTTTCTAAACTATTGCATGATTTCTTTATAGAATGGTTTCAAAGTGTTCAAGGACGCATTTACAATGTAAGTACGAATGACCGTAAATTTTGAATTGTGGAAAAAATTAAAAATATTGCTATAGATTTTTTTTTAATTGAAAATTCGGATATGCTGGTAACAAAATTTCTTTCGAATCTTTCCCGATCCAGTTTTAATATTTCTATTCAAAGTTTCTCCAAATTAATATACATAATTCATTTATTTCATAGGAATTTCGTTAGATTAAATGGGTAAAAAACGAGCATTTTTTGTTTTTTATTTCATAAATTTGAGCGAGTTTTCTTTCAATTTTTAAATTCGGGGGGTAAAAAATGGTCAGTACCTCAAAGAGTCCGAAAATATGGGCTTTTTTGTATTTTTGCAAACTTTGAAGCAATAGAACTTTGCCAATTTTTGGAATATTTCAATTTTTCCGAAGCTATCTGAAACAGCATTAATAAATGATACAAGTGGTTTTTTTATATATCCACTCACAAGTTGCGCACCGATATTTTACATTATATGAAACTGTATTAGGCATTAAGAGGTTTTTCATTAATCACTGTATACTATATAAGCGCAATCCATTATCATATTTTGTGGCTGTAAAGTATTTTTCAAAATAAGTGTTCTATTTTTGTAAATTTTCTGTGATACTCCATCTTGAGACAGTAATTCGATAAAATTAAATATTGGACTTGAAGTGTCATTGACATAATTATGGTACTTAATCCTATCACAATATGCTACCAGTAACGACTGGGTCATGGAATCAAAAACACATGTATTTTGAACCATTACGCACTGATCTAAGATGTTTTGTGGCCGTAAAGAATTAAATTACCATTTTTTTACAATGGCATTTTTATTCTGTAGTGAGGATAATTATAAATACCTTCTGAATCAGGACATAATCCTCCCAAATACTTATCATGATTCATATATTTGTCTTTTTTTTCTTCCCACGTTTCAGTTTCGTTTATAAATATTATTCCTTCAATATTATCATTCTCCAACAAGGCACATAAAGTTCATATGAATTTACAATTATTTCATTTATATCTTTAATGGCATTTAATTCTTCCTGCCAATTATGTGATAATGACTGTTCTATAATTTTCCATTGTTTTTTATCTAAGTTGGTATTTCGCGATTCAAAAGGTACAAAAGTTTGATGCGAATCGATTTTTTTTTTCATGTGAAACTTCTTCGTTCGATGAAGATGATTTATGAACATTTAAAATTTTTATTGAAATTGCCAACAATCTAATGTGTAATATTAAAAATTTGTCAATTCGCATATTTTTTGCACTCCCTAAAACTAAGTTTTTCAATTCATTGGAGTATTCTCCACTTCTGGCTGAAAACGTTACATATATTTCAGAGGCTATAATAGCTGTCCACAATGGAAACTCTACATATTTGTAATAAATTAATACCAAAATCGTGACAGTAGTATGAATTTGGTCTGTTTCCAAGATTTATAAATTTTTTACTGTTTGTTTCTGCAAATTTCTTACACAATACTCGGTATATGTAGTGAGATTTAAATTATTAAATGCGAGAGTTACAGCGTTTAACAGTGCAAAGGACTAGTCCGTTATGGTTTCTTTTGGACAAACTGCATCGGATTGCAACCATTCCCGCAATCAATACATTAACATTTTTGTCGTGCTTTTCTGAGACCATTTGTAAAATGGGCAATATAATTTTTTTTTTATTTAAAGGGACGGCTAATTGGTATAAAAATAAATGATGTGAAGTTCCATCAAGTTTTTCAATATTCTTTATAAGTGGGTCCGTTATTTATACGTTTACCATGTCTGTTTTCATTTATGAAAATTTTTGGTACAAAAATAGTTATTCAGGACTGAAATATATAACAAAAAATTTATCCAAACCTATCTTACGAATAATATCAGACGATTCGGCTTTGTATTTCAATGCTAGCACAGATCATTTTTTTATATATAACAGGATCATTAATTTTACCTAAATCTAATTTTTCATCTGCATCAAGTTGTCCCACTTTGCATAGTACTGATTCATTGTATAAGTGCGCGAGCTCTATTTCACCAAATTCCATTAAATCGTTCGCATACATGGAATTGTTAATATTTATTTGCAGATTTTTCAAACCCGTTTTTTTAAATTACTAAAAATGACATATGAATCACTCACAAAATTGTCATTATTTCGTCATCAATTTGTATATTTATAAATAACGCCAAAAAATGCTTCAAAATGCGCTTTGGAAATTTGAACGATTACAATATTCCTTTTACTATTTTGTTATAAGAAGTCAAAAGTATTTATCTGCATCCGTGATATTGTAATATGAAGATGAAGTCGAAATTAAAGAAGTTCGTTTTTTGTAGATTCCCATTTAAAAATCGTGTTGGTTCCTGTTTATTTCGAGTGCAAAACTAGATATCTCAAACAGAAATTGAGAAAGATTGCTGTTTAAGAAATCGAGTAAGAAATAGATTGTAATTTATCTGAGTTTACGTATCACTTAGTTAATCTAATATGGTTGAAAATTTACTGTTTTCTTCGAAATGTGTTGATAATAAAATGATTAATTCGGAAAATATTCTCAATTGTGATGTTATTATCGAAATGTGGTGAATATTAGATGAAATATTTGAGAGTATTTAACATTTCTTTTTTGAATAAACTAAATTATTCCCGAATATGTATATACATCAAAATAAATTAACGGAAGAAAATCCTGCATAATTTTATACTTTCTTTTGAAAAAACAATTCACCTTAGAGATATAAGCAGAAAATCGAGGTATAATCAACAATGAACTCTAATGTACACATTTTTTTATCATTTTTATAATTCTTGGATATTCTATATTTTTTTTTTAGAATTGTAAGCCTTGGTGAATGAACTATCACTTGAATAAATTTTATTGATGTAAATTCTGTAATTATAAACATTTATATGTATATATATCAAAATATGACAAATCATTATCTGTTCTTTTTTACTTATCAATACAAATAATGTTAGCTAGGCGTTTAAGAACAGTTTGTAATTATCGTCATATTGTACTTCAAATAGTTGTGAATTAGTCTTTGCCAAAATCGACACTTGTAAGTGGCTGATCAATGCGATATAGATCATTGGCAATATTGAAATAACCCAAATATTCTGCAGTTTCTGGAGTTGTATCAATATGATAATGACCACCTTCATCATTACCATAACTATGAAAATGTTGTGGGCGGAGATCGAGGTCACTTTCTGATGAAACAAAAGTTCCAACTGCAATTAAAGGCGCAGCCATTTCATAAAAGTGCAACCATTCGTTCAAAGATTTCTCTGTGGTGAGCGGTGTTGTGGAGAAGTCCGGCATCACGTGTTGTTTAGCTTTGCCGTTTTTCAGCATAAATGTTCCTCCCAAACCTAGAACGACCAAAATTTTTAATAAAAGTATAAAACCTCAAATCTCCTAAACCTATCAATTTGATAATTGCGTAAGTGATTTAGTTTAAAATACTTCCATCAAATGATATTTTATTCACAATTAATAATTATGTGCAAGGGCGCCGGTGCACCCCCCTGCCTCGAGGAAAATTCAACAAAATTTTGTCCCTCCCCCCCCTCTCCGCACCCGCGGAGTTCAATCGTGCACCCCCCTGGCGAAAGTCCTGTCGGCGCCCATGATTATGTGTAAAGTATCGAGATCTTTTGGCCGCATATGAATCAACTTACATATTATATGTTGCAAATATGTATTATATATTGCAAATAAACATTAGATTAATATTTATTTATAAACGTATTGATCATTTTTTTACAAAACACACACCCATTTAACTTGACATTTTCGAATTGTCCAAAAAAATAATTCACAACTTATATACATAAAATTACTTGGCACGTATTTCAGAAATTTGCTGAAAAATTTTTTTCCAGATTTCCTCCAATCTTCTTTGACTTGAAAATTATTATCTCCAGTTCTACTGATCCGATCTAAATCTTCTTTTTTGCCTTTTGTACTCTATTACGATAGGTTCCGAAGTGTATTAAAAACAAAATTTATTGTGAACAGTTGAAATATAATAAGAATTTAATTGTTTCAGCGGGTTTTACATGCTCACCCCCCAACTAGAATTGATTTGAAAAAAATACCATTTTGTTGTTTATCCTCTCATCTACTAAATCCATTTTTTTAGAAAAGTATAATCTCTATTAGATCGAAAGTTATTAAATATTTCCGAACGTAAGTTACACAGCATGCGAGATTTACGATTTGTTCACAATAAATTGAATAAATGTTACATTTCGAAAGCTAATGTAATAAAGTATAAAATGTAAGAAAGATAAGTCTAATCGGATGAATAGAACAGGAGATAATAAATTTCGAGTACAAAACAATAGGACGAAATTCATTTGTACCTAGATATTTTCGAAAAAAAATCTTTTTCAGCAAAAACCTAAAGTACGCCTTAAATAAATTCATTGAAAGATGCAGAAAAAAAATTCTTATCGCATTTGATGAAACCAAGTTTTTTTTTTCTGAAATCTGTCTTGTTTTGTAAAAGAATGACCCATATATTCTTATAGATGAGAAAAGTCTATAGATATGCGATAACGGTTATCAGGCAAAGTGAAAATGAAAGATAAAATTATTCTAGTTGTAGATAATTGGTGTCATAGTAATTATTTTTGAAAGGCTTCTGTAATAATGTCATAATAATATCTGCAAAAAATACAGAATACCTCTGATTATCACTCATTACGTACAATTATGAAAACTGTAATGATTTTACGGTACTACACGCAATGCATTGACTAAATGAATTACATACATATGGTATTGTATATTTGAAAATTCAACATATTTACCAACTAATTGATTTTTGTAGTGAGTCGCTAATGCATTTTGCATTGTGGCGATGAAATCTAATTTTCCGATACGTTTTTTGACATGAACTTTTAGAACTCTCCCGCATTCTCCCTGCGATACATAAAGATTGGCTAATATTGCAAATCTAGTGTCCAATCTTTCAGATTTCTGGAGCACACAGTGATCCTCATTGCCAACCCATGCCAATCTTGTTTCATTTTTTAACTCACTTGGAGACACAACTAGATTCATCATCATCTACTCAATAGAAATACAATATTTATCATACTAAATGATAAATTAAATGGCAAAATATTACATACTTCACAATTACGAGAGAGTTGGGGCCATGGACCGGCCCCTGCTCCAATAACAAACGCATTTTCATTAAAATTTAATTGTTTCAGAATGTATTGTATATCATAGATTTTATCTTTTTGAGCCAATGGAAGCAAGAATGCTGGTCCACCAATCTCTATTAATGTTCCAGTGCTTCCAAGTCCTAAATGAAAAATTAAAATTAAGACAATATACATATAACACGGTTTTGTACGGATTGAACGTACAATAATAATATAAATTACAAACCTGATGCTGCTAATGTAAAAGGTGCCTTTGTTAAGTCTGGACATTCAACTATTTCCACCGAAACTTCCGCAAAATTTTTCAACAATGCAAGACTGATAACTGGAATAAAATAATAATTAATAACGTCTGGTTTATTTTATCTATTAATATCTAAAACATATGTTCAGTTCAAGAAAAATTATCCATATGCTGTGAAGCCTGATTCGAAAATCCTGTTGTTTCTCAATACTTTTCTTTATTTTCCGTAGAATATCCGATTCCAAATAGCGATTGGCTATTTAGGTGACTAACTAGACTACTTCAAAGAAAAAAAATATGCAAAATATAATAACATACCATCTTTAATTTGTTCTAAAGTTGGTGTAAAAAGTTTCCGTTCTGTAATTTTTAGATTAGCATCCATTGAAGACATTATTATTATTATTAATATTAATATTATTCAGTTTGTACGATCACAAAGTATGTAAAAATTATTGTCGGAAATTTTGAATGTGCGACTCTATATATAGGGATGGGCAATGTTCGAAAAAAAAACATTGGTTATCACCAAGTTTCGACGTTTCATAATCGATGATCAGAATATCGATTAATCGATTATTTATTAAAATAGCGCCAAATTCAAAGTTATGATTTTTTTCAATTAAGAAATTAAAGATGAGTTAAGCAATTATATTTGCTGAAGGTGGGTTTGAATAGTATTTGAATAAACAATAATTGAATGCTTTTTGATTAATTCGAAGAATATACTTCATCCAACTATCAAAAAATTACTTTTTTGGGCGAGTGCCTTAAAAAACGACGTTTTAGGGACTAAATAGAGTCCCTAAAATGATACTTTTCTATACACTTTTTTACTTCACGGACGCATGTTATTTATTTCAATTGATAATCATATTTATTATAAATTTATTCCTGAAAAATAATGAAACTGAAACAATAACTATTATTTCATAAATCATAATGAATATTTACTGATGAGAATAGTTGAGCTTTTAATAACTAAATGAAGAAAGATAATTGATAAATTAAAGAATAACATAATAATGCGAACCAATTGGAATATGCAGATTTCAATTGAAAATGACGTCACTAAGGACTGTTGCGTGACACATATATGCTGGATTCTACAAATAGGAAATATCCTGTTTTGAGATAGTTGTCACAAGGAATGATAAATTTAGGAATGTTTTCAAATTTGGATATTATGTTCATAATAGCAAAATGTAATAGTACAATAAATATTAGGAAGATACTCTATAAATTAATAGAGATAAACGCATTTAAAATTTGTATATTTAACGGGTTTAACCTCCAAAAATCTGGGAAAAAACGTACATTTATTCCAATAACATAAAAACCAAATTTACTACCTGAATAAAAAACTGCTTGTATACAGAGTAATGAGGTACGAATTGGCAAAAAATAATCTCTACTCAGGTTCAGAGGTATAGTCCGACAAATATCAAGGTTTTACTAAAATTTGTTTGGTATTGGTTCTGATCAGTGTTATGCTGAAAGCTAGTTTTGACGCATGTGTACTAGAAATCCTATAGTGCTGTATATCTATATTTATAATATAATATAGGTATACTCTTGTAAAGCACTAAAAGATTTTTTACTAAAGCTGCCTTTCAGCACAACACTGGTTTTGAATTTTGATATGAAAACAATTTTTATGAGGGAACGATGTAGCAACAGTACATTCAATAATATTAACGTATTATTATTCGTAAAAAATATATTATTCAATATTTTTCTCAAAAGAATTTATCAAAATTATCAAAATGATATTAATCATAAAATCAAAAAAATTTTTGTTCAAACAGCATCATTTTTGTGAACTACCTTTAAGGGCAAAATTCTTTGGTGAATTTTGAGTGAGAACCAATCGGAGAGCAAATTTTATCACATATGAATGACATGCGCATAAAAGTTTACCATTTTTTTTTGACATCTGAAGTGATCCTGCGCACGCAACATAACCTACCTTGAAATCCAGCTTTCGAAAGTGCTTCGTCTGAAACTAACAGCTGAAAAAACCATCAAATCTAACTTCACAGCACGCTTAAATCAGTGATGTGATGATGAAGCATGTGACGCCTGTGCTATATCCCCAGTATAGGGATATATATTTAAGCATAGAATAAGTAGACTATAAGAAACTACACCTTAAGTGAATTAGGTAGAAGAAATAACGTATATACCTATATATAAGTAAGATAAACGAGAACTACGATCGATATTACAGAATCCTATCAAATAATTAGACGATTGAATTCAAATTAATAATTATCTGTACACATTTAATGAAAATTTAATGAACATTGCAATGAACATATGAAATATGAAATAATTTAATTACGCAACTAAAAACTAGAACTGACAAATACCATACGCTATAATAAATAAAAGCAGTATAAAATAAATACCAGGAAATATCGAGAAAAACTAACAGGCTCTTACTTGAAATCAGAGGTAAAACAAAATATAATATGAATAAATATTCCATCACTATCGCTCTTAGAAATAACAGAAATAACAGAAATAAACGTTAAACCAAAAATGCACTTTTATAAACTCTAAATAATGCACATACGCTAAACATAAATGTCAAACATTTTAAATAAATATCTTTTTTATATATATATTTCAATACAGAAACGAAATCCATAAGTTAAACAGAACACTACCCATAAAAATTACACTTGGTATCAAATACCAAGAAAAGCAATAAAACTATAAGGGAACCATTCGAGAAATAAATAAGAAATAATACACCATAAAGAAAATAACCGATGAAATATGAATGACACAAACGAATAAAAATTAGAAGTATATAATCATGATAAAAATATATGAAATAAACATAACACTTATAGAATTACTTATATCAAATAAAATCTCTTCCATTTCATCTTAAAAACCAATAGAATCAAATAAAATGAAAATAAAGCAAGAAAGGGAATTGTTTAAATAAAACCAACCTATGATAAAGTTACTTGGACCGTGAGAAACTTTGATTTCTCCTTCCAACTAACTTCATCATCTAATACCTAAAATCAAAATAGAAAAATCAGTTCTCCGATTGAATTTAACTGCGACAGTAGTTCTCTCCGACGATCATCGAAAAGAAAAGTTTTCCGCTAATCATTAGATCGATTAACTATCCAAGATTAGTCGAAGTCTAAGTTCTCTAAGGAATATCGAAATAAATAATTCGCAATAGATCTATAAAATCAATAAATTTTATTATTCAAGTACAAACGGCACATCACGTTTCCGGGGTTGATAGAAGTCGAGCGAAGTTAATGTTCTCGCTGTGCAGTAATAAAAACCTAAGAGTGACATTGTGCGTGATTTGTTTCGCTTAAAATAAAATAAATTGAAGATAATAAACAATCAATAAATTAATCGATCGGAGTTCTCATTAGATAAGTTCTAATACTAAAAACATTATTAAATAGATAAAAATATAGTTATTTTTGATTAGCTAAATGTTAAGTGACGTTAATTAAAGTTTCATTCTTGTGCAATTAAATGCCGGAGTTGAATTTATAAACTTTAAAACTATTTTTAACTCTCATTTTCACATTTTTATAGACATATTTTAATACATAATAGCGAAGAAAGAAATTATTTTGATATTGGTTGAAAAAAAATTTCTTTGCGTGAAATTTTAATTTGTATTTCAATGTTGATTATTAATTGATTCAGGTGGAGATTGATTCTGGAGCGATATTTGAACAGGAAGCAGTTCCCGTGCTTCCTAATTACACCAACGAGACTAATTCAAGAATGAGTAAAAACTATTGAACATCAAGCGTATCCTAGAGCATTCCAATATTTAGCGAATGGACGTATAAAAACTCCGAGATGATGGTACAGTTCAGTGCAGTGATTAAATTATCATTTCAAACAATTGATTATATGTATGTATGTATCTACATATGTACTTTTTATGTACTTCTGATTAGTATAACCAATACATAATTAAATTTTGTACATTTCAATTTTATTTTGGTATTTTTTCATTTTTCGTATTTTTTTATTTAAAATGCCGAGCTCATATTTTATTTCTGCATGCAGTAACAGACTACGTTATTACATTGGCAATTTTCACAAAAAGTTAAACAACAGTATTCAAATTGTTAGAAAAAAGTAATAATTCAATTGATTGCGCAGAAGTATATAAAAACATTCATTCTTCCCCGTAAGTCATCATCACAAATGGGATATGCTTTCATTTTACTATGTCTAGAGCTCCAAAAACAGTTGATTGTATAGACAAGTATGGATATTTAAGAAAATGAAGTGAACACGCTATAGAAGCAGCATTTTAAGATTATCAGCCAGATTAAACTTATCGCAAAGTCGACAATAATCCATTTTACTTTTATCATTATCAATAGTACTGTATTTTCAATCAATAATAAGATACTGCTTAATAAAATCCAATCACAATAGATCGTGGAATATACTTACTGGGTGAATACACCAAGTACACTACCCCATAGATGGCGCAAAAATGTGTATTTATATTATGTGGAATGCAACTTTTCTAACTTTTGGAATCGCTATATCTTAGGATTGGTGATTCGCAAGGAAAAAAGCATAGAATTAGTTTTTGTAGACAATTACATGATCTACAACTTTTTTTCGATCTATTTTGATGATAACATTATCGTTCATAAAGAAGATTTATATAACCGATTTTCTGACTTTCGACCATGAATAACTTTTTTAACATACATAAAATCGAGGGAAACTTTTCTCATTTATTTTTCGATGGCGTAATTAAGATCTATCCGGAAATTCAGCTTCATACGAATTATTGCGAACTGAGATATCTATTTTAACTGGACCAAGTTCCCGATTACACATAATTATACATTATTTTTGCAATCATACATTATAATAAAACATTTTAATAAAAAGCACTTTATGAAATTTTTATGAAACAAAAATAAAATGATTGTCGCTTTATCATTCTCGAGCAGCCGAGTTCACCCAGACGCCACACACGCTTGCGTGAGTGCATCTTCCACCTGGTCCCACTTTTGTGGTTTGCGGCCTAAATCTAGCATGACAGCTTCTTCTTTTTAACATGTCATAAGTGATAATACCATATATTCAAATCACACTGATGACTTTAAACATGACTATAGAAAATATCTTGGGTTGAATTAATTTTTTTTTTATTTTTAAGATTATAGAATATGAAAATCTTTGACTTACATTGCATCATTGTTGCAATTGAATCCTGTGAAATCCTGAAAAAATTCCCGA
This sequence comes from Microctonus aethiopoides, assembly GCA_030347275.1. Taxonomy (NCBI): domain Eukaryota; kingdom Metazoa; phylum Arthropoda; class Insecta; order Hymenoptera; family Braconidae; genus Microctonus; species Microctonus aethiopoides. The sequence goes on from JAQQBS010000001.1 coordinate 10,698,202, forward strand.
CGAATCATGAAACTAATGTTATTTTGAAATAATTACTTCTATATGTTTGATTTTCCGATTTCGAATGTGGACGGTCGTTATCGTTCCAATATAACAATTAACTTCTTAGATATTTTGGGCGGTGTTTATGCTGACTAATGAGTATAAATTCAGCTCGATCGGCGTTAAGCAAAACAATTGAGTTTCAAATGGCTATCGACTGGCCAGCAGTCTATAACTTATTGTGAGCGAAATACAAATTGTTCCAGCAGTCCAGTAATATATTCAGGTGGAATATTGTGTACTAACACACTATCTGAAAACCCGTTATTATATATGTACATATTTGAATAACGATCGAGGGGAGTGCTATAAACATTGTAACGATTTGATATTGATTGATTGTTTAAAGTGGTAAGTGATGTTGATAGAGTTCACTTTGTTGTATATTTTAGGGTATTTGAACAAAAAAGAGGCAATAAATGAAACCGCTCTTCCACACACGGAGAGAAAAATCTGCGAAATTTTACTGTGCTGTGCATTACAAAACAGTCATAAATGACATTTTCAGAAATATTTATCTTTTAAACGAAGAAAAATTGATATGGAGTCATAGAAAAATTAAAATAAGCGTGGATATTTTTAAGTAACAACACGGTAAAATTTCTGTGACAGCATAGTAAAAATTCCCAAACAAGCCGTTTTAGTACTCTGTTGACGAACATTTCTTAGCTGCTCTAAGGTTGAATATGAGATGCTTCATAAAAATTTTCCTGTCTAGTAATCGGGGCTCACTTCATTTGTTTTTTTTTTTTTACTCAAAAAAATTAATCGTATTCAATTTGTAAATTATTTATGTTTTCATTCATTTATTCATTGTATTTTCTCATGCATTTATTTGATTTTTTCGTTTATTTATTTTATATAATTTATTTATATATTAATATATTTAATGATTATTCTTTTCAAAAAATATTTGTTTCATTCATGTCTAAGAATCAGCATGCAGTGACGCTCAATAAAAATTTTTTATTTTAAAAATTAAAATTCACAATTAGCCCCTTGAAATATCATATGACATCTATAAAATTCTATATTAAAACCATTTTAAAGAAAAATGTTTTCATTTATTTATAAAATGGTTTTTATATAATTTAATTTTTTAGGCGAGTGCCTCAAAAAACGACGTTTTAGGGACTAAATAGAGTCCCTAAAATGATACTTTTCTGTACACTTTTTTACTTCACGGACGCATGTTATTTATTTCAATTGATAATTATATTTGTTATAAATTTATTCCTAAAAAATAACGAAACCGAAACAGGAGTTTGAAATATTATTTCATAACATTACTAATATTATTAAATATAATAACTAAAACATAAGTATCTATTCAACAGTGAACATGATGAAACATACTATTATTTTACCTTCAATTCAAACGCTCGCAATCTTTTATTTTATATTTATCCATAAAACAAAAGACAAAGTCTTTTTTAGCCTCATCCGAAACATAGTGGACCTCGGCTACGCCTCGGTCACATATTTCGGATTTGGCCAAAAATGATCAACTTTCCGGCCTAGATACACAAATAACTATTTTAGAGGTCTGGCAAGGTAAAATTTCTTGTGCCGGAGATTTTCTTTTTCTCAGGCGCCACCAACAGTCTTGACAGTTTATTCTGTCAATTGACATTTATACATATTAATATTTATATGTTTGGTAAATAATTTTCGTTTTTCTGACAGTTAGGACTCGATTACTAGACAGCATAGTAATTTTTGTACGATTTTCTTTACAAAAATTCTACGATTTTTCTCTCCCTGCAGTTATCGTAGATTCATATAATTTGAATAACCGCATTTGTTATAAATTGAGGAAAATGACGGCTGTATAACAAGTATACTCTTCAGATCACTACTTTTTACGTAAATTACATGAAGAATCAGGAGTAAGAATTTGGAGAGTGGAGATGTGGAAAGTAGAGATTTATCGGAGTAGAGGTATTCGGGAGTATATAGTGATGTCGAGTAGTATATAGGTATGAGTTTAGACTTTGGATGGAATCGTGAAAAGTTGTGATCTGAAGAGATTATTTGTACTGCCGAAAGTGACAGATTGATACTTCAAGATCTCAATTACCACCAGCCAGAATCCCTTACTAAGCCTAATTTTAATGACACGGTAATTGAAATCGATAAAAAATACATTCCTTTTCATGAATTTATTTTTGCTGCTTATAATCCTAACATATTCTCCGAGAATTTTTTATGTTAATGTGGCAAAGACAGCAAAAAATCAATTAGCTGTAAAAGACATTGAACTTGTCAATCGTCTCCAAACAATCGGAATAATGTTTACAGAATTTCTCAGTGCTAGACCAGGGCTTCCATTCTTCGATATGAATCGCCAAAATCCACACCTTCACCTGTGGCATCTTGGATTCGATAGCTTTGTTAACTCGGTGATTATCAAAATTTTCAGTACCTTCTAAGACTTTAATGAATAATAATGAAACTTTCAATTTTTTCAATTTTGATCTCGTAGTTTTAAATTTAAAAGTGTCTAAAGTGAAGTAGGTAAAATTAATTTAATTGTATATAATGAATTAATGTATAATGTAAATGGCCCATCGCGCATTATTATGCCTGGAAGGGATATAAATACTCATCAAACTGATAGTTCAATCGTTTGTCTATCGGCTGTTTGGAAATTGTGTGTTTGCCCATGCATATTGGAAAGTGGACAAATTGTTTTAATTGCTGCTATGTATACATATATGTAAGATGAGTAAGAAACTTAATTCAATGGCAGTACAACACTACTCTTCAGATCTCTATACTTTTCACGATTCCAACCTAAGTCTAAACTCGTATTATCACTTTGATATCATTATACTCCCGAATATCTCTACTCTATTTTCCAACCTCTGCTCCCCAAATTCTTACTCCTGATTTTTCACGTAATTCACGTGAAAAGTAGAAATCTGAAAAGTAGTGTTGTTGTACTGCCCTTCACCCTACTCGGGTAATATCTGAAACGTGTGAATTAGGTGAAACACAGAAATTTTGTACATAGGTATAGCCTCAGTAAGAGGGAGGAGGGAGTACCATATTTTTTTTTAAATTTTGACCTCACTTCCAGTTTATCTGAAAATTTTAAAAAGTTTCTGTATGTCCTCATCGTCGAATCGATAAATTCTTATGATGTATTTAAACAGACTTCCCAGGATTGGCAGAAGATCATATATTTGTATATTTTATTTTATTTATTAGGATTGAACTATGAAACAAATATTTTCTTAATGAATAATATAATTGTTTCCGATGACTTTTCACACTTCATTTGTAATGGTGTTCCTAACATTCATGTAAATTTTCAGCTTTATGCAAATTTTTGCAATTATACCCTTATTTTTTGGTCTAATTTGACCGGACTATTAAACTTATGTAGTTTTTTTACCTCTGAACATAATACTACGGAAGATATAATTATATGTAGTTTCCACTATTGTCTAAATAATTGACACAATCTACTATCATAATAAAAAGTATGGGTCGAGCTGGAAACTGATATAAATTATTTTTCTCTTCACTGGAACCATAATCCTTTCGTTATTTATAATTATCTTTTTACATACATTTTTTATTGATATCTTTTCCCTATTGTATTTTCAGATACAGAATCTTCATTGAATTATTCCAGCAAAAACATGGTTGCGTCGTATGACGAGTTTCAGTACAGTGTTTCTCAAGCAATCTGCAAGGCATATTGCTACATTAAAGATTTGAATCCAACATATTATTGCAGTATTGGAGCAGGGTTACTGGACTCAGCGGGGTAATTGAATTGAACATAAATATTCAGAAATGAAATAATTCAGAAAAATAAAAAACATAACGATAGTTTGTGTGATACATTCATCTCTTCCAGATTAGGATTTGTCATTCCGCTCATCGCTGGCATTGTACTAATAGTTCTTCTTTTGGCTATATATTTCATCCACCGCTACTGTCATTGGATCCCCTGGCGATACTGCCTTTGCGGCCTCTGTTACTGCTGTGGTAAATTATTTCGCAAGAAGTAAATTTGCTAAAATTTTCCAGACATAAGAATGATTTTTTTTTCATTATTATGTCTCGGTGTTAATACAATATTCTAAAAACATTTTTGAACATATCATGATGGAAAATCGTTCTTATATAAATTTCATGGATTCAACGAAAATCAAATAAGGCTTGGTGGAAAATTCTTTGAATGTGGTGTGAACGCTTGACACTTTGTGAGCCTCCTAATTATGATAAGAGCTTATATTTTAGTGAAGAAGAAAATCTTCGTAACTTATATTTTATAAAATAAAAATAGTCGAAAATGTACTCAGGAAGTTTTTGTAATGTTACTTACGTTGTAAGTACTTACTTTCAAAAATTTATCTCTCAAAATGAAGCAAAATGAGCAACAAAAAAATGAATTATTGGCTTCATAATTGAATTTAAATAACAGTATTTTTGTTGATTTTCCCAATATTCAGCAGGCTGTATAAAATCACAAAAGTTTGGGCCAAGAAAATCCTTGTCAGGGGTTGTTCTAGACATAATAGACTACGTCCAGTTAAATTTTGCTGAGATTTGGAGTTGATAGAAAAAAGTTATGGAGGGTTGAAGTTAGCAACTTTTGAAAATTTGCCAACTTTGACACGAAATATTATCGACTTCCAAACGTAAATGAATTTTTTGAAGGCACTTGCTCAAAGGGCATACATTACCGAAAAGAATGAGCTCAAGCAGAAGAAAATCGGTTGAAAATTAAATGTTTGGCAGCCATTTGAAAATGGTTATTTTACAAAAATTTTCATCATTTTCAATCTCGTTATAAACTAAGGGTAAGTGATCAAGAGGTTTGAAATATTTTTTTTTACATACTAGAGAATGCTGATTTTTAGCCCTTTTGAAAGCTCGTTCTCTTGATTTATGGATGATAGAGGGTTGCAATTTGGCATGAGGGGTTTTTTTATAAGGTACTTCAAGGGAAAAAATCGGCAGCAAAATCGATTGACCCCCCCCCCCCCCCCCAGTTTCATCGAAAAGTAATGGATCTACTCTTATATATTTTCAGAGTTATTAAAAAAAATTATGGGAAAGGAAAAAAATGATATAGGTTTATGAATCTATTTTTAAGTGACAGCTCATGCCCATTATCACACAAACTTTGTGGAAATAAAAACAAAATGTTTCATTTATAAATAGAATGATAAAAATAAAAATAAATTGAACAAATAAACGAATAAAAATAAAGAGAAAAGAAATAAATATGCTTCAAATCAAAATGATCGTAAATTCTCTGATATCATAATGATAATGAAACAATAATGACTCGAATTATTTTTTCAAATATCATGATACTTTATTGATTTATGATGAGTCAATTATAAATGAATTAAAAAACTTTTTACCGATAAGCTCGACACGGAAATAAACCTAATGTAAAGTCCATGAAATATGCGGGAGGTTATTAAAATTTCGACTTTGGTAGATGATAATATTAATATTCCAGTAATTACCTGTCAATAATCATGTTCACTTTAGTATCCACTATTCCATGCCCAAGACGTTCTCAATAGCGAATTAGCATATAGTGTCAAATCGTAAAAAATTCCGACAAACCCTGGACAAACTTGTTGCCAGCATTCAAATTTCGGGGGTTTTTATTATTCAAAAAAAAAAAAAAAAAATTAAACAAAATGATGAACTTTTTGAATACCTTACAAGGAAACCTTTCAAGGTGTCCCCCGCCAATTTAGTTGCGGTTATATAATGTATGTTAATCTGCATCGAGAATGATGAGATACGTATTTTTTTTCTGTGCGGAAAAACATTTTTAAGGAGTGGATAGGACCACTGAAGTTGATACCCCACAAGGCTGGTTTTCAAGTTTCACATATTTCTAATTGATATTTTCAAAAACGACCAAATGGATAAAAATCTATTTGAAAAATGATAAAAAATGTCTGTATAAGTGTTACATTTAGATAACAAAAAAAAATTTTGAACCGTTAGAAAATAAAAAAAAATCCAAATCAAATAATCTATCGGTTATTTTTTAATGGGACCAATTTTAATCGAAAAAGCGTAAAAAATTTCTGAATACATGTTTTTGCATTTTCTGGAAAACCATGGTTGAAGATGCTTTATATATGACTCAATTCATATGTCTATAATAAATTAATTGAAAATTATTTATATGTTCAGTGAGGAAAAGATGTGCCATTTGACTGATAATTCATATATGATAAAATTTGTAGAAATGGAAATTCTTTATTAACTTTTTATTAATCGTTAAAATACTACAAACAAGTGAATTATTCATTATAAGCATTACATTTATGACAATCATCAAAAAAAATTTTGAGAAATAATGATTTTTTGCACCATGAACAACAAATAATCGCAATATTCTCACATTCTGGAATGTCGCAATGAAGACTTTACAATCATCCCGAAATACAAATTTTACAGGATTTCCATATGTGTCTGATTTAACCACTGTATAACCACTTTTAAACCAAGAATATCGAAAAAGATTAACATATCGTGGAGCTGAAAGTTGATTCATAATCATCAGGGAGTGATTGTGAGGTGATAATATTATTTCTTAAGTGTAAATTTAAATTATCACCATGTATTAAAACACTGTCCGAGAAATGTTTTACGAAATTTTTCCACATTCTGAATCCAAACATATCTAAGGGCTGAATGTTTCCAGTTGTCCCTTTAGGTATAATCATTACGTCTACTTCTTTATCCGCAGATTTGACAGACTTTGCAGCTTCAGGACAGTGCCCATTGCAGTCTATAAATCAATTAATAACAAACTTTTTGATTTGACATTTGGGAAAAATACATTTTTTAACCAAATGTTAAAATGATCTGAAAATGACGGCCATATTAACGCAAACAATATAGAATATTAAATTTAGCATGATGTTTATACTTGAAGTAAGTTTTTCAGATTTTGATACTTCTATGTTTACATTATCTGGCCTAAGTAATATTAACTTGTATTTGCAAGAACTAACATATATTTGAGGTTTGAAATGTTTTTTTCGAAAAATGCCAAAACATTTATTCAGTATATTTTTACACTCTTTCAATTAGAATTAGGTCCAAAAAAAAATAACTGATAGATTTTTTCCCTAGTAGAAAAAGTGAACAGAATATGGGCAGAAATGTCACATATTTTTTGTTCCTTGATCAGATTATGGCCACTCAATCTGGCCAGAATTTCGGTGTAAATGTAACGCATTGTCGGCCATATTCTGGCCATTTCGATAATGCCAGAACCTGCCCAGAATATTTGCCATGATTATGCCCTATTCCAGCATGCCAGAATCTGCCCAGAAAATCTGCAATAATTCTGGCCAGTTGAATAATTCAAAAATTCAATATATTGAATTATTAAAAATTAAAACAAAAATAATAAAAAAAACAGGCTATTATTATTTTTATGTATATTTTATTAATTAAATATTATTTGTTCATATAACTATTGTTTTTATTGTAAATGTGATTTCACAAAACAGTTTTGGGAAGAAAAAAAATAAATTTTTTTTTTTAATTTTTCCATTGATGGACATTCGTGAAAACCGCAGACAAAGCTTTTTTGATCTCTTTTTCACACATATCGATTTTTGCTACTCTCTTGCGGCTTTTCATGATACCTATGAACATATAAAAATATTGAATAATAACTTATAATTAATTTTGATTGCAATAAAATATTTAAAATATAAATTCCTATCATGCAGTCAAAAATCGGCATATCAGCGAACTTCTTTTTTCCGTTTGTTTCTTTTGTTGCAATGAATGAACTGGCCAGCGGTTTTATCAAAAACATTTTCAGCATCGTGACAAAACTTTTTGTTATCGAATGGTCTTTATCGATGAGAGTATTCAATAATGAGCACCGCAAAATAGAAAAAATATGATATTAAATATAATTGAAATTAATAATTATTCGAGCTTTGTTTAAATTAAAAATTTTTATTTACCGTATTTTTCCTAACAGTTGAATTAGCTGTTCGGACATCCATATATTTGTCAAATTCGTCTATGGAGGCAATCGGAATATTGAGATCCTTAGTTTTTAATCCGTTCATGGGATTCAATTTATCCAGGAAATCTATCCCTTTGTCTCCTGTGATGTATTGAATGATAATAATCTGATTATGCAAAATTTTATTCAATACAGTTCTTGTTTCATTTTTGAACTCTTCTAATGAGTTATGCAAACGGCTAACCGAATCTGAAAAATAAAATATATATTAGTATATTGTTACGTCCCAGTTGGTGTTGGACGTATTTTTTTTGTTTATTTATTTTTTGGTAAGGGATCGTACTCACCACTACTATATGTAGCTAAAATGCAATGTGGGTGGATTAAAATTTGATGGAAGATGTTTGATGATCTAAGGATTAATTATCGATTGACACACAATAATACACTATTTTTGATTTATTGATTAATACCTTATCTAAAACTTGGATTACAAGAGTAAATCTCAATGTCGAATGAGTCTGTAATTGTTCATTAATGACGTCACGATTTGACGGTTGATAATATTCACTTTGGAGTTCACTCACTAATTCACTGTAACTATTTCACTTATACTATTATAGTTAGTTGTATTATTCATTAAAAATAAGAATAGATAATTGAAAAATTTAACGTTTAGAGCCCTCAAAAAGTAACGAACGGGATTAATATATTTAACGAGAATCTAGAAATTAGCGAGATTCAATGAAATAGATTCGGAGATTCGTGATATTGACAAACTGGATTTTCGAGTTCGCACTTTATTATAAACGTTGAAAAGAATAGAACTTCGCGCTTTGAGATTTGTAAGAGGACTGATTTTTAGTGATGAAAGAAGTCATGAAGTTAATTTTGTTTGGTCAGCAAACTGATGCGTTCTCAAGGTACAGAGTTGCAATATCAGCGTCTGAGAATGCAGCTGAAACGATAAGATAGAGAGTTGCATTGTGATTTGAGGTGTTTCTTTGGAAGAGATGAAAATATAGAAGTTAGGTTTAGGTGTTGATAGAGAACAATAAAGAGTTAGAGTTTCAAACGGATGTAAGAGCATAGGTTAAATAAAGAACTTAGTGGATATTATAATGAAATAATCTTACAAAATAATAACATAAATTTTATATGAATAAAACGTTAACATAATCCGAGATACGACGCTAAGTATCGAATTCAAATATTATTGTATAAAACGAAAATAAGGTAAAAGCGGAATCGACAGTTGAGGGGTAAGGGGAAAAAGGTCACGTGGGACCTAACAATACATAAATGAGAAATTCGGGTTTCTCAGATTATGATAACACAATATTCCATACAGCTTATTCTTACCATGGTCGTAAATGATATTATCTCCAATTTTAACTACAGGTGATTCCGAATTAATTGAGTTCAATGTTGAATCTGTAATGAAAAATTAAAAATCAATAACAATACCCATGTCAAGGGTTTTAAATTATTAAAAATTAATGTGCATGTATATTACCATTGCAAATGATATCCAATATATTCGGAGGATTTTCTTCCTCCACTGCGCTCGTTTCATCTGCAAAAATATTAAATTATTATTAATTAATAAAAATACATAATAATTAATTGAGACAATGATGTATAAAAACATTTCAAACTTCTCAGTATTTGCTTTACACTTTAAGTTGAAGATGATAGGAAATAAAACATGAAATGAAAACTCCAAATACTCAAATCTGAAATTTCGAGTGGATTTGCGATGATAGCCTCGAGTGATACGTCTGACAATAGAGACAGAAGGAAGCGGTAGCGAGGGAACGTCTAAAAGAGAAAAAAGTGAACGAAGAAGAACGGCGGTTTGCGTCTCAATGTAAATTGCAACTTAACCCCTTATAATCAACAAAATTTTCTGATCAGTTGCTTGCAAAGATTCATTTGAGCAATTTTATAATTTATATGGTACACTCAAGGTAAAGTGTATTTATGTAACTAATTCATTATGTACCATTTATAATCTTGAGTCAGGAAAAATAAACTAATTATTTGTCATAGATTGAACAGCCTTGAATTTTTTTTTGATTTTGATTTCTTGAAATTCACAGTGTTACAGATTTGAAACTCACCATTATATTGTTATTGATTTCTTTATCCCGTTTGTTCCTCATTTACGCTGGTAAATTTCACAATTAATGAATTCTTGTTTATTTAGCTGATAAGTCGATATTACCGAACTTCATCATCTACGATGAAGTCATATGTCTGTCGTTTTCAGATGATGGTTACAGTTATCATTATTCCTAACTTATTCACGGTGATTCAACCAATTCGATGGTGTTGGATTCGGTTCATTACTACGCATTACGCTATTATTGAAGAAAATTGTTTGCAGAGTATTTTAGATAATAAAAAAAACCAGGTGCCGTTCCAGTTATTTTATCTTCAATGCAGATTTTTTATTTTCATCATCAATTCTTCTGTCAATCGGTAATAACTAGTTAAACTTTTTGTAGATCTTAATTTTTTTTACTTTTTCAAAAAATAAATGTTTTACACTTTGCAATGGATTTGTTTCTGTCCAATTTTATTAAATTGGTTTAATATTTTTGGGATCAAATCATTTCATTTTTGGTGCTTTTGACATCAATAATTGATACTTTGAGACTGACTTCAATAGTTGTATAAGTCTTATTCTAATAATTCTTTTCAATAAAATTTGTGTCGGGATAACAACGCTATCACAGCAGTATCACTTTATATACTTATAGTTTTATATTAAAGGGTCTAAAACTGCAAAAAATACTCCGCGGAAAAGGGAGCACAACATGCACATGAATGGACGATGAGATGATAGGAACTTATGATTCTACTCTTTTTTCTATTCCAATGCGTAAATCGCAATCTGGGGAGAAACAACTGTTGTCTTGGGGTTCATTCTTGATTGATGTTTCTTTCACCAATGGTTCTAGAGATAAATGCGGTATAATTTAAAATGTTATGGATTTTTTTGTTTTCTAATTTGTTCCCTAATGAGTACGTCGCTATTTTGAGCCAGCCTTGCTGTTTGGAGCAGCCATATTTTTCCACGTTGAGTTCTGGAAACCCGATTAAATACGAAAATTATTAGCGTACACAGACTGACGATTATCTGATCTCATTTCTTCAGAACAATCAAATAATCAAATCATAAGTTTTCCAAGACTTACAGTGAATATATGCTTTTCCACTTACATAAATTGAAAAACTCTGAGACATATTTCTCACATATGCCAAGTACTATGTCACTTCTACGACTCTTTGCACATCAGGAAGCTCCTAGAAACATAAGTTCATTAGGATAATTCGTTCGTATTTTATATTCGACTGTTTAAAACAAATTTCAACAACAATAATGAACAGGATACTTGGACTATTACGTTCTCGAGTATTTTTTCACCCTTTCCCCCTCTCCATGACCATCTGTATATAGTGGAGCATGTGCGGATGTACATAGCCTCTGTGATGGTGCATATTGAGTAAATCAGTGTTTTTTCACGGAACAAAACGTTTCCAAATGAGAAAAAGTTGACAGACGTGTTATCCAAAGATTTTCAATCGATTGAGCAGTTGGCGAAGAATGAATTAAAAAATTTTGCTAACTATATGGTGTAATTAATTTTAATTATTATAAATTAGAAATCAAGTTTTCAAATTCGGAATACTCGTTTCCAAATATTTCCAAATGATTTCCAAACGATCTGGATAGTTTTGAATTAATTTCCTTCTTTTCATCTGCTAAGTATATGGTGCTATTTAAGCGCGCTCAAAGCGTGTAAGCGCCCAACATAAATGCACTCTCAGACTGGTGTGTGTTTCACAGTGTGAGTATTTCGTAACTATATATGGGTCACTCCATGCAGATTCGACCAATAGTTGGTATCGACCCCTTTCGATTTAGATGAATTTTGGTCAAGACCTTTCTTTTATCGTAAAACAAAGATTTGCTAAAGGAGAAAAATTTAGAAATTTGTTTAGAATGTTGCTTTTTTTTTGAAACACCCTACTTTGCATACAGGTTGTCTATGACGTCACGCTATTTGTTTATAATGTATAATAATAATATGTATACATATTAGGGTGGCGCAAAAAAACCGACTTTTTTTTTTGTCTCGAGTAAAAAAATGTTAGTTTTTGATGTTTTGAGAGTCTCCTTCAAAGGACAGCTCGAAAAAAAATTTTTAAGAGGTCGCTCCAAATTTTTTTAAATTTCAAAAATCGTCAAAAATCGAATTTTTTTTTTATTTTTATTTTTTTTCTCGTTACGGTATAATTTTATAGACCAAAAAAAAATTAGTTTCTGAAAGTTTCAGTTCAAAATTTCAATTTTGAAAGGTCGCTCATAATTTTTTTTTATTTATTAGTGTATTACTTTAGATTTTTTCGAGCGACATTTTAATATTCAAATTAAAATTCCATACATTTTTTTTCTTCGATTTAGTACAATAATCGATAAAAATACACCACGAGATTAATGATAAATCAAGCACAATATAAAAAACATAATTTTTTTTAAATTTAACAATTTTACAAGTAAAGCGTATCATTACATTTGATTGTTTTTTCTCTGAGTTCTTAATATTTCGTTTAATTATGATTAGTTTTGTCATAAATAATCCCAAATTTTAATTTAAATATTGAAAAGTCGCTCGAAATAATCTAAAGTAATACACTAATAAAAAAAAAAAAATTATGAGCGACTTTTCAAAAT
>JAQQBS010000001.1:10723353-10741832 GCA_030347275.1 Microctonus aethiopoides
TTGGCCCTTGCCCTCTAGGCTCATGCGTATCTGGCTATGATCCGATCCTGAAGGTTCTTTCGAGACCCTCCAGTTCTTTACACAGCCAGACAAGCCCGCAGAGCAGATGGTGATGTCCAATACCTCCTGTCTTATAGCGTCCCTGAAGGTTGGTTCATTTCCTCTGTTTAGTACCAGAAGGTCTTCACTCATGATGAAGTCACTTAGAGATTCCCCCCTCCCGTTGGTGTCCGTGCTTCCCCAACCAATGTGGTGTGAGTTGGCATCGCACCCCAATAGGAGTCCGGGTCTCTCATTCCTCATCTTGTCGACAATACGAACCAATTCTGGTGTCGGTGGTGGCTGTGGTGAGTCGTAGGGCAGATAAACCTGCAACTACCTCCATATCTTAATTTCCAACACGGATCTTGAGCCTGACTGCTGTCAGGTCACCCGTGCTGAGTTGTGGCAAGAAAGTGGCGTGTAAACCTCTTGTTAGGATACACGCCCTAATTTTTCCGGCTGAGGGGTCCGCGTGAAATAAATTCCCGCATCCCCCCAAGCCCCTGACTGCTCCCCCTATGGTCCAAGGTTCTTGGATGAGAGCTATGTATGTCTGCATCATAGCAAGCGTCTTGCTAAGTACCGCAGAGGCGCTCTTGCTATGATGCAGATTGATCTGGACGACCTCGATCGACCCGTGAGCCATTGAAGGGCTCACTTGTCAACGACCGATGCCGTCGCTTCCTCCTCCCTGCGGGGTTTATCCAGGGGCTTAACTGTAGCCCTCTGGCCTCCACAGTGAGGTCGGAAATTGCAGGCCTTTAGAGCCTGCATCGCCCTGTTGTCGACGAGAGCCGCGAAGTGTGAGCACGTGCTCTCCTTCTTCTCACTCCCCCCGACGACAACCCACCCCTTGGCGTTCAGACCCGGGTTCTGCCTGTCCATAAGGGCAGTCGCCTCCCGGGCCGAAACAACCTCATCTACGTGGATTACCACCCTGTGGCGCTTGGGTAGCTCCTCGGGCTGCAACACGCGGATGAGCTTTCCGCCAATCTTGTTGTCGGGGAACAGGCTCTTCAGCCATGTCCCCGACTCCTCATCGGTGCAGCCGACCACTGCTGCCCCGTCTCTCTCCCAAACGCCTTCGAACTTGGGAGCCCTGGTCCCCTCCTTTAGGGAGAGGATCTGGGACCTCAAAAGTCCCTTCAGACTCCCAATGTCCACCGTCGTCAGTCTCTGATCAGGGTAGCTCTCTGGGACGAAAGCCCACCTGATCATCTTTGTCGCCGCCTGGGCATAGGTTCCAGAGGCTAGCTTGGATCTTTTATCCGGCCTCCTGGACTGAGGGCTGGGGGTGTCGTGCTCAGGCGCAGGGCGTTTACCTCCTTGCGCTTTTGAGCCGCCCCCCCCCCCAACCCCCAGCTCGGGGGCAGAGGTTCCTTGGGCTTGTTCAGCACCAAGTTTCGTCTGCTCCTTTTTGAACCGCCGCCTGGCGGCGCCGCTGTACCTTACCCTGGGCTTTTCAGCCCCGGGTTCAGTAGCCTTCTATTCCTGGTCCAATGAAGGCCCAGGAAGACTTGTTTTGATTGTTTTCATATTGTCGTTTTCCATTCAAGTCCCACAAGTAATGCGGAATCGCGGTATCACCCAGACAGAGCCGCATATCTGGGGCTTGGCTAAATACGCTCGGAGGTCGCCTGGTATCCGAGGGCACCGTTTGCGACGCAGCACCCCCTGCGCCATGCAGCCATCAGCACGGTAGCTAACACCTTAGCTTGGAAAGCTGGTCCGCGACGGGGTATTAGGCTTACCGCTGAGATTTTACCCTCATTGGTTCGCCCTATAACCACCGTTGGCCAGTCTTTCGTCCAGTCCCCGAGAGGGCACTGGATGTCGCCATCCAGGTCCCACTGGATTCCGCCTACTCCGACTGGTCGTCCTCCTATCCGTCACCTGGAGACGCGCCCGTCGGTAGCTTAATCGCCCTCCCGCACCCAAATTAATGAGTTTAGGAGCCCGAGTTGTAAACAAATAATGGTAAATAAAAATATATGTATAGTAACGGCTCACATCTACATTCGGAGCAAGACCATCAATGCTAGTGAGGATGCCATTGATGGAAAAATCATATTGCATTTGTTTAAAATAAACAAATGACAACAACACGACGTCAACGGGGGAGAAGATGCGGGCGTTTGACCGGCTTAAGAGCTTACAGAAGGCAGTTTTCTCTCGTCTAATATTGATAGAAGGTGTGAGTCACAATTTTCAGCGACAGTCTTTTACTGAAGAATTCAAGAACAATTATAAATATCTGCAAAGTCAAATATTCGCAACGATGTCAAGATAAGAATATTAATCATATATATAACAATAATCTTCTTAAAATGTGTCGACAACTATTTTTTTGCATCTTTCAACTAATTTAATTGACATGTATTATCGAACTTGGTATAAAATATTTACTATATTTCATCTTTTAAACAAATAATGGACACAATTAATCAAATCATCGAAATTTAACATATATCTATTTTCAATAAAAAAATTATTTTCAATGAAATCGCGAAATAACTGGGGTCAATTAAATTTGTTGTAAAATGCAGAAAAAAAAAAAAAATCAGCCGGAATTGATGAATACAATTTTTTTCAGTGATCAGTGTGATTTATAAAAGTACGACCCATATAAATTAATACAAATGATTAATTATTGGTTTCAGAAATTTATCAACGCCTACTCATGATGTTCCACCTGGATGCCATCCACCTTCGACTTCATTTCATTCAAGTACGACAAATTACCCACCAACGTCATCACTCACAACTGAATATGTACTACCATCACCTATAGTTTATGCAAGAAGTGCGGATGTCGCTGCACAGGGTTTTGAAAATACCCTATCAGCATATTATAGTAATACCGAAATGAATGTCATGTCAGCAGCAAATGTAAGTCCGGATAATCAACAAAATAGTAACTACACGGAATTACATAGCGTGGGTCAGAGTCATATTCGACAATTTGAAGCTGTAGTACTACGTAGCCTAACAAAACTTGAGTAAGTCTTGTCTCATGCTTCAATTAATTATTAACATCATGTATCTGCATATGACTTAAATAATGAAATAATCTTTCCACCTTCTCAGAGAAAAACTCAACGAATTAGCGAATAAAATAGATCAGCGGTTCAACAAGTTAGAAAAACTGCTAAATAAATTGGAAATCGATAATATTATGGAACCGCCACAAGGATTCCCATTATCAAATCTGGAGGCATTCAGAGATTTTGAAGATGCTGATGAAGAAGCACATAATGCTCTGGTAGAAAGTATTCGTGTCGTGTATATATTTATATATGCATACACACGATAATTTTTCATTAAAATAGATTCATGTAATATGAACATAATTAAATTCTACATTTTTTTTTCATATGCAGCAACAGCATCTCGAAATCCTCGGCGGGCAGAGTTACAGAGAGGCTTTGAATCATTATATTCGGGCATCAATGACGAATGCATTAGCAGAGGAGTTTTCTTGGACGGGACAGGCCCGGGGAAATAGCGCTGCCAAAATTTCTTTTATGACTACAAAAATGGTCCGGATATTCTTTCGTAAATATCATGCATATATTTTATACGTGATTATCAATATAGTGATTCACATATTTTTAACTCAATATTAATTAAGTGCAATTTTTGTTATTTATAGGTGCTTTGAAAAATTCTTTCAAACAATTGAAGCCAAAAAAGGAATTATTTATCAAAGATTTGAAAGAAGTGCTTCGTTCTTACAAGCAAACAGCGCGGAACCATCGAATCATCAAACAAAAAAAATCAATGAATAAAGTCCAAGAAATGGAAGTATTTTCAGACGAAGATAATTAACTACACTAAACCTATATATGTATATACATATATATGTATAAAAATTATTAAAAAATGATGTGATTAGAATTTAAGTTTTAAATCTAATAAATTCAACATATATATGAAATGCAACATTCATTATTATTACCATTATCATATATAGTAATTAAATAATTGTTCAACTTGTAATTGATTGTGATCATCCATATGTATGTACAGAATTATGCACATGAAATGTCCATCATTCGTAAATTTGTTATTATTGAAGATGCAAAATTGTAAAATTATAATTAAAAATTGTCATAACATATAATTATAATTTTACAATTTTGCATCTTCAATAATAACAAATTTACGAATGGTGGACATTTCATGTGTATAATCCTGTATACATATATGTATGATCATGATATAACATAAATATGCATTAAATATGTCTGCAGATCTATGATGGAAACTTGTTGTAAATTTGTTGTAAACTTGTGACGACTACGCGTGAGCTAAATATGTTGACATATTTGGGTAATTTTTTATTATCTTTCGGTGATTAAATATTGAGTATTTTAATTGTAAATCTATGAAGTCATATCGTGATGCAAATATGCAGGCAATATGATCAATCATAAGACACACAATGTTTGATGCATCAGTTTACCATCATTTACGTAAACTTTACGTAAATATGATGTAAACTTGTCTATCTGGGTACGTAAATTAGTTGTAGCCTCATTATTTTCAACCTTTAAATTTGAATGTATTGGAAGCTCACTCGATTTTCATTTTTTTCCTCTCGGTTCATGACCACTGTTCCCGTTGTTAAACAAATGAATTAAATTACATGTGTACATGACTTGCGAATTACCTCAACAACCATTACCGCGAAATATAAATATTCTATTATATACGATATATTTATATAAGAATTCAAAATATGCAGTAGACATAAGTAATATTTTTTATTAGTAGAAACAAATATAGTAAATAAATAAATAAATAATGAATGTTGATTTTATTGAATATTTCGTAAAGAAAACTAAAAAAATATATTGGAGTAATACATATATTTTTCTTTAATGTTCCAACTTACTCCTATTTATTCGAACATGCTTATTTTTCGAAATGACTAATATTTGTTTGTTTGTTGCTTATATAGTTTCATCTATCCCCTCTAGTCTAATGCACATTTCTAATAACGACACGAGGATGGTGAATAAAGGATTTATTTTTGTAAATTAAACTGTATGCCAATTATTTACTCTTGACATGCTAAAAGAAAATCCATAATTAATTAATAAGAATTAGTTTCATTAGAAACATCGCTTTAAACAGTAAATTTGACGCATTCGCAATACACATACTTTGAATATAAGTATTTAGCTAATAAAATTGTTTATTAAACAAAAAAAAGCAATTTAAAGGAAGAACATACGTAATTTATACGAGAACAATCATAATTGGACATTTATTATTCAATAGTGACAACAATATATTGAAATTACAATAGGGGGAGCTAATTTTTTATTTTATTTTTTATTGATTTCTTTTAATTAAACAAATGAAGAACAAACAATTGTTTAACAAGAACAATCAAGAACAAACGACGAACTAACGATTTGGAGAAAAAAAATTTTTAAAAAATTTTTTTGGGGGGGGCTAACTTTCTGGAGCCAATATAAAAGAGTGATACAATATCGAGTTGAATTTGAATAAAAAAAAAGATGCATACGAAGCTCCCCTAGTGGTGACCAAAGGTTTCATCAATTATTAAAGCTGTTTTTTTCAAGAAATACCCATATAAGTTCAATCTCCTTACTTCTTTTCTTCCCGGGTGAAACATACGTGTGTGTGCACTGTGCGTAGATATTTTTCCCGCGCAATTACGCTAGTGCATCCATCAGTTATTTATTAACAAGCTATATATGCGCAGAAAGATCATAATCAATCTTAAGAAATATCGTTTGATAAGGTGAGAATTATAACTTAATTATCCATAGATGTCAAAATTGTTCATTGGCACATAATAAAATCATTCTATAAATGAGTATAATTATTTAATTTCCTTCAGAGATTAACTATTAATTAATACAATGTAAAATTAATCATAAATATTCATTGGCGGCGGATTTTATCAATATTACTAATCATTCTTTACACAATCTCTGTGACATGATTATTATGTCCAATGAACTATACTTGACAAAAAATATAACATTAATATTTTATATTCATCATAACATGTCTAAACACATGTTATTTGTAACACGTGCTGATACAAAGTTTATTGTGTACATTTAATTTTTTTCCTAGATTTCATATGAATCTTTGTAGCATATAATTAACCTGACTCCGAATTTTCCTTCGAAATAGGGTAAAGTGGCCGAGAATGACATGCCAATTTTTTTATTGAGTGTTACTTGCAAACTACAATCTGTCGGGTTGAAGTAAAATAATTTTCTGAAGCTTCATAAATATTACTTTCATACTGACACACTTGCAATACCGTTTTAACTATTTATTTTATAGAAAAAAAAACATAAAAACTGTCATTAACCATTTTACCCTCACTCCTATTGGTGAATTGTCATACTTGAAATAAAACACATTAAATATATACCGGCCTATAATGGCATACATGGCGTCTTAGTCCACGGCTACATATGCCGATTTAGGCTCATGTCACCATTTTACAAAACAATTAATTTTTGTACATAAAGACAAAATCATAATTTTCGAAAAATCGCTAATATGTCATTTTAGCTTATGCCACTTTAGGTCACTTTCCCCTACATTAACTGAATCAATTATTATTACGAAAATTGTATACCGAATAATAATGTTAATTGTTAAAAAAATAAGAAGATCCAAATGTTGAAAATTATTAATATAATTATGTAATGACATGTTTTTAGTTTGATTGTTTTGTCGTAAGCAGATATGTCTGAATCCACCATAAGCAACGAAAATTTGTTGTCACCAAAAGAAACTCATAAAGTGAACATCGATGACATAAAGATGAATCCTAAACGTTCAAGGGACAATATGTCAGAAGATGAATCAAATGACAAATGTATAAAAAAACCACGTCAAGAAATGAACATCGAAATTTTTCATCCAAATACTGATAATAACAATGAAAACAAATCAATTATTGTAATGGATGATACTGATAAGATTCGAAGTGATAAGAATAATGATATTTTAGAGAAGAACAGTGCTGTTCAGGATTCAAATGAGAAAAAGGTAATTTTTTCGTTCTTTATTTTATATATATACATATCTTGGTAAAATATCGAAATATGTTTATACATCTAATGAGATTTTGCAAATTTTAGCAAAGTGAAATCATTTCTAAGAAATGTGAAAATATGGAAATTGATGAAGATAAGAAATCAAGTAATGATAAAAATTATACGCTAGATAATAGTAATAATGTCACTGAAGAAGGGAAACCTGAAGATAAAAATGAAAGTATTAACGATCCGGAACTATCAATCAAATTTATTAGTGACAATAACTCACTTGAAAGTGAGAAAAATGAGAAAAAAATGAAACTCAAACAAAATACTCATGTTGTTGAAAACACTATAAAAGAGTCCGAGGTAGAAACGAGCGTATTGGAATCAAAATTATCTGAAAATAGTGAAAAACATGACGCTGAAAAAACTGAAAATGAAGAAATCAAATTATTGAAAAGTTCAAAAAGTGATGACGGTGAAGATGATAATGATAGTAATAACTATGAGAATGTAGAGGGGGAAAAGTCGATGCAAAAAAATAAAATTACTGGTGAAAATTTGAAAAAAATTAAAAAGAAGATTAAAGATAAAAAAAAGGAAAAGTCTGCAAAAAATGACGAAAAACACGACCAGAATGATTCCAACATTGATGATAAATCAAGTTCATCAGAAAAATGTGAATCCTCAACAGATGATGATTCTGATGGATTAAAATATGAAGATTGCCATCAAATTAAAAAAACTAAAAGTAAACTGAATGTATCAAGAAAAAAAGCTGCAATAAAATTATCGGAGAAGAGAAACAACTCACATGATGTTACGGTAAAGGAGAAGATAAATTATTCGGACGACAAAATGGTTGACATCGATAATGAGAATGAAGATACATCCTTAAAAAACAAAATTAACAAAAGTGATATTGATCAAAATGAATCACCAAAAACAACGTCCAATAGTGAGGAAAGTAATGATGATGATGATATAAATACAAAGAAAGAAGAAACAAAAAAAAAGGTACTAATATTACAGTGAAAACTAAAATTTATACATTTTCTTCACCTTCAATACATTTATAGTTGAGATAATTTGTTTTCAACAACTGAATGAAGATTCCTTTTTTTTTTTTATTTTAAAAATATTGATATTTGATCGTGAAAAAATTTTTAATTCATTTCAGAATTCAAAATTCGATGATGAAATAGCAAGATTAAAAAAATACATACATGCCGCTGGTATCAAAGTCAAAAAATATGACGATTTATGGTCGAATTGTAAAAGTAATAAACAAAAAATTGATCGTTTAAAGTTACTGTTAGAGGAAAATGGTATTTCTGGTAGACCTACATTGCAAAAATGTGAAATGGCTAAAGCTAAACGAGAACAGGATCGTGAAATCGCAGAATTGGATCTTAAAAATATTATTTCTGAAGGTAAAGATTAGTGATAAGTATTTTCAATATTTACTGACTAATAAATAAATAATTCTATTATTTGTTGCTAGCGCGAATTACTCGCTCAATGAAAAACTGCAGTAAAAAATCTTCATCTACCTCATCAAGTTCACAATTGTCATCATTGCCTCAACAAAAAATTCGTAAACGTATACAAATTGTTGATAGCGATTCGGAATAATTACAATCATTTGTTGAATAAAAAAATATTAAACTTGAAAAAAAGAAGATATAATTTACGAATATATTCGTCTAAAATGAGTTTTATTTCTGTTTCACTTTGTAATTATAAAAAATACACATGTGCAATTGTTGGTTGATTATTTGATAAATTTTTAATACTCATAAAAGACAATAATAAACGTAAAAATTGGTTTCGTACCTTAATAAACTAATCTTGCCCTTCTGGCTATTGTCATTTTCCTCTGTTTTTGTTTCTGTAACTATGATCTTTTTTCAACGTATTTATCATTGCAAAATTAATTTTTGATCGAAATATTATTCAATTAAGCTAGAAGACTAAAAATAATGGCATAGTTATATATGTATGCATTAATATATACGTATTTACAAAAAAAAAAATTAAATGAGAAATATTTTTTATACACATCTCAATATATATTTTACGATTTCACGATAAAATCATTGAATTACTCCATAGAAAAATAGATTATAAATTTATATTGTATATTAATTATAAATGAAGCATTTTTAAAAATATTTTTCTGTAAAATATATGGCATTATATTGTAAACGTATTTCTTTATTGTAGACATAAATTTTTATTAAGAAACATTGTGATGCATTCTTTGCTGCAAAATAATTTACTTTCTTTAATTGCCATCTTTCCATTGAGTAAACTCTTATTACAATTATGACAACAAAAACACTCATTTGTTGCATGGAAATTGAGATCTTTTACCGCCACGCCCTGTTGATCAGCAGCTATCAATTGATTACATGCACAGCATGATTTTGCATATGTTTTTTGATAACAATTAAGACAAAGTGGCCGATCATTTTCAGATATATACTGTTTACCTGCTAATGGTACATCACAATCCCAACAACAAAAGTGTTTTATATGATAATTATGTCCCTCAGCAACTGTATATTCACGAACGAAAATTAATTCATCACATGCAAAGCATCGTGGAATTTTCATTAAACTTGCGAGATCTCTAGCACAATAAAGTTTTCCTTCATAATAAAAATATACCAAGTCAACAAGTAATTCATTGCAAGTACAACATGCAAAGCATCCGGGATGCCACGCTGCATCATTTGCTTTTTCTGCAGTAACAACTACATCTCCAACGTAAATGCCCTCATCGCATCCATGACACCGTCGTATTTTAGATTCATTTATGGACAGATTATCAATGGCTAATTCCAAATTATCATTAGACACTTTCGAGGTACCAAAACCTTCTGGAAAAATGGAATTTTGCAATTTCTCTGAATGTATCATACTGGTATTGTCAGGATTTCTATAGCAGTTTATGGTTGCATGTATCGGCTCTATCGGTATATCTGAATTCATTCCGGCATCGGATGAATTATTTGATAAGGCATTGTAATTATTTGCTGGAACACTGTCATGTTTCATCTCGCGTGATATTGTTGAGCAATTGGGACTATGATAAATTGGAAATTCAGCGTTTTGATCATCTTTTGTACTATATTTTGCCATGAGTTTTTCACGAATACTTGAAAGTTCATTTTCATTCAAAGTACTGCTAATGATATCAGTATTATAAATTGCACTGGATGGTAATAATGAGTGAGTTGGAACTTTATTTATCTTCAACATCGGATTCTGGGAATGTTTCAGATTTTTATCCGCGGCATTATATTGCGGAGTTTTCGTTGAATTAATTTCATTTATCGGATTGCCGCTGGAAATATCACCAAGTCTTTGCATTGACGATAAAATTTGAGCATTATCATTACTGTGGGTGTTACCAAGGAACAAACTTGACTGTGCCATATTTACTGCTAAATAATTATCTCGGCTGATTAACGGAATTAAATTTTCACTATCACTGTTTTCAACTGCATTCGATTGATGCATTTCCATTAATGTACCATGCACTGCATTATCATCGATTTTATTCTGTTCAACGTCAAGTACTGATAACATTTTGTTGCCAACAACTTTTGATGATTCTGCAATGTGATTATCGTCATTCTTAATACTTTCCAACACATGATGATATCTCGCAGATTTTATCGGTTGGTTAATTGCTTGTTCAACTTGAGGTGCACAAGTATATTCAAGTTTGCCAGATACAGCATTTGAGTTATTGATTGAATTGATTGGTACATTAATACTTTTATTAGCAGTAACTAATTGCGCGTGTAATTGTGGTGATGATTGTGTTACTGATGAATAAATTGATTTGGGAACAAAACTACTTGGCGTCCGGAGGTTCATTGCAGAACAACTATTAATTGTATTTGGTTTGTGCTGAGGACTTAGGCACTCTGATGCATTGACTGGTGTCATGAATGATCGATTGAATGGACGTATATTAACTATTTTAGATACTTTTCCTTGTCCGACATATTTTTTTAAATTTTCCAAATATTTTGTAAATTGTTTTTTCTCCAAATCGGAAAGCGCATCACATATACTGTGATCGATATCGTGCAATGGTAATTGCTTCTGAAGTTGTTGTTTTCGTAATGCAGCACCAGCTGATCCTTTTATCGGTAATTTATTTTCAGGTAATGCTTTCATATAATCAGCTGCTAATTCTTTTGTTATATCAGGCGGTGTCCATTCAAATGTCTCTTCGTCATTCATTTGCGGTTTATTCAGCTTTAATACTAACGCGAATAAGAAAAAAACAAAAATTATTAATTCTATTTTACTATTTTTATATTAAATATTTACTTTTTCTGCTTGAATGAATATTTTAAATATAATTTCTCACCTGTGAATTTACGTTTGGATTTTCCAAACGATCCGAGCAATAAATCAAATTGTGGAAATTCATCATCAGAAACATCATGATCATCACGACCGCATTTACAATTTTTGCAAATTTTTCGCCAGAAATGAAGATCCAATCCTGGACAACTGGTATCACACTTCAAACATGGAGCCCCTGAACCAACCTCATGTGCCAAACGTGTCTGAAATAAAAAATAAAGGAAACTGAATTTACAAGATGAATAATTATATTTAATACTCAACGTATTTTACCATAAATTATCTATAGTTCACTGATAACATATGTATAATACTTATTAAATGATAAATACTTTCATGAAGTCATCGATTAACATATTGATATGTTATACAGTAGATATGACGTATTATAACAAAAATAAGGTTAATTTTTACATCAATCTTGAATAATTCCATTATTATTTTCATGAACAATTGTTAAAATTAATTATGTTTGTGAATTTGAATTGATTTTTATTGAATTATATTACAATTTATGTAGATATTTTATTTTGAATTAATGACTAACCTTTCGTTTACGATTCTCCAGCTCCAACAGCCACTTAGGACGATTGCCCTCTTCATTATCCATTTGTGAACCTTGTTCCATTATTATAAATTGAATATAGTAATTGATGATTAATGTTTTGGTGTTATCATTTGATGCTACTAAATAACTCCAGATCTATCGAATATTCTTTATTAATAATTTAGTAAGGATTGAATTGATAATAAATCACTTTTGAAAATGTTTGACGTGTACTTACTTTTAACTATACATTTGTTGTATACAACCAGGCTTCTTGTGATGTATCCAGTACAATGGTCAAATAATGCATAGTTGCAGATGTGAAATGAGTCATACGCGTCGTCATTATTTGTGTGGTCTAGTCAGAGTATAATTTACTGTCAATTGACCGTCATTTTATATTCCAACATTTATGTTCAAATTTATTTTTTATCACTCTGGATATTTATTATTTACAATATTATTCAATGATTAATGATTTATCCCGAATAAAAAAATGATTGTTACACTAATTACATTATAAATAAATTGAATTATATTACAATACGGAAAACCTATTGAAAATTCGATTCTAAAATAGGAAATTATTTATTTATAATGTATACATCCAAACAGAAAAAAATACAGAAGAATAAAAAATGTATTTAATATCAAATAGAAATGTGATATTTATTCATTGACGATATCATTTTTCATCATTGTGTTATTAAAAAAAAAAGGTTTTTTTTTTTGAGATATTTGCATTAAAAATAATTGTTGTATTCATTTAATACTTTTATTGAAGTATTAATATTTGTTCGAATTTGTAATATGTAATATTGATAGTATATTCTTGAATATTGCTATATGATCATCACAATCGTGACGATCTTTGGGACCAAAATGTTTGAATTACAATAATCAGGCAAGAAGGATGCAAGCTGAAGTGAAAAATAATGATTTGTAAATAAAGGCATACGCTGCTAGTAAATATTATTTGATGAATTTTTTAAAAACTGTAATTTAGATGAAATGAAAACCTTTGTTAGTTAGATATCAAGTTACAGCCAAATAATGCCGATTCACAACTTGAGTAGCTAATTTTTACAGAAAATTGATGATATACATATGTATTGTTTCCATAATTTGCATTCTTTTCAATCTTTTGGTTCTTAAAAACTTCAGAGTACTATTATTTTTTGGATAGTGATTAGGATGATTTTTAGGTTGCGATCATGCTTAAAAGATATAGTAACAAACAATGAACACTTGCGATTATACTGTATTAAATATATATTTATATTTTATATACAATACTATGTTGTTTACATCTTATATTCCAAAAGCTTCATCAAATTCTTCCTGAGATATCTGCAATAAAACAAATAAATATACACAATATTTATGATATATCAAATCTTTATATATTTAATGTAATTTCATATTTTGTATGGTTTTTAATTTATTTACCAAATCAGGCTTACCTTTTTCTTTTTTAATTTTTTAATTAAAGAAATGTCCTTTGCTAATTCGTCTATATCTTCCTGAGTTGGCTTATTCCGTTTTTTTCTCGCTGATTGCATCCCATTGACAACTGTAGCCTTACCTTTCATTTTTTTTGTTTCACGCTTTTCACGGCGATCGATCTTTTTTTTCTTCGCTTCGGACCAAGACTCTGTTTGTTTCAATCGTTTTTTCGTTTTACTGGGCCAAACACCAGTTTCACGATATATTTGAAGTTTATTCAACCGTACTTGTTCTCTTTGTTTGTCTTTATATGATATTTCATTAATATCAATATCTATTTCCTTAAAAGCTGAAATATCTCGACCTTTTATTTCTGGCATTCGCGGCATTTTTAATAAACCAAAACCCATAGCAACACAACCAAAATCTAAATCTTTCAGCCTTAAGATTAAATTGCACTCGTGTTTATTATACGACTGAATGAAAGATACAAATGCACGATTTGCTTTGTCATATATCATTCTGTCTTGAATTTGTAAGTTGCGTGCTGTTTCTAAACATTTATCGATTATTTCTGATGAGACATTTAATTCAAGTTCAGATAATTCAACCTTTTGATTTCGCTTTATGAATTCAATATACGCATCCTCGCTACGCAGTAAAAATAGCAAAGCATTGCCTTCATTTCCAATTCTCGCTGTTCTGCCGCATCGATGAACAAAACTACTGGCGGACGATGGTGGATCATATTGAACGACCCAATCTACTTCTGGTATATCGATACCACGTGCCATTATATCGGTACACACCAATACAGCATTATCAGCGTTGCGAAAATCTTCAAATATTTGATGCCGTTTATCTTTCATTTTTCCATGAAGTGCTAAGACATTGGCTTTTGGAAGCATTCTATGTAAAAGTGCATAAAATAGTTTATCGTAACAATATCAAAATTTTTGAATTCTTAAAATAAAATTAATTCTTACGCTTTTATTATATGACTGAAGTAATCTACGCATGCGCATGTTGATAGAAAAACCATATATTTCAAATTGGTGCCTTTTGAGTTGATAAAATCAATAAATGCAGCAAATTTGTGTTCAACATCAACTAATGTATAATAATTGTTGAGTGTCAATGGTGTTGAAACATTGCATTTTTCTTTAACTGTCACAAGTGTAGGATTTCTCAATCCTGCTCTAATTAATTGTTCCAATTCTTTCGTCTGCGTTGCAGAGAACAATCCTGTTCTTCTTAATCTCGGCAAATAACTTAATATTGTATTTAAAGTTGTCGAAAAACCAAGATCTAAAAGTCTATCAGCTTCATCCAAAACCAACATTTCCTGTGAACCATTCAATTATTTATCAATGTCTTTGTTCAACATTGAACGATAAGACTTTAAACTATAAAATAAATTTTTATATTATTCAGAAAATTAAATATATGTATATATTGTCACTAAGAGTTAATACAGAAATGAATATTCTTAGATACATAGGTATGTGTGACTTTCATAGTTATAAAGAAATTATTTTTAAGATTTAATATTTGTTATTAAATAGTTTCATTATTTATAAATAACTCAATGTATTTTACCAGTGATTTAACAGCCGTCGTTAGATTTGCATCTTTATAATTAGTCAGAATATCTTCGAGTCTTCCAGGTGTGGCAAT
This sequence comes from Microctonus aethiopoides, assembly GCA_030347275.1. Classification (NCBI taxonomy): domain Eukaryota; kingdom Metazoa; phylum Arthropoda; class Insecta; order Hymenoptera; family Braconidae; genus Microctonus; species Microctonus aethiopoides. The sequence continues at coordinate 10,738,501 of JAQQBS010000001.1, forward strand.
TATAATATTTGCGCCTCGCTTCAATTTAGAAATATCTTCACAAACTGTTGTGCCACCAACCATCAATACTTGTTTCATGGACGGCATTTCACGCAAAAAATTGTCCAACACTTGGCTTATTTGTGTTGCTAGCTCTCTTGTTGGAGTTATAATAATCCCACCAATTTCTCTCGGCTTCCATTTTTCATGTCTTCTCTAATAATACAATTTAACATCAAATAAACGCCAATAATATTAGAAAAATATCTCTTGAATTATTTACCTGCATATGTTCTAACATTGGAATTAAAAAGGCTAATGTTTTACCACTTCCAGTGACAGCTTCTGCTGCAACGTCTTTCCCATTCAGTAATAGAGGAATACATGCTGCCTGAATTATATACATATTTTCTTGTTATTGCGATAATTAAATGCAATTTAGGGTAAAAAGTATATTCAATAATTTAGATATTTATTATACGTACTTGAATTGGAGTTGCGGATTGAAATTTAAGTTTTTTAAGAGTGGTTAATATTGGATCACATAACTTAACCTCTAAATCTGTCCACTTTCGCGTTTGTATTTGCATGATTAATTTTTGCAATATTCCTCATTGAATATGTATAAACTTATGAGATGAAATTACACACGTGGATGAATACTTTATTTATTTATTTTTTTTAACCCCAGTTGGAGGTTATGGTATGCCTTATTTATTTATTTTTTTTGATTGAGGTTAAGTGTCTTAGCCACATGCCAGTTGTTATCTTTTCTCCTCACGATTATTCTTTTTTTTTCTTTAATTTTAAGTGCTTCCTGCTTTCATTTAGCAATTTCGCACACAGACTCTATTCCTGTTTAGCTTTTACACTATTTTTTTTGTTTTTTCAATGAACCCATGTACAACTTTTAGCATCTTCCACTCTTCTTTTTTTAACCAGCTCCATACACAATCTGGTTTGCTCGCTTTTACTTTATTGAGCTGTTCATTGAGGTTAGCTTCAATTCTAATATTGTCGTATTTTCTACATGCGAATATACGAATGTTATATATGTATATGTATGTGGATGTTCGCGAGCTCCTGCGCGCCTCTGGTGCTAGGAAATCATGATATTGGTGGCGCGAATTAAATAATATAAAAATATAATTCAAATCAAATTTTCTTCAACTAACTATAAAATAATACTAATGATTTATATAACTTAGTACTCAGCAGATGTTTTATTACTAGGCAGATGTACACAGCTAATATAAAGATAGAGAATAATTTATAGTTAAGTTATATATTGTTTTATTATATTTGTGATTTGGATTTACATCGTTACCAATAATTATTTAGCGCGACAGTTTAATAATAGCAACATTATTTATTGATGGCCACTCGAGAAATAAATAGGAATCTGTCAAATTTTCTCGGAGACAATTTACAGTATATTGACAACAAACATTTATTTCAGTATTTCTCTATTATCTCATTCACGTACTTTATTCCTTTTTCAATAACATACTTATACTTATAATTACTAGCGAATTCCCATGTTCCTTAGGCGAAAGAGACCTCGCGCTCCATCTAAACAATCAACTTACGGCGCTCTCTATATTCCACTTCTCAAATAAATCATAAAACATTCATAACACGAAATGGTTGATGTCCTTGTTATATCCCCAGCGTAGGGATATATACATATATATATTACCATATATGTTAAGCATACATGGAGAATAGAGTCTCTATTCTCCATGTAAGCATAGAATAATTAGATAATAAGAAATAAATATTATACTTATATTCGTATAAGATACACACACATATATATATATATATATATATATATATATAAGTTACAATAATGAGAACTACCATTGATAAAACAGAACTCTACTATTACCAGGAAATTAATTCACACTATAATTGCAATATAAAAATGAAATAAAATTATAACATCCCCATTAGCCAAGTGCGCGCACCGATCGTGCACCGTGCGTGCACCTAGTGCATTTTCATGTGAATCCCTGTATAGCCTTTGGTGGAGTGCACCAAATGCTATTGGGGATTAAAATTAAAAGAAAATAATATCAAAAAATATAAAATGTATTTTCAACTAAAAAATGATAAAATATGTAACGCATGCATTAGATATGATTGACAAATAGCTCGACAAATTCCTGTGCTATCCGATAGCCAAATAAATACATGTAAATAAAACAATTATTTTCTCACGCAATTCTAAAACCAAAAGAAAACTAGATAAAATCCTCAAATAAAATGATTACGCAAGAAAACACGTCTTATAAAAAATCAATAAAAAGAATTTTCTGAGAAATGAATAAATCCAAAATAAATAGTAAAACACACATGAAGAAAATAGAATTTCTAAAATCAATAGTGCATTTCCGTAGTTGATAAAAATATATAACACCTGAATAAATAAGTTTAAAATATCGTTCGATTCATTATCGCATAAAAGAAATTGTATCACGATTCTTAGAAAAGTTAATGCATCAAAATGCTGGGGGTCGTCCCCAACCAATCTCAAAGATGAAAATAGCCGTGAAACGAAGGACCAACCTACATGTAAAATAATAACCAATAGAAACCAATCCATTTGAATCAGGAGGTGAAAAACCCTCCCCTAATTAAAACTTATAAAAACCCAAAAGAACTCTGAAAAGTCAGTTCTCCGACGATCATTAAAAGACGCAAGTTCTTCAACGACATTTAGAAAGATCAGTTACAATCATTAACTAACAATTCTAAGACCGAGTATTTTCTTAAAAATAATTCAACACAAATTCTCTACCTAATTCCTACTCAGAATACACTCGAGAGTGATAATTATCCGCGACGTTCGCGAGAAAATTAATGTCGAATGAAAATATAAGAAATAATTAAACAAGTCGGAGTTCTCGATTAAAATTAAATAAAGATAGAATAACTAACAGTAATCAAGTTAATAATTTTTATTGTCAACTCATCATCGATAATATTATTAAATAAGTGAAGTCATTGAACAATTTTGTGAAGTAAAAATAATTAAATAAATAAGTTTTTAAATTTAAGAGATTTAAATTTAAATTGTGTTCATAAACATTATTCATTTACCGCCAATCCGAACATCTTCACAATTCACTAATTCCTGCTACGAACCTACAAATTCGATAAATAAAATAAATCCCTATAACAAATCAACATTTTATAGTAAGGTTGGCATTAAAACTCCCGAACGACGCAGCGATTGGCGCTCTCAACCAATCTGGAGTAGAGGCGCCCAACTGTTACGTCCTGGAACACGCGAACTGTGGAGAGAGGCTTACCTTGATGTTGAATTCTCATTTGTAGTTGCCGCCTCT
>JAQQBS010000001.1:10741932-10787658 GCA_030347275.1 Microctonus aethiopoides
CGTTTACCTAAAGTGTAGTTTCTTATAATCTACTTATTCTATGCTTAAACATATATCCCTATACTGGGGATATAACACAACCACGAACCAAGAAATTCTATGAAGGTAAGTCTCTCTCGACGAATTCGCGCGTTCCAGGACGTAACATCCTCATCCTCGTATCCGTAGCTACATCTGGCGGAGGTCAAGTAACCTACTCTCGCCAGCGAAATATTTAAATTGTAATGGTTAGATCTCATCCTGTTGATCCACGTTATACACTTTCTTTTTTCATTTACTTCTCCAAACCAGGGTTTGCTTCTCTCCTCTTTATAGTAACTGTTAAAATACTCTGACCCTTTTACTCTTCAATCGATATCGATTGTTTCTGGATATCGATACTTATCACAAATCTATAATCGATTGAAAATTTTTTACCCAAAAATTTCAAAAATTCATAACTCAATAATGGTTTGGAATAAAAGGCTAAAAATTGGCGTGCAAATTTCTTTCAATATGTACTAAAACATATAAAAAAATTAGCGAAATCGAAGAGGGTCGCGTCAAAACGTCGTCGATTCCGCATGGAATGCCCCATATGCAAAATGAATATTCATTGAATGTATAAGGTCGCACTCAATAGTAAAGTTATTTGATCAGCGAATTAACTACAAGAAATAATATTTAAATATAATATTTGAGCATTGCGCATATTTGTATCTATGTTGTTATTGCAGTGCTTGAATACCGTTAAAATATTGGTTGAGCATTTTTGAGGTGTACATAACTTCAATTCAGATTTTATACTTATCATATAATACATACATAATTGATTATTGAATAATATGAAATATAAACTGTATTATCAATCATTTATAAGATGATTGAATATGTTTTTTTTTTTTCATATAAATATAATCATTGAATCGGATACATTTCATGAATCAGGATATCGTAATCGGAAATCATTCTATTATCATAGAAGTTATTGCAGGATTTAGTACTGGGCTGCATCTAGAACAATTAAATATTTAGTTAAAGCTGTGTTTATATAGAGACAAGAATAGATAAATATACCCTTTTTGTATATTTTTGATGAATTATCGTAAAAATTGTTGTTAATAATTTTTAAATTTTGAATACTTCAAACAAACATAATGTATAATTACCAATCCTATATAGAAATAGGGGTCACTTCCAACCCGGCATGCATGAATTGTTTCATTTCCTATCTTACCAAGTACAATTGCATTATTTAGTATGGCGCCGTTCGACGATAAAATCCACTTGGCTTTACCAGATTTAATTAGAAGGACCTTAAAGTATGATATACATTAGTTCACGATGCTATAAATTTTTAAATGACTTGAATAGCATAGATACGAAAAATTTGTAACCAGTGTACTATTTTTAGTCAGTTTAAATATTATTACTAACTTGTAAGTTGAAAAATACAAAAATGCACACACTTAGTAAATAGTTAAAAAAGAAAAGAAGCTATTGAATTTTCAAAATAAATTAAAATTATAAAATCCCTCAAGTATACTGTCGTTGAATTATGAAAATTGACTTTTAATTTTGAGTATCGATGATTTATAAACATTTACAATTGAATATTAAGATATTCAGACATGGCATGTAATATTTAATTACCTCAGCATTGTTATAGTTTTTGAGGCGGCCTGCAAAATCACGAAATGTGTGATTATTATTACTTATCTTCCCTTCCAATGGATAAACATCATTATTTTCCCCCATTAAACGTGCGACTACATATCGATGAACTATGTTCTCAAAGACAGTCACCAATCTGCTGCCATTAACCAATTGATTTTTCATAAACTCTACCCACTGGTATGCTATAATAACAAAAACACATAAAATCGCAGTTATAAGTTACACGTTACCTTTTTATACGAACTTTGTTTATCAATTGTTAATTACACGTTTGCATATGAATAGTGTTATATCTAAAAACATGTAATTATTCTATGTAAAATTACTGATATTTGTTGTAGGAATCACAATTAAAGCTCATGTTGATCTGTTATTCATGTTAAATTGAATCAATCCAAGTCAACATCTTACTCCAAATGATTTAATTAATTAATTACTTACGCAATTTACATTCGTGAGTTATATCGTAGCGATAAAAGTTGGGCAAACATCGACAGAAGGAAGTATGGTCATTGTTTACTTGACATCCTTCGTTAAAACCACATGTTATTTTCGAGCATGAACTAACACATTTAGCCTTGGAACATTTTTCCGTTAAAGGACAATCTTCATCAAGAGAGCAAATATCGTCTAAAATTTGAGAATGAAATAAAAAATGAGTGGAATATATCAATGGTTTGGTGAAGAAAATTCTTGGAGCTTTTTCAAATAATCGATTAATGAAATAAACAAATCGATGGATTGCATAATTTACTCTTCAGTTTAGTTTTTTTCTTTATACCTCGGTCAAAAATACGTACCTCCGGCATCAATTGTAGAGCCGAAAGCCTAAGATTTGTGTACTGTTACAACTTATACGTGCCCGTTATTTGTTACAGCGGGAGCAAAAATTTTATTATATTCGTCGATATGTGAAACTGTCACATAATTTGTCATTAACCGTTGTTTTTGTTATTAATCTGGTATTTAAGTAAACTTAAAGTTTTTTGCTGGAAATTAAATTTTTTTTTATATTTGTGAAAATATACTGAAAAGTTGTAATGTATATGAAAATTGTTCATTCCATATGGAAATATAATAAACAATTTTCATTATTCATGTGACCAAAAAAAAAATGATATGAATAAGTCTGTAATAAGATTTACTATAAAAAATATGATAATTTCATACTTAAAGTATATAATAAAAGATATGTTTTTGATTAATAACCTGAAAATAAAGATATTTTTGTTATAATTACATTTGCTTTTTTTTATGTATTTGATGCCTGTTTCCTCCAGGCAATTTTTTTTTATGCAATTTTTTAGTATTTTCGACCGGATGTAAAGAAAAACAGTAGTATTTACCACACGGGCAGAAGTTTGAAAACGCTGAACTGTGCGTTATGTTATGCCCGGCAGTACAACACTACTCTTCAGTTCTTTACTTTTCACGATTCCAGCCTAAGTCTAAACTCATATTATTACTTTGAGTTCACTATACTCCCGAATACCTCTACTCTACTTTCCCACCTCCACTCCCCGAATTCTTATTCCTGATTTGAAGAGTATAGTGTTGTTGTACTATCGTTATGCCCTCAGCTTCGCCTCGAGCATAATGTCGCGCAGTGCAAGAATGTCAATCTTTCTGCCCTTGTAGTGTAATATACTATTCATCAAAAATATCATATGGAGTATAGTGATGATAATATTTAATATTCAGACATTTATTTAAAAAAAAGTTTACAAAATTATTGTAATTTTTCAAATCTATCTCTTTCATTCACGTTACCTGGTGATATTAGAGGTGCTGTGATGGATGTTATAGCTCGTGTTGATGCAATTGCTCGACGAAAGTTTGGATGAAATTCAATTGATATTATTAACAGCCAAAATCCCATACGAATGAATCCCATTTTGATAAATGATTTGGATATTTTGTTTATAATTGACAAATTTATTTGAATAAATTCAATGTTCTTGACGAACAACTCTTCTCATAAACTGGTCGTAATGAAACTATGTGAAGTTATTGGAACATTATATACATCGATTAATATGTACTCCCCAAATTTCCCCTCGCTACGTGACTCAATACTTATAATTATTATAATAAAATGACGAATTACACAGTGAAATGCGTATTTTATTTTCTCAGTTGATTCGCTCCAAATTGCTTGAACATATATGATAATTTCGAATTATATAAATATTTTAAATTTAATTAATAATAAAAATTTGTTTAAAGAAGAGACATGTTTTTTTTATATCACGACTACATATTACGTGCGATAAACCAAATAAAAGGAAAGTATACATTCATACTTGTTTACATGTTAAAACTTATTTATAAAAATAAAATAAAAAATGATGGAGGGGAGAGTGGCCTAAAATGGCATCGAGGGTAAAACACATGCATAGTAGCGATTTTAAAATTCTTATTCTCAAGTGGCACTGGCAACATGGTTCGAATGACGTGAAATCGTTTCAAGGACCACCGACAAAATTTGCAACATTCTATCTTCAGCCAGTCGTATACAAGCCATCATTATTGCATATTGCTCTTCGTGAAATATTTTGTTTGTGCGTAGTTAAAGTTCAAATATTCCTAACAACTTAAATGAATCAACAAAACTATAGGCGATAGTACTTATAGAAATAGCTGGTTATATTTCATGTGTTTTACTAGTTAGAAAATTATTATTTTGTCTTTGACTACAAAAATTAATTATGTTTTGTAAAATGGTGAAATATGTTTAAAACGGCATATCCAGTAGTGGACTAAGACGACATTGTATACCATTTTAGGCCGGCATATATTTAATGTGTTTTCTTCTAAGTATGACATTTTATCCATGGCAGTCGGGGTAATGGTTAATGACAGTTTTCATGTTTTTTTGCAATAAAATAAATGGTTAGAATGAACGGTATTCTAAGTGTGTCAGTATGAAAGTAATATTCCTAATAAAACTTCAGAAAACTATTTTACTTCAACCCAGCAGTTTGTGGTTCACAAGTAGCACTCAATAGAAAAAAGATATATCATGACTTTCGGCTACTTTCGCCTAAGGCCGGGTACACACTAGGCAAACGAAGGCAAAAGAATTTGTTCGGATAAATTCGGCCGAAAATGTTTGGCGTTCGATGTGAAATTCGCTTCGCTGTCCACATTGCACGAACAAATACGAAGGAATTCTCTCGTCAACGTTCGTCTATTTTCGTCGGAGTTGCGGGTGCATTGTAGAAAATTATGTAACATCCATATTTTCGATATGATTTGATAAAATTTAAATAAATTGAGTGGCTTCAGTCCATGATTCAAATCACAATTGAAAATAATTAGTTAATGTATCTACACTAGGGTGTTTCATTTTTAGGCGATATTTTTTTTTTCGCCGCGCTCAAAGAAAATCTGATAATTTATGGAAAAAAAAAATATTCCCGTTTGAAAAAAAATTCTAAGTTAAACATAGGCTTTCCTTAGTCAAAAATTTTCCATATGAATAACACGAGAAAATTGTTATTTTCGACTTCAACTCGATTTTTCGGCTTTTGAATTTACGGCTTTTGTAGGGCATTAAATTTGCTACAAAAAAGTTCTTAACCGCAAATGTTGTGCGACCAACAGTTTTCGAGTTGTAAAGCTGAATAGCCGAAAGTTGATTATGATTGACAACAAATTTTGTTTAAATTGGAATTTATTGATCTGACATTAATTATTATCTTACAATAAACTCTCTAAAGCTCCTCCATTGTTAATTAAGCATTGTAGCTTTTGTTTAGTAAGATAATAATTAATGTTAAATTAATAAATTCCAGTTTAAAGAAAATTTGTTGTCAATTATATACAACTTTCACCTTTCCAGCTCTACAACTCGAAAACTGTTGGTCGGAGGTCGTTTGCGGTAGACAGCCTTTTTGTAGCAAATTTAATGCCCTACGAAAGCTGTACATTCATTTTTTCCAAAAATTTTTTGATTACCGAAAAATCGAGTTGAAGTCGAAAAAAAAACAATTTTCTCGTGTTATTCATATGGGAAATCGAATTTTTGGATAAGGAAATCCTCCCATTAATTCAGAATTTTTTTTCGAACGGGAATATTTTTTTTTTCATTAATTATCAGATTTTTAGAGATGACAGATAAAAAAAAGACAACAATGTACATGTGGGTATGTTGGAGTGATTCATTTTTGGGAGATATTTTTTTTTCTTTGTCATACCTATCTATAACAAAGAGTGAAAAAAATGTTATTCTTTTTTTTATTTCCCCCCGTTTCGGAAATACAAAATTAAGTCAAACCTCCCCAATAGTCCTGTCTCGAACAATCTCCACTTTGCCCAATATAGCGTAAAAAAGTTGCAACCCCTCAAACTTGAATTTAACTTCACACAAATTCAACTTCTCGATGGTCTATTATATCTTCACAATATAATATATTATATCTTTTTTTTCTAACATTTGTTTAACATTGAAGTTCGTACAAGTCTGTTGCGCTCGCACTCCTATCGAGCGTCATGACTAATGTACATTTTACACTCGTCTGGCAGATACCTACAGGCTACAACTGCAAGAATGTTCTGGCTTTTCACATATAATTTTTAAACAATCTAAAGAATATGCCCTCAAAATTCTAGCCTTGCAGGGAGCAGGTTATGAATTACCATCCCGATGACAATTTTGCTATCGTCTGGCAGATAGTTGCAACCCTCAAAATGATCTGTCAATTTTTTTTATACTTGAAGAATATATGTATTTCAAAACAAATTAAAATTGCAGCCTTGTGGGAGTCAGCTGAAAAAATTTTTTTTACATTTTCAAAAATTTAAGGGATGATGACGTAACTGCAAGATGGCTGCCAGTACGCTGTTTTCTGTATTGCCCGATAATAAAACATCATTTGAAAATTTTCTTACTTTGTGAGAAACGGATTAGTCGGATGGTTCACTAGCTCTTAGACTATACGATGCACGCTTCAATACTGGATTTTAAAATTGGCGGTTATGTTGCGTGCGCAGTGTCACTTCAGATATAGTAGATTTCTACCTTTCCATAAATTTTTGTTCCAAATATATTGGGATTTTACTTAAGTCATGCGGCACTGGCGGCATTTCGACAAACTAATCGATAAGATACAGTCTCATAAAGAACACGTTACTGGCAACATGGTTATGTTTCTGTAAGTGCTGCTAACGATTTGCACGCCGCTCGTGACCTCCCTGAAGTACTTGTAGTTGTGACGGAATAGTTGATGGTGCCGCCACAAGATTGCGTGAAGTACGCAGGAAGCACCCCAACAAAAAAAAATAATATTTACACACAGTTGTGATTTCATTGGTATTATTTTAGATAATTTTCTATTATTAAATAACATAAAAAATATTCAATAATATGGATTTAGGCAGCACCAGCAGTACTTCCATTCAGACGTGTCAATTGTATGTTTTATTATACTGCATACGGGTTATTATTCTATTAACAAAAATTACAATTTAATATTTCAGGTGTTCCTCTAATCCACCAAAATATACTTGCCCACGGTGTTCAATATCTTATTGTTCGATAGAATGCTATAAATCAACATCACATTTGGATTGTTCAGAAGAATTTTATAAAGAGTGTGTAGAAAATGAAATGAAAAGTCAATCATATGATTCTGAAGATAAGAAAAAAATGATGGAAATATTAAAGCGATTTCATGCTGAACAATCGAATTTCGATATTTGCAACGATGATTCTATTGATGATATATTTGATGATCAAAATGCATCTTATGAATCAATAGATTCAGATGATGATGATGCGGTAATGTTTTTTTAATTATGAAACTTATTTAATTTGTTTTGGCATAGTTACACATCCAAATTTTATGATTTTTTATCATAGAATTTTCTACTAGGTCGCCGATTTGAATAAAAGAATTGAGAATGTAGATTTGAATAATGCTGATGAGCTTTGGTCAGTATTAACAGATGCAGAAAAACAAGAATTTGAAGCAATAATACGAAATGGAGAGGAGGATACATTATTACCTCAATGGACACCATGGTGGGCGAAATTAATAGATAAACCTATACAAATATTAGATGAATGTGAAAATGAGACTTATAAAAAAAATTGTCCACGTATAGTGGAAATTGTACCAATGAACGCAGTAGAGGTATGATTTTATGAGCATAATATTAAAATTGAGTATATTTATACACATATGATAATGATATGAATTGTTGGTTGCAGAAAGCTTCACCTTCAATATGTTATAATCTTTTAAATATACTGAATGCCTATGCATTAACGATATTGCATTATAATGGTGAACATGAATCCGCAGCTATGGAAGCTTGTATTATTTTCTTGGAACTGAATGATGTTATTGGAGGTCATAAAATTTTTGAGGACCCCCCTTCAGCAGTTACATCAGTATTTAAAAAGGCAATAGATGTGAGTATATGATCTATTTATTGATTAATAACTACAACACTTTGTTATATTGATTAATTTTATTTTACGTTTTGATAAAAATAATTTTCAGTATGAGTTAATACCAGAAACTAGTGAGCAGACTGTACTATTAGATTCAGTAAAACAAATTATTCAAGGACCTTGTAAAGAACATCAAACTTATTATATGGCTGCAGCGCTATCAGATTTACATCAATTATTCACCAAAGTAAAAAGTAAATTTCGTGATTTAAACTGCCAAAATTCTCATCCAACTTTCCCACAAAAATTCACGAAAGGGATTCAATCAAAGTATTCAACTTTAACTAAAAAGGATCTACAGCTTTATATAAAAAAAGTAGAATATTACCTGGCCTGGCTCAGTAAATACGGGGAGCGCATGTATGAATTGAATTTGGAATTATAGAAAAGGAAATAAAACCATTGATGTTGAATAGTATTTAATTTCACATATGATTCATCTTTTCTATGAAGGATGGGGGAAAAATCGCACCTTTGATGTGTATCAAAAACATTTATCATCCATCATAAAATTCTTAGGGGAGTCACTAATAATGATTCAAATTATGATGACTGAAAAAAATTTATCACGTAACTATATCGACAATTGTTGCGTTATTACCTAATTTGATGAAAGTGCTCAAAATCAATAGCTCACAATATTCCTTGTCATTCTAATCAATATATCTTTTTATTTTATACATTTTTATGATTATTATTATTATTTATTTATTTATTTTTCTTAATACAAAGCTACTCAGTAGTAGTACGTATTTCATCACCATAGGTTGTAGATAAAATATGAAGATCCTCGAAACAGTGTGTGTACTGATTGGCACAAGTGTTGTACATGCCTTATTGAATACTATAGAAATATCTGATAATTTTGCAGTCAATGATGCAGCGGTATGATTTTATATTTTGCTAAAGTTATTTCAATTCTCCAATAAAATAAATAAACATATTCATGGTTCCATTCATTCAAAAATTTATTTTGCAGATTGGCATAATGAAGTCTTGTTTGTCAAAAAAAATACGTACTGTGAGTTTAATAGCTGCATCAGATAACTTTTTATTAAAAATGGTTTTGTCAAGTAATTTTGATATTACGTTAATTGGTGGTAATATGACCAATTCACTGAAAAAATCTGAAACATTACAAATGATTCCTTATAAATTGCATAATTTCATTATTAATGCGCATTCGGTGTCTGATCTTTCACATTCTCTTGAAATTTTGAGATCTTCAGTTTGGTGGAACTTTGCAGGTCATTTTGTAGTTATGGAAAAATATCGTACTGATAATTACTGTAAAAACGCCGACGGATTCTTACGTATATTATGGAAGTATAACATTTTGGATGGTATTTTCATATGCACTGAATTCACACAAGAAGTGACTATTTTTGGTTTCAATCCGTATAACGAACAAGCACCTGCACCATGGGCGTTGGACCATGTAATTAATTATGAAGAATTCTATGAACATCCATTCACAATTATCAAACGCCTTTACACCACAAAATATGCTTGTAACAATATTTTTTTTAAAAAGACATCAAATCTTAATGGATATCCAGTTACATCTAATATAAAGAATTATCCACCAACAATGGAAATTAACATTGACAGATCGTCCGATTTGGTAAAGCGAAACAAATATTATCCAATGTCTAAGACTTTTTATTATGTTAAATTAACATCAAAAGATTGGGATAAAATCAGGGGCATGGATAGCATTATGGCCCAAGAATTTCTGAATTTTTACAATGCCACCGCAATCATCAAGATATATGATAACGATGAGTTATTTGGTGCAGTAGATCGGAATGGTAATGTTTATGGCATGCTAAAAGATCTGAAAACTGGTGATATTGATATAAATTTCAATAACCGTTTCATGTTACGTAAAGGAGATATTCCTCTCACGTACCCACTTCAGCAATCAGAATTATCAGTAGTCAGCCACCATCGTGGTGACATGAATGTTTTAATGAGAATTATGGCCTTCTTAAATTTAAAAATATTAATTTCAATGTGTGTTGTTTCTCTTTTCACTATATTTGTTTTTACATTTTTGATTGGTGACGACTTACAATTGGCCGTACTTCAAACACTTCAATTGTTATTAGGAATGGTTATACATCGCATAATCTTCAGTTTATCATCTCGAATACTTCTTAGTTGTCTAATACTCTATTATTTTATTATATCATCAAGTGTACAAAGCAATATGTACGCTATTGTGACAGCTCCACAGTCTTTGCAAAATATAGATTCATTTGCTGATCTTGAAAATCTTGAGTATAAATTATATGTTAGTTCTGTTGGGGCTGCTGCATTCAAACGAGGGTTCTATAAGAATGTCGAAGTTATTAAAAATGATCATTGTGTTGACAACATACTGGATAATTCATATGCAGCCTGTATTGATGATGTATATTATTTAAAATACCAAGCTGCCCGACATGATTTGCACGTGATGAAGGAAGGCATATCAAAATATTATTTTGTTTATCCAATGAGAGCAGATTGGCCGTTATCACATAAATTAAATTACTTTAATAAAAAGTTGAATGAAGCTGGTATTTTAAAAATGTTGATATCACGTAGCATTCAACCTGCCAATGATGTCATTAGTTTTCGAGAATTAAAGTACAAATCAAAAAAATTTCAAGTTTTAACTTTATATAAATGTGGAAGTATTTTTTATTTTTGGTTAGGATGTATTTTCATTTCAACTGCTGTCTTTATTATCGAAGTTCAAATATTCCGATGTTGTCGAAAGAATTTAAATAATTTTATCATAATTTGGTGGCGAAAAGTGTGTCAAAAGTGCAAATAAACTTGATTCGCGTTGCGAATGCTTTAGAGGATTATATTTCATGAACTAAATTATTAATGTTTTTTTAATGGTAAGGCAACTTTTCATTTATTTATTTATTTCGTGCTATCGTAGAAGAGAAACGAATCAAAGGATTTTTACCACTGCATTCTTCCATAAATATTTATTTACATTTTAACCGTTTCGTGTTGTTTTGACAATAATTTTATAAAACTTCCAGATCACAATGTCGAATTTCTGGATGATTTTTCTATAATTAAACAATGTAAACAAATAATTAACTTATTAGAGTGATGCTGATATAATAAACAAAATTTCTTGTATTACCTTTAACTTTAATTCAATTCTGTCTATCTCGCCGCCCAACATATCCACAATATTTTCACCATGTTTCAATAAAAAAGGCTCAAGCTCATCAATATTTTGCATCTTTTTAACCTCCTACATTAAAAATGCATTATTATATATTATGATCAAAATTAAATAGCCGGTAAAAGGTTATAATATAAAAATAAAGTTATAGATACCTCAAGCATTGTATTTAAATCATGCTTATCCAAATAAGCCCTGGCAAGTTCACGACCATCAAAGTCTATTTCTGCCTTATACCGAACAAGATTATTTCCCATATCTATTCCTTTTACATCATAAATTGCACGAACCTAAAAATCAAAAAGTTGTTATTGTTATTTCTGGAACTTGATAAAAAAACTTCGAACAAATCAACATGAAATATTACAAATAAAAAATTTTCTATACCATAACATCAGATTCCAATTCGGAATTAATTTTATCAAGATTTTCTTGTGGTATACTTCGGCCAACTAACGCTGCAACATTCGAATATATAATGAATGATGCTACACCACCGAGAAGTCCACCAACAAAAAGAGATCCAATTGCATCAAAAATTGGATTGCCAAGATATGATGTTAATCCCATACAACAACTAGCTAATATGACGCTAATAACTGCTGCAAAATCTTCCATAAGAACAACATTAACAGATGGATCTTGACCAGAAAGAACATATTCCTTGAATGGTTTTCGCTTATCCTGCGCGCCTTTTTTTATTGAATTAATGGCAACCAATAATGTGGCACCTTCAGACACTAATGATCCACCGAGAATAAAGTAGGCCCAAAAAAAAGATTCGACAGGATCAGGAAAAAGAATTCCGTGTATGCCATGGTAGACTGATAAGCCGGTACCCACACAAAATATACCCACACCAGATATAAGTGATGATACATATTTCATGTTTGTATAGCCATATGGATGATCGGCATTTGGATTCTGTCAAATATAATTATATAATTTAATGAAGTATTAAATAAAGTAATAATATATACATATATCCAGTATGCTTATCACTGCATTCATCTACATTTGTTTACATTCGGCATTGCAACAAGCGATCGTTAGCAACGTACTGCGTGAATATTAAAATATTATTATTTGGTCGAGAGGCGATCAAGTTAAGGAATTCGGCGATTGCTTGTTGCGATGCCGAATGTAAACAAATGTAGAGGAATGCAGAGCTAAGTGCCGTGCACATATATACATATATGTGTATTTTACCTGCACGGATTTATGAATTCCATATGCTAAGATCAATTGATTGCAAGTATCAGCAGCGGAATGTATACACTCTGAGAACATACTATGCGAACCCGTGTGAACCCAAGCAAATAGTTTGAATAAAAAATTGCTGGCATTTCTAAATTGTAAATACATAATAATTATAAATGTATAGTTACTTTCTCTTTTTTTCTTCTTTTATAAATAATGATAAAAATAGTTATATTATTTACATTATAACAGCTATTAATACAACTCTACCAGACCGACCAAAAAGTCCCTCATTTGTATTTTCCAGATCGCTTTTATTGCCCAATTCGCGTCTATAGTCACGTAATCTTCTTTTTACAGTAAAGACATCTGCAAAGTGAGAAGTTGTAAAATAAAGATGGTATTATAATGAATGATTGCCTTACTTTGTTGGTATGTTTTATTTTCCATTTCTTTTTTCAAAAGTTCCTTTAATAATGCTTCACGCGATCCCCAAACTTCTAAAGCTCTAAATACATGAGAAATGAAACGTATGTATTATTATATATGTATAAATATTATTTGATTTGATGATGATCATTTGTTTATTATTTGATTGATGAATAATTAAAAATAAATTATATAACATGAAACAAACCCTCTTACTTGGTTTCAACGTCTTTCCTCCAATATACAGTGATTGGCGGTTTGTCTTCATAAGGCGATCTTCGTTTAGTTTTTGGAAGCGATTCTAAATCTGTGGGTTTTAATAAAAAATCAACCATTGCTCTTACAGGAGTAATGAAGTTTCTTTCCAAAGATGAAGCTGAATGATCAACTCTCAATCGTTTAACTAGAATAAACCAAACATATTGGTAAAGTATTAAGCAACAATATGTATTATGTATGTTTATTTATATCATAAATTACCTTTAACATTGGAAAGTTCTTTGTTTGAAGATTCTTTTTCACCATCTTGTTTTATATCTTTAACTGCTTCCACTTTTTTATTATTATTTTTATCATCTGTAATTGATGTGGAGGCTGGTTCCAAAGCACGTTGTTTAAGTTTACCTAATTTCTCGCTATCTAATTCTACAATTTTTTGTTGCAAAATATTTGTTACTTCTTTGACTATTTTTGGTATCTTATCACCTTTCGAGGGATCTTTATTTGAATATGATCTTGAAATTTCAATACATGAAGTCCACTTACAACTCGAAATACTGCAACCTTTGCTTTTATTACAAAAGTTTTTTCCATTTCGTATTAATTGTATTTTACAATAAGTGCCAAACTGTTTTATAAAAATACTTGTATGACATCTTGGAAATGATATTTGTAGATAACAAAGATCACAAAAAAATTTTTGACGAACTACATTAAGCAAATTATATGAACGATGAAACATTGCTGCAATACTGTCTTATGTCTGGAAAAAAAAATGATTGATCAGTACTATAACTGTATTTTAAGTGGAAACATAAAAATATAAAATGATACATATGAAAAGTAACATACTATTTATAAATAATTATTTAATTGTCTTTTATGAAAACAAAAATACGTCCATGTCTCTTGCTTTGTAAACATTCAATGAATTATCAACAGAAATTTCCGCAATTATGCTCATGGTGTGACAGCACTCGCAAATCCATTATGAAATCATTATGACAACTGATCCATCTAACTGAATTCAAACTAAATGGATTTCGCTTAATTTGCAGATAATCGCAATAATTATTGAAATACAGAATCAGAAATACAATAATAATAGATTAGATCGCGGTAACAAAACGTATGGACTTGATCACAATTGTACACTGGGTTACATTTTTACCTTCGACTTGGGAGACCTCTACTTTCGACTACAGAGACACTAATTGTTGTGTGACAGATGTCATCAACTATAATAATTATTTGTAGTAAAGTTGGTAAGGATAGAATTATATATATATACCCCATTAGCCAAGTGCGCGCACCGATCGTGCACCGTGCGTGCACCTAGTGCATTTTCATGTAAATCCCTGTATAGCCTTTGGTGGAGTGCACCAAATGCTATTGGGGTATATATATACCTTTATACTGAGGATAATTCTGAATTCTAGATTCCAACTTTATCGACATCAATTTGTTTAGAATCTGCAGCAATAGCTGTGCCATATTTATCAGCTTACATACAAATATCCAATTATGTATTTTTTTTATCGCTCGCGTAATATTATGCAAATCGAAAAATAATCTTTTGAGTGTTTGCAATCTATATAAAATGTGTTATGAATAATTTTTAACAAACTCAACCTACTCCGAACTACCTATCTCCATGCAACACCATCAGCTGCTGTGTTTGATGAACTTGAGAAAAGAGTAGAATTTTAAGGAAAACATTATTATATATTACAAAAATTTTACAAGCTTCATCAGCATTTATAAAAATGAATTAAATAATAATCTTTATTTCCATTATAAAACTTTGGGAAATTGTTTATTTTTTATCAGGTAATTATCTGATTAAAATATTATACTATAGTAATTATTACTATCTTTCTTGGTTTTAGCCGGGGCCTCAACAGATTATTTGAAAACTACATGTCACAATATTTTCTTGAAAAATACCAATACTTGCCATCTTTCGATGAAGAGTAAAACATTTGGTAGATTTGATTAATTTTTCATCGGACTCAGTTTTGATTTACCTATTTTTTTTCTGTTTATCACTAAAAGAAAATGCCTATGAGAAAGGATAGTACAAAATGGAGGCAGAGTGTTTGGGGCATTCGAATTCGAACCTTAAAATTTTATAGCACCCATTGCTAAATTACTCGAGTGTTATGAAAAAAAGGGCGTGAATTACCAAAATGTTTTGTTATTATAATGTTAAACATAAACTTTGAGAAATGATGTTGAGGGTGATATTGCCAATATATTTACAGCAATGAAGTCAACGTATAGATTTGTTATTGTAGTTGTATTGGTTGCTGGTTTAGTGATAATATTAAATTTCACACCACAATTATCAAAGAGAATTCACAATGTGCGAGAAGAAACTGATTTATCATTTTCACCTGTTGTTGAGGAGTCTTCCAAAATAAATGCTCAAGAAGTAGCAATATGTGTGGTTGTTTGTGGTGATAGATTGGATGAATCACTAACTATGCTGAAATCCGCACTAGTATTCTCGAAAAGACCTTTGAAATTTATAATTATAACAGAAGAAAATTTGATAATTGCTTTTGAAGAAAAACTCAGTGATTGGAAAGTCAAAGTTAATAAAACATTCACATATACAGTAAGGCCAATCAAATTTCCAGTCAAGACTGATGTTTTTATGTGGAAAAAATTATTTAAACCATGTGCTGCACAAAGATTATTTTTACCTGTAAGTGTTCGTAAATTGACAATGAAATAACCGTATTTTTTCACTTTTAAACTGTAATTTTCAAGATTGAAAATATAACTTAATAATAAGAAAATATAAACACAAACGCTTGTTATTATAATATGTTTGCAATTATGATAATGATTTTTTTTATTTCAGGCATTACTGAACGATACTGATGCTATTTTGTATGTTGATACGGACACATTATTTTTGGCACCACCTGAACTTGTTTGGGATGAATTCAAGAATATGAATTCAACACAATTGGCTGCATTAAGTCCCGAACATGAGGATCCAAATACCGGATGGTACAATCGATTTGCTAAACATCCATATTATGGGAAACTTGGTGTCAATTCGGGTGTTATGTTGATGAATTTGACACGTATGAGGATCTTCCGATGGGATGATTATGTGATTCCAATACATAAAGAATATAAATTAAAGATTACGTGGGGTGATCAAGACATAATTAATATTATATTTCATTTTCATCCTGAGCGATTATATATATATCCATGCCGCTATAATTATAGACCTGATCATTGTATGTACATGTCAGTATGTACAGACGCTGAAAAAGAAGGTGCTTTAGTTATTCATGGATCTAGAGGCACTTTTCATTCACAGAAACAACCACCCTTCAGAGCGGTTTATCGTGCAATGCAGCAATATCAACTTGACACTGATAAATATGAAAATTTACTTTTGCCTATGCAAAATTATTTAATGTTGGAAGATAATTCAAACTGTGGTAAAGTCTGGAAAGTATTTATAATCCAGCCTGAATTACATTTGAGCAATAATTTCATTACATAACACTAAATTATCGAAAATATTTGGCACTTTATTGACAATATTAAGTAACAAATACGAGTTGAACAATTCAATTGTTCAACAGATATTTGTTCATGATACTACCTACATAATATTATGTAATTATTAGAATTAGTAATGATGCTAATATATATTCAGATACATATTAAGAGGATATGAAAGTGAAATTGTTACCGATGATGATCGCTCACAAATTTATACAGTCATGTCGATTTTAATCTAATTATATGAGCATACTTTTGGTTGAGTCAGATAAAAATTCAAAAGAAAAATACTGGTTTATACAAATTTATATTTTTTTTATATTCCTGAAAAATTTTTAAAGATTTCTGCTTACTTTCATTACCTCTTAATGATAGTTACTAATAATGTATCACTCTATTGGCAGTAATTAATTGATAAGCTCAAAAAATATAATAGTATTGAGTAGGTTTGAACTGATGATCTTGATCTCAGATATACCGTACTGTGATGTTATGCTACGTAAATTTTATACTTTTTTAATTAGTTCGATATTGAGCAATATAGTATATTTTGCTTCATCTTTTTTGTAACAACTTATTTACACAATTAAATTTATATTTCATAATGCAATAAGCAGTTTTTGAATATTTATTTTCGCTTCGCATAATTTAAATATAGGGTAAATTCAACAGTAGTCAACCACAATATTATTTCTAGTTATAGAAAAGAAAAAAAAATTGATTTTTCAAATTAAGAAAGTTTCTCCTAACGTATACGCTTATATATTTTGTTAATATTCTTATCAAAAATATATCAATTTCCCATTAGTCAGCTATCAAGGATGTAATATCAAATACGATTGTTTTTATCACCCTGATTATTAAGGAGTGACTGAAGATAAACGAACCTACCTTATTGTTTTTCAATTTTCCCAAAAATTTATGAAGTTAAAAAAATTAGGAAAAAATGAAGTTATTATAAATCTTCACTCCACAATAATACTAAACATGAACTTATAATGTTCAATATCATCCATCAGATAGTGATTATATTATTGATGATAAGAGTATTTTGTTTATGAAAATATAATACATAGAATTATGTGAAATTTTTTCACGCCGTCAATTTATTTATATGGGAAACAAAGAGTGCTACCATGAAATAATAGTAATTAAATAATGAGAGGAAGAGAAAGAAACGGTTGAGAGAACAGAGTGAAAAAAATATATAAGTAACAGAGATAGTGAGATAGAGAAATAGCGGTGAGGCATTGGAGAACCAATAGTGGGGAATTGTACCAAGCTGATGTTATGTGAGGGTCACGAGGATTTTCCAATACAGCCGACACAATTTACTGTTTGTAATATTGTGCTCTCTTTCAGTTGGAGGATCATACTAAATATAAACTTCACTGGAACCTCGTAAAATTCATTAATTCTTCATATAATAAATTACACAAATGCTGATTTATTAATTGATTTATAGATATACAATGTAAGTTGATCGTTTTTATTAAATATTTTGCTTCTAAATGAAGCGAAATTAATTAGCTTCACTGCTTTGCACTAGTGATTGAGTGTGAATGTGATGTAAAGTTTAGTTAATCGATTATGATAGCGTAAATATCAGATAAAATTGAATTATTTGTGGCTATAATCTTTTGAAAAGAGCGATAAAATTTATATTAAACAGTGGTTCGACGATTAGGTGTCTAGAAGTTTAGATATTGAGTTCAGGATTATATGTTGCAGTTCTGTGATAAATGTCTACGTGGACTGACTACTTGTTGCACTTTGTTTTGAAAAATATATTTAGGAAGTGTACTGGTGATTCAACATACGATACTGCATATTTGTTTCTCTTCAATTATTGCAGGTGTATACTTTAATCTTTTGATATTTTTATCAATAATATGCCCAGAATATTGTGCGTTTTTATTATTCAAGAAAAGTGTGTCATTTACCGATTACATTTCAATTAAATGTAAACTTTCCGATGAATCGTAGAAAAATATGACATGGAATTTACTAAAAATCAACAATTTTCAGTATGACGAAATAGTAAATTGTATTTCATGTACTGAAATCATTTTAATTCTATGTGCAGTGATAAGAATAAATTGCGCTAGTATCATTAATATTTACCAAATATTTGATACATTTTTTTGTATGAATAATGCAAAAGATTTACGCTTTACACATGAAAAAATTTTAATATTTAATGCTCAGTATACATTTCAAAATGTGTCGACTTTACTTATCAGCAACTCAAACATATTCAAGATCATAATATTCAATTGTGTTCTGAAAATGAAACACGTAGACTGAACTGTATCGAATGTGAACATTTGTTGCGTAATAAGTTGAATGACGTTATCATTTTTATGTACATGCGGCGTTATTGTATGGACTATTTTCGATAAGCCAATCAAAAAATGTCACTTTTTACACTATAATTGAAAATTGTGATACAGATGGATTGAATACAATAACGTACCAATATTATAAATAGAAACAATGTTATAAATCAACAGTGAAATTGGAAAGTTCCATCATTCGCCCAGAAATTTTGATAAATAACACGAATTCATTATATATATATATATATATATCACGCTAGACATTCAATATTGGATATTAATTTTATTTAGTAAGATTCTTCGAAATAATGTCATATTTAATGATGATTTTTTACAGCGGAATGCCATTATTCAAGTCGAAGAGTTCACCAAAACTGCCGGTGTTGGAGAAAGCGAATAACGGAGCTCACAACATTGATGAATCAGAGATTGCTAATGAACATATGAAAGACAAATCCATCAATGGCACCGATAAAGGAGATAAATATAGTTATCAAGATCAATCAGCATCTAGTGATGATCGCCAAAGCAAAACTTCACTAGTATTTCATTGTCAGCTTGCACATGGCAGTACAACAGGACTTATATCTGGTTTTAAAAATGTACGAGAACTTTATGAAAAGATTGCAGAGTGCTGGGAATTGCCATCGAGCGAAGTAAGTATGTTATTTATTCGCTGTGTGAAATGAATATGGTTTTATTTTGCTATGTGTGTGTTTTTACGGCGACACTATGGTATATGATAACGTTATTCTTCAACACCGGAAACATTTGTCATGGTTCATGACCTCATTCACCATTCGATTATTCTATTTGCAATGTTACTGGGGAATGCATTTATTATTACATCAATTTTCTCAACGTCAATATTTGTATACGCTGATTTAATATTATCGGATATTCATAAATTTATTCTATATCTGTAATAAAATTAATCTACAATAACATGCATGGTAGCTATGAGATTCCAATAGATCCCAATTATTAATGAATTTTATGATGATTGCGCTTATTTATGTTGATTATTTTTATGGTGCTACAATAGTAGATGAAAATATTATGACAGTTGATCATTTCACAAAATTTCTTTCAATGTTATTTTAGATTTTTTATGTAATTACATTTTTGTATAATCATTTTCTTATTACAGATATTGTTTTGCACATTAAATACTGCCAAGATTGATATGAATGAATTACTTGGTGGACAAATCGGATTGGATGATTTTATATTTGCCCACCGAAAAGGTAATTAATGCTTCATTGATTGGTATCTAGTGCTATAATTTTTTACAATGGAATTTTTAACAGTGTATTTAATTGTAATATTTCCCTCGATTTAGGACGACCGAAAGAAATAGTATTGACGAAAACTGAGGATGCATTGGGATTAACAATCACCGATAATGGTGCAGGTTATGCATTTATAAAACGAATAAAAGAGGGTTCGGTGATTGATAAAATAAACGTTATTCAAGTGGGTGATCATATTGAACGAATAAATTCTGAGAATTTAGTTGGTAAACGTCACTTTGAAGTTGCAAAAAGACTAAAGGAAATTCCAAAAGGATCTGTATTTACTTTAAGATTAATTGAGCCACAAAAAAGTGGATTTGAAAGCATTGGTCCACGAGGAGATATAAAAAAAGGAAAAAAAGTAGGATATGGCACTGGAAAAGACACTTTGAGATTTAAAGCTGATGGCAGCACTCAAATTCAAACAGTCAGTGCAGCTTCATTAAAAATTATTTATATTTTTTTTTAATTTTATGAGAGATTATAATTGAAAATATATTTTTCAGGTTGATAATGCTGCAACGATAGGAGTCGAAAAAATCAATTGTATTCTTGAAAATTTCATGGGTATCAATGATAATGAGTTAGCGACCCAAATCTGGGAATTGGCGGATAAAAAGTCCAATAGTATGGATTTCGCAGAAGCTATTGATAATTCGGATCTTGAAGCTTTTGGATTTACTGATGATTTTGTTATTGAACTGTGGGGTGCAGTGACAGATGCAAGAAGTGGACGTTTCCATTAGTTACTTGACTATATCATTCTTATTGTAACAGTATGCCGCAATATATAACTGTGGCAGACGATTTCAATTACATCTGCCATAATTCATTGGAAATGTTCATATGCAAACTACTGCTATCATCAAAATTGTCATTCAATGTGCATCGATCATTTAAGATACCCATAAATTCGTTTTACTTTTATATATAATATATAAATAAATTAATATAAATATTTATAATGTCAATTGTATTATACAAATAAGCATTTTATATTTTGAAAATAATGTATTTTGTTAAAAATTTTAATGAGACTAAATATTGTTCAATTAATATGTGATGAGTTAAGAGAATATTATATTATACATAATATATAAATATTTTGCAGATATAAATTTGAATAAATATTTTTTATGCCTATGAAAACATGAATCAATAGCTGCAGAGGTAAAGTTTATAAAGATATTGTCAAATTCATTTGATATTCTACATATATATTGGCATATATATGTCAAAATATTATTATGAATATGATATTCATTTATTTTGAATTTCTTTATCATATATGTATATCATGACGTAATTCCATTTTAAATATGCCTTTATCTTGCTCTACTGATGTAATGTAAAAGTTGGCGTTTTTTCATCATTTTATCAAGCTTATATTTATATTCGTCCTCATTATTACACTTAATGTGAATATATTATACACATACATATGTAAACTCTCAATAAATTCTCAATGAAATAATTGGGACAACTGGTATAAAATACACAATCATATTCATACATATTTGCATGAATTATCTTGATCAGTAACTTATCGAATATTTTTTTAATCAGAAATTCAGACAAAATATAATGTAATTATCCTGTTTAAAAAATCTTATTGATTTCTATTGAGTCTCATTGTTTGAGGTGCAAAATCCAATTGAACTCTAGTTTTTAGGATCTTTAGC
This sequence comes from Microctonus aethiopoides, assembly GCA_030347275.1. Taxonomy (NCBI): domain Eukaryota; kingdom Metazoa; phylum Arthropoda; class Insecta; order Hymenoptera; family Braconidae; genus Microctonus; species Microctonus aethiopoides. The sequence goes on from JAQQBS010000001.1 coordinate 10,763,943, forward strand.
CTTTAGGATATGTTTTGATCCGAGTAAATGCATTTATTGAATATATATTCGAAAAATATTCATAAACATCAAGCACACATACCTGCTTGATACTTCGACAGTAATAAATATTTTGTAATTATTTTATATTCGTAGGACTTCATGATTATTCAAGTTTTTCTTTACATTCATAAATATATTGCATCAAATTAATCGTAAATCAGCATTATATATATGTACATATGTATATAGTCACAGAAGTTTATATTTGAATAATTGATTAGTATAATATTCTGTGATGTTGAGCATAATTAGTACATTCGTTATTTAGTTCAGATAATCAAACGTTCAGTGGTGATGCATGATTGGTTCATATCAGCGACCACATTATTGGACGTAGTATCATTTAAATATTTGTGCGTGTAGATTTGGATCATTAATCGCTCCATTCAAAATAAAAATCACAGTTTTTTGAAACGAATAATTATCAAAAGATGATGTCAGCTGTGACCAGATTTGGTGGGCCATTTTTACGAGTAGTTACTTCAACGAGACATTGTCAAAAATTTAAAATTAAATGGGTGAGCATAAAAATATAACCTCAAATTCTCTATCCTTATTGATCACAATTTTTGCAAGGCATTCGACTGATACATTCTTTATAATTAATTTGGTATTTTTATAATAATAAAAAATATTTCAAGGTATGGGCTGTGAATTTCTCAATGAAAAGTGACATTTCTGAATCGGAAAATGATATACCAAAATTAGAGGCACCAATTGGAGATGGAAAGTATTTCAAATCGGCGGAACAAGCTATTTCTGATATTCCTCATGGAGCAAAACTTTTAGTCGGTGGTTTTGGACTTTGTGGTATACCTGAAAATCTGATTGGAGCTTTACTCAAGCAGGGCTCCAAGGATTTAACAGTAGTATCGAATAATGCTGGTGTAGATGACTTTGGGCTAGGATTACTTTTAGCAAATCGACGAGTAAAGAGAATGATTGCCTCTTATGTTGGAGAAAATGCTGAATTTGAGAAACAGTATCTTAGTGGTCAGCTTGAATTAGAGCTTACACCACAGGTAAGTTATTTTATCTTATAAAATTGATTTAATCAATTTTCAATAATACAGAATGAATAGGGAACTTTGGCGGAACGAATCAGAGCTGGAGGTGCTGGTATACCTGCCTTTTTTACACCTACTGGTTATGGGACAATAATTCAAGAGGGAAATGTTGTAATTAAATATGATAATGAAAAAAATGCTGAAATATCTGGTGAACCTAGGCCTGTTCAGCAATTCAATGGTAAAAATTATATAATGGAAACTGCTATCACTGGTGATTTTGCATTGATAAAAGCATGGAAAGCTGACAAAGCTGGCAATTTGATTTTTAAAAAATCTGCAAGAAATTTTAATCCTATAATGTGTAAAGCATCAAAAGTAACAATTGTTGAAGCTGAAGAAATTGTTGAAATTGGCCAATTAGATCCAGATAATATTCATATACCAGGCATCTATGTTGATCGAATTGTAAAAGGACGTAATTATGAAAAGCGTATTGAGGTCAGTTATTTTTTTATTTAATTCATTGATTTATAAGGAGTTGTTTACAACTATTTACTAGTACATACATAAAATAAAATTATTATATTTTTATGTTCATACAGAAACTCAAGACAGCTTCATCAGTAACAATGAAAAAAACAACGCCGGCAAATAAAGCAAGAGATAAGATTATTAGACGTGCTGCTTTAGAATTCAAAAATGGAATGTATGGTATGTAACATTGTAAAAAATATTGAAATATCAATCATAATAGATTCGTATATATTTCAAAATAGCTAATTTGGGAATCGGTATGCCAATGTTGGCCGCTAATTACATCCGCAAAGATATTGATGTTACAATTCAATCTGAAAATGGAGTCTTGGGCATTGGTCCATATCCAGAAGAGGACCAAGTCGATAGTGATTTGATTAATGCTGGCAAAGAATCTGTGACGATTATTCCCGGTGCATCTTTCTTTAGCAGTGATGAAAGTTTCGCTATGATCAGAGGGTGAATTTTAGTGTTAAGAATTTGAGTAATTATTCTATGTAAACTGCAATATATCAATTGCAATTATCTCAATAATTACAGTGGCCACATTGATTTGACGATACTTGGTGCCATGCAAGTATCCAAAGATGGTGATTTAGCTAATTGGATGATCCCTGGATCAATGGTAAAAGGAATGGGTGGCGCGATGGACTTAGTATCTGCTAGTGGAACAAAAGTAGTCGTTACAATGGAACATAAAGCACGTGATGGCAGCCCAAAAATTGTGGAGAATTGTACATTGCCTGTAACAGGTAATTGACAAAACTAACAAAATATTTTCATTTTATCTATCACACCATGCAAATCCAAGTGTTAAATTTTTTGAGGTCATACATTGATTCAATCAGTGGTTACATTTAACGTTGCTTCAAATGGGAATTTAACACATGTAGGGACGTGAAAAGGATGTCCAATATATCACACCAAGTATTAATAATGACTACTCATTGAATCAATGTATAACTCCAAAAATTTAACACCTGTCGATTTGCAGGGTATAGTCTCATGATTTGTAGTGATAAGAAATATCGTATTTTATCTGATATAGGTCAGCAATGCGTTGATATGATTATCACAGACTTGGCAGTTTTCGAAGTAGTTCATGGGGAAGGTTTACGATTAATTGAGTTGGCACCTAACGTCGATATTAGTGAAGTTGTTAGTTCAACAGGATGTGAATTTTCCGTAGCGGATGATATGAAAGTTATGGGACAGGTGTCGATGGATGACGAGAGTTGAATGAGCAGTTAACCAATAATATTGAATGTTGAAATGATATGTTTATTTTCAAAACTAACAATTTATTGTCTTTGTTATTTATTTTTAAAAAAATCCTATCCTGCGTAAATTGTATTTTATGTTAAAAATGCGTACAATGAAAATATTGTTTTGTACGAGATTTTCAAAAGGATAAAAAAAAAAATAAAAAAACAACATAATTTTTATAAGTATATATAAATTGTGTATCATTCACGGAACTTTGCTTTGATTTTTGCTGGAAGTGGCAACAAATAGAATATACTATTGAGAATGACAAGACCAAGTGCGAATGCCAATGAAATAAGTAAATTGAGATCGATATTAAGTACTTGTGAAATATTTTCGCCTTCACGTGTAAAACGCTCCACTAAATAAGCTCGGCCATCTGGATATCTGCATAATCCTGGTATTCCAGGGCACGATAAACTTTCGTTATAAGGCAAATTTAAGAATGATGGCGTATCAATAGCCAATTGATTGATTGCTAATGATGCATATCTTACAGGTAATGCAGAAGAAATAGCTGCAAGCCATTTGGGTAAGTTTCGAAGACTACGAACTCCACCGGAAGCGACAAGCAGAGAAAGTAGCGTGAGATATAGTACTGTTATCGCGCCTGTCAGTGGTCGACGAACTACCATGAAAAATGCTACGGTCAGTTGCTCTGCCGTAACATAACTCGCCCATAATATACCAGAGGCATACGCCCAAGAAACTAAATCTAATTCAAGAATCGGCACGAGAATTCCTATTGTGATTATAGTGGAAATGAAGCTCAATGGTAGACTAAGTAACGTATATGATGATAGGAACATTGCACCACCATAGAGGCCTTCCCTTTTTTCTTGATAATATCTTGCTCGAAATCCAGGAACTGAAACAAATAATGTGATAAAATAAAAATTAACACAGTTAATGTATTATTAAGTAAAAGACAAAAAATTACGTACACAATAGAGCAGTAGTCGCAATTCCTCCGATGTAAAAGAGAGTTAGACAATTGAATACTAAACCTCCTGTTTGAAGAAATATTCTTGATTGTACCGGACTCGAATGTGAATATAATATACTCAGTAACGCTAAGCAAAATGGTAATAACAAGAGACGAGCAGCAAAGTGCCCTAATCCACCTTTATTGAACGAAAACGTTGTTGCCATACCTCTCCTGAAAGTGCAACAATGGTTTAATATTATGCCCACAAATAATTTATATAATATTTTTATATTACGTAAAATTTATTTTAAATATTGCTTATACCTACAGATATAAAGCGAGAAGTGTAGAAAAACATCCGGGTTTTATACCACGACCTAGTCCTTTATGTAAATATCCCACTGGAGTTTCTTTAACAGTGGTAGGTCCTTGAGGTGTTTCTTTCATATACAATCCACCTTCAATTCTAAATTTTTCAACAAGATTTGATATTTGTTGATTTGATTCCAAAAATCGTTCACGCGATCTCCGATCGACCGTGGATAAACATACTATAATTAAGATAAATAAATGAATAAATAAATGAAACCCACTATTCTAAATGACTTAAATATTATTGAATAATAAATTTGAAATTCGAGAACTTACAATAATACATCAATGGATTTTCAAGTTCAGGACAAGGAAATCCTATGTAAGTAAAGTAATCCAACATACTTCTTGTTGGCCCCGAATATACTACGGCTCCAAGACACAAGAGTGTCACTCTACTTACAAATGGTAATACATCAGATCGCGGTGTTTCCATTGTCAATACAACAATTGAGCCACGCCTTGTGGCATATGACCACAACATTGAGACTATTAAATAAGTATTGAGAGGATCGGTGTCCCAAGTTGGTTCATCAAGCAATAATAGCATTGGGTCCTTTGCCAACTGAACACCCAACATTAATCGACGATATTCTGGTTTCGTTAAATCATTTACAGATCGATTTGCAACTTGAGATAATGCCAAATCTGCGAGTGTTTGACGTATTCTGAGTTCTCGATTATTCAAGTTTGCTAACCAGGTGGCGTAGGAAAGTGTTTGGCGCACAGTCAAACTTGGTAAAAGATAGCATCTGTGTGCAACATATCCACCATGACGGCGAAATAATTCATTTGTCAATAAACTGCCGCCCAAAGTTATCCTACCTCTAGTTTCACCAATTGCTCGTCCAGCTTCGCATTCAATTTATACATAACTAATTAATACTCATGTTAATAATACTTATATTAACACAATGAAATAATGCCATATATATGCAAAGTAAAATATTCAATATTTATATACCAATAACGTCGAGAAGTGCTCTTTTACCAGAACCTTTTGATCCCAACACTGCAAGAACTTCACCTCCATGAACTCTCGCTGAAACATCTCTTAATACTGCAGTTGGCTCTGACTTTGACATACAACTGTCACCATCAATAACAACAGACGTGGAATGCGATACATTGGATATATCAAGTGTGCACTCATGTTGAGTCATCGTGAATATGTAATTGCACTAATGTTCATTGACACCTGTTTTATTTTGAACAATATAAATATTATTAAATTTTTCCAATTAATTATACATACAATTATGCATTTGATTAATAAATAAAATAATCTTATAAGTCGAAAAACAATGATGTATTAAATTTTCTGAATGCAATACTTACAACAAATAAACTTCACACCATTTACTGCATTTTTTTTCCTTATGAAAATAATACTTCTGTTGGAATTGCAAAAAAAAAAAAAAAATATAAGTAATGAACCAGCAAGTACTTTATATCATGTATTAAATTAAGATTAACTTGAGTGACATGCTGAAGTCACAATGCTGAGTAATATATTGAAATAACGATTTGGATCCGTAAAGAAATTTATACCTGCGGATACTTTGAACGACGAGTTGGCTCTTACGGCCATCGCAGTGACTATCCCCGAGGTGAATGTCTTCCCTTATTAAAAAGCATCGAATGGTGGGAGAGATTGGAGGTAGTTGAAGGTAGGTATGGCGATGGTTACACTGTGTGTAGTGGTGGGCAGGATGATGAAAAGAGTGGAAGCTAAATGCTGAACATGGATGAAGGAAGGGACAAAAGGGGGAAAGGGGATTCTTGTACACGAGTATCGTTCGTTTGGTAGTGTTTGGTAGCTGGTTGCTTGGTTGGTCCCGTGTGGTATTCCCATATCGGTTGACGTCGGTATACTCAACCACGAAATCACATTAAATGTTAGGGCATTCATTGTTTTCTCGAAAAATAACTAAAAAACTAAACATAATATAATATAAACAGACTATCAAGTGAACAAAGTGGAACTTGTTTTCGTGTCTTGATTATGTGTTTCTTTCTCAATAATCAATCAGTATATATTTCAAATTGATTGAAAATCCAGTGGACAAATGAAACTGTATACCGATATGCCACTACGTTAAAACAACCTGAAAGAAAATAATAGATAAATAAATACAAATAATTTATCAGAAGATATGTATCCTGGATTCTGACTACTAAAAGGTGAATATTGAATGTGAATTTGTAATCATCTTGTATAAATATATAATATAATACATGGAAATATACATATAATACGTAAAATGAACATGCGTACCCATACACACATTCAAGAGACCATAAAAATTCATGGTTGTTGCTTCTAATGGTCGAATACCAACTATTCACATATCTTTTTTACCTTTTGGTGAGTCATATTTCATGATTCGCTGGTCGTTGATTTACCTGAGTTTCAAATCTCATAATAATAACGATATTTTTCTTTATTATTCATACTTATTACATATATGAACATTCAAATAACAATTTAATATGTATGTTTCTTTTTTTTTTTAATATCAATTATTTTTTTCCAGCGCAATGATATATTATTGTTTACTGTATATCATGTGTAATCGGTGTATAGTTTAAGTAGAAATGATACACGAAACGGAGGACTTGTTGATTGTGCATGTGCTGATGTATACAGATTATTATGCTATACGCAACTTTACGAATGTACGTACAGTTGCGAATTTAGAATAGCTATATTATATTAAGTCGTCAGGCAAGCGCATCGCCCAACAAAAGACACGATATGTGTACATGCATACATACATACATACATACATACATACATACATACATACATACATACATACATACATACATACATACATACATACATACATACATACATACATACATACATACATACATATATATATGTACATGTATATTTAATTCCCATGTTTTTTTTTAATTTTATGCGCCATTTCTTCGTTATTGAATGATGAAGTGTTGTCGAAGGTCAAAATGTTGTTGGGAGAGTTGAATGTGTCTGTAAATGAGACAACCGTACGCCCTCTACGCCTAACGTATTTTTTTTATATTTGAAATTCAAAATGAGATACAGATCGTGAACATGATTTTTATTATAAATCAGTCACATTTTTATGCAATGAATTATATTTGTAATTACACAGTATTTGTTCATATATTTTTTTATATTGTTAGAATTTCTCTTCGCTTTTAATTCTTTTTTTGAGCGTGAGCACTAATGAAAATTCGTGATACAAAGTTTCATTTTTCTATGATCTATTTGCTCATGTGGTGGTTTCCACGATTTCCAGGAAATGCCGGAATGTATACATATGTCTAATAATTCCTGAGAATCGAGGTCAGAATCGTTGCAACAATGTTGTGGTGACAATACATATATGATATTGTTCTAATGTATTCCTAATTCATTTAATTTGATGATGTACTATTGGAAATCGTATGTAAACCGGTGCGTGAGACATTTTTTTATTGCACATGCGCATCATCGCGTGCGCAATTAAACAACATTGTTTTGAGTATGATGAGTATATATATAAGAGATAAGTAATACAACAATAATTCATGACAATGTAAACGACTATTGAAGAAAATGAAATTTTGATGCGTGCATCTCAGACGGAAATGAATTATAAAGACATACGCCATATTTTACTTATCCATTTATGTATTTAATCATGTTGAAAAGAAGTGAGAGAAAAATACATAATTCGAAAGTGAAACTTTGCTCTAGAATTACTCATATAGCAGGTTAATTTTCTAGCGTTTTAACGCTATATCAAATGGTAACTACTTATATCAGTAATATATTATGCACAAAATTGTGAATTCGAATTACTGTTGAATTTAGAGACTCATAAAACCTGTATGTCAGGTTTAGCAATATTCAATAAAAATAAAAAAAACCACAAATTTATGACTACTATTTGTATCATATGAAATTATCATTTATAGGTTAAGCGAGTTGAGGAATTGTATTGATCATGTGTATTGCAAATATACCAAAATGGACAGAAAATGTTTTTTGATATAGGTTATAATTTCCTTTTTTGAATACATCCAAATTGTGGAACAAATATTCAGGAAAAATTTCGTTTCATTTTGGGTATGGGAAAATCGCGGACTAAAAATTCTTGGAAAATATATTTTATTATGAAGAGATAGTGGCGAAATTGCGGATCAAGCAAAATAGACAATGAATATTACATTGGTCCTTCACATATTTATTATTTGCCGAAAATGCATACGAAATAAACAAGCCTTTTTGAAAATTTTCAATGGTTTTTTTGAATCGCGTAATTTTATGTATGTCTCTGTTTGCATATCTTTGACAACGTCTAAAAAGTTATATAAGGCGAAGGATGATTAGAATGAAAGTATTTGTTGAATTTCGAACCAAAATAAGTAAATTTTAATAAGAAAGGATATTATCAGTGATTAAATCACGGTCCCCAATCGTGCGTTTATAAAATTGCGTTACACAGGACAATAAACCATGTGCCTGAATTTTAAGAAGGGTTGACACTTATTTTTGGTCCGCGATTTGATCATTATTCTTATCTACCTAATGATTTGGTCCGCAATTTCTATTCACCGCCTTCTTTGGCCTTGTTCCCATTGATTCGAGTAAGCACGCACTTTATCACGACGATAAAAATGGTTTTATAAAATTTAAATTCTCTTTAATCCACATAAAAATTTGTATACATTGCAGAAATTCATTGTTGTATTTATAATGTTACATATATACAATATACTAAACCATTATAACAATTAACGTTAAAACGTTTGTTAAATAATATTACATAATTCAGGAATTTAATGATGAATGTCGCCACCTTTGCTTTTATTCATTTTTTTTTCGCAGGACATACTAGTTGTTTAGCAGTTATGTGTGACCCATATTTATATATATTTACCGGTGCATTCTCATAAGAATTATATCGATTAAAAATGACGATGATGATTGAAATCAATGACTGGCAAGACCAGTTTAATGACTACTATTTTCCATGGACTCATCATATGAAATTTCCATTAATTATATTCTGGAATTTCATACACACACACTCACATCTTTGGTAGTATCTGCATATACATATACGTGTTCACAAATGTACATAAGTATCTAACGGTGCTGTGATATTTACAACGTATGATGGAACTGTTTTCGGACTGTATAAACTCTGCACTTGGTGATAATACTAGAAACATATTAATACATGTGGAAAAGTAATATCATTTTGAATATGCAATACGATCATCACTATAATTGAATATATTCGAGCCCGCATATGTATACTATGAGCGTATACTGTTAAATGTTATCTGTATTTGTTCAATTGTCTATATTGACACAGGTGTTATGTTGAATGTTTAACTAGTGGAATTGTTAAATTTAATATTTGCATTCACAGAAGAAAAAATTTTATTATTGATAAAAATTATTCAAAGGTAGATCATGACGAATGTTAATTGAATCTAAAAGAATCAATAATTATTGAGTGAATAATAAAATTTAATAGATGAATATAATGCAGTGTGAAAAATGTAATTCGAGATGAGATTTTGATGTGAATAATGGACTGCAATACTGTTCTTTTTCTAGTACACGTGCTAGATTATATATTGATAATATTATTTTGGAATAATGTAAGCCTTGCATATATAATACTTCTATATAATGGCTGATTATACGTGTCATCGAGGTGAAGGCTTCAGTGTGACCGGTGAAATGAGCCAGCAATGAACAGGTGATGTTGATTTTTTAGGCTAGTAATAAAACCCGTTAAGTTGAGATATTGTGGAATCCCATTTTTATTATCATTATTATCATAGTTATACTTGTGTTTTTCTTTCCCAGATGAATATGTATAACTGGATTCTGTGTGCATTAATGCGATTTGACGATAATTTTTCAGTTTTTAATAGATACTATTGGATAATTGTGCACAATATTTATCTCTGACTGAAACCTAATTACGTACTCTTCCGTTTTCTACTAGTTCAGATGAACATACTGTCTTATTTTGAATCTCACAATTGTACACTGTAGCGGTATATTCACAGATTTTTCTTCCACAACTTCATGACGGAACTTTATACTTACATGTATTTTTTTCCATTGGCGCACTCTTCCTCTCTGTTTTATTTTGTGCAGTTTCTCCTTTATTCAACGCATTCCATTCTTTATGTCTATGGTTGAAGTCGAGTTTAGAGACTAGTGGTTTTGCTCATCAAGCAATTTCGCCAGTAGTTTCCACGGGCGTGTTCGTGTACCGCCTTCCTGGAATGCCAGATAAGCAAATTCCATTGAAACAGGGATATTTCTTCATGGTCGAGAATACTACATTATACTGTTATTGCTGGTTTCGCAAATCATAAAAACTAAGAGAGATTTCATACTGTACTCGCAGTTACTCTTTCATTTTTTCTATTCTGATATCATTAAGAAATGAGTTGAACTTGACAATTGCAGTTCAAAATCCTTGCGTAAGACCTCTCATGACGTCAATAAAAAGTTTTCGTGAACATTTGTAATAAAATTGAAATATTGACATTGAAAAGATTACCGATTTTCAAATAGTCAATATAATTCAAATAATCTATAAACGTATAAATTGTGTCCATCAATTAAGTTATGACTATTCGGGAATGGACATAATCATCAAGAAACACGAAAATTCATGCGATTTATTTGGTTCAAAATAAATGACATCTTCGTTTTAGACAAATGGCGAGAATTAAAGAAAAGAATCAAAAAACTGAATTGGAACCTGAGAAAATCAGCAGTTTTCCGCGTGCTCTTGCATGCGGTTCATTTGTTCAATGTTCAATAATTCACATGAAGTTATACAAGGCTAAATGTACATTCCTATAAGTATAATAATTGATAATATTTTCTGTATTCCATTGAACAAAGTAAAAATATGAATTATTATACGTGCAATCAATTAAAAATTATTGTGAGTTAATATTATCATAAAGTCTATTCTTTGTTTACACGTATTTATTTATAATCGCAATTCAGATTACTTGCATAATGCCAACGTATTTTGACTTCCCAAATATTTGAATATACAGCATCGATTGAAAAGTATTTCGAAAAGTAGGGAAAAAAAAGAAAAGTTTCCAAAAAAGTGTATTGTTTACATATACCCATACGTACATGTAGATAGATTTTGACAAAATTGTTATTCTGTTTTAGTATAAATTACAAAATGGGGTCAGAGGCTTGGGAGCTTGAACGAAGATACTCGGTACCTGGAACGCTTGATACACGAGGACTTGAACCTCCAGCCAGTGAAGATCTTCATGCATGGTCAATATACAGGTGCTTGAAACTAATTCATTCTCATCATAATCATGTGATTAATGTACTGTAATAAATACTAAAATAAATTCATTATTATAGGCAAAATTTGAACTCTGACTTTACGGACTCAGCGCTCGGCTCAGCTGAAAAGTCGCCTCTACCTTATGGCAATTTCCAGCTACGTGATTCGACAGTGCAGAGTATTCTCAGGCATCCTAGATATGGCCCAAAAAGCCCATTGGCGAGTAATTCTTATACATATTTGAAGTTTGGATTACCACGTGTGCTTCCACCTTCGAGAGCACGCGATGGCTCAAGTGGATATGATTCGAGTGAGGAAGGTCGCAAGGCGTCACACAGCGGGTTACCGCAATCTGGATTAGTTATGCGTTCAGCTAGAAGTGATCCTGATTTTAGACAAATACACGTAACACCACGCGATCAAGCCCATTCACAGTTGATAGTAAGGGAAAATTCGAGATTGAGAAGTGTGAGCGAAGCTAATCTTCTGCAAAGTGGAAGACCAAATAGACGACACAGCATTGCTCCGATCGATCCAGGATATGCTCAAGGAATGTTGAGTCAAGTTCAGGGCCATCTTGGACCGGAAACATATGCTGCAACAACTCTTCGAAGAGTCCCTTCTTTACAGCATCCCCATCTTCAACTTCGTTGTGTAGAATCATTCGAAAGACCACCTTTGCTTCGTGATATTACTTTGGAAGCTGGTGCTGCAGATGTCCTTGCTGTCATGTCTACAACAGAGAAAGAGGGTACTGCTGTTATTGAAACGATTTCCGGCAGGAGAAGAATAAAAAGGGGTGATATTCTTTTAAATGGACGACCTGTTACCGCAAGTATTTTGAGGTTCGATCAATATTTCTATTGTTTGATAATTTAAAATGTTTGGTGAAATTAATAGCAGTCTAATTATTATAGATATTATATACCGAAGAATTTTACACGTTTTATATTCACAGAATATGACAGTTTACATCATTAGATTGTGTCTAAGAATATATTACTGTACATAATATAATACTCTATTTAACAATAAATTTTCTTTTCTTCACTATATAATAAATTTATTAGCTTTGAGGTTTTGATAGCAAAAAACATCATTTGTTTTCATGGCTACTGAATAGATAATATATATCAAAGTAGAACTTTTTGTAATTTTCTGTTTGTTTAGGTCCAGAGTTGCTTATTTGCCTGCAGAATGTGGATTGAATGTTGGTCTTACAGTGCAACAGGTACTCAGTTTTTATGTGTGCTTAAGAGGCGGGGCAACAACCTCGAAAATGGAAATTGAAGCAATATTGCAAGAGCTCGGTTTGGAAGCCACAAAACATTGTCTTGTTAATACATTGACGACATCAGAGGCAAGAAGATTAGTTCTTGCGTGTCGATTACTTCAAGATGCACATATACTTACACTTGACAGACCAACACATGGTCTTGATATTTTTGATGCATTTTTTTTGGTTGAATATTTGCGACAGTGGGCTACAAGAGGTCAGCGATTAGTTGTTTTGACACTTCATCCACCAACTTATGAAATTCTGACAATGGTGTCGCGTGTTGCATTAACATCTGGTGGTAGAATCATGTATTCGGGGTTAAGAAGAGAGATGTTGCCTTATTTTGCTTTTGCAGAATTTCCCTGTCCACCATTCAAAAATCCGTCCGACTATTATCGTAAGCAATTTATGTATTATAACTGAGCATATTGTTTTCAGCAATGACGTTCCGCAATCCAATTTAATTGATTATCTTTTAGTTGATCTAGTCACATTAGATGACTTATCAGCAGAGGCCATGCTCGAGTCATCTCAACGAATAGATCATCTTGCAGAATTGGCGCGATCACGCTTACCTGGATTAAGTGATCCTGGCCCACCTAGTGTACTTCCATCGCCTATTTATGATGCCAATATATTTGTGCAAATATATGCCCTTCTCATGAAAACATTAGTGTACAGTCAGCCTTCGACTATGGCGAAATTTCTACAAAAAATTGTAGTGGCTGCATCATTAAGTTTGTGGCTTGGTGCAATATTTTGGGATGTAGCAGGTGATAGTAACCTTCATTTGAGAGACAGAGTAGGATTGTACTATTCAAGTTTAGGAATTTTATTTTGGCCACTCGGATTATTGGGCATTCGTGAAGTAATAAATGTTAGAGCCATCGTCGAGAGTGATATTAAGGATGGACTCTATGGACGCCTCATTTACATTATACTCGAGGTAAAAATTTTGGTTATGATGTGGAAATATCGTGTTAATATTTTATGTTCAGTTTTATGTGTTAGATATTTTTAACGAAATAACTTTTTTTATAGTTCTTATGCAGTATTCCATCATGGTGTCTAGTCTATGCAACGTATTTGGTACCAGCGTTTGTAATGTCAGGTCTTCATATGGCACTTGACGATAATTTAACTTCACTCTGGAATTATCTTGCATATGGATTGATGTATATTATACTCCAACATTTGATATGTATATTTTTCGCACATATATGTAAATGGAGTGGACTGGCAGTCTTGCTCTCTGGTATTGTTATTGGTGAGATGACATTAGGTGGTGGAGCAATGTTGCATTTACAAAATTTACCAAATTGGTATCAGGATTTAAGTCCAATGCAATGGACATTGTCTGTACTATTACCTCAAATTTATAGCACTGAAACCTTAAATAAATTAACAAATTGTAAAGCGAAACAAGTTCAACGTCAAGATATTATAGTTCAAGCGCCTTGTGAGTCACCAGATGGTGTATCGGCTTTACAAGAAATATCATTCAACACTATTGAGAAGTCAACTGATATACAATTGTTAAGTGGTATTGGCATTTTAGCATTGTTAATTATCACAGGATTCTTAATTATTAGATATACAACTCAAAGACGTCCTCGAACTGCTCCTAATAAACCTTAAATTACATGAATTTATAGCATTCATATTAGATTTAGATATACATTTACAACAATGACAATAATTGTGCCACCTTAGCCATGTATCGTTTGCGTATTACGATTACTGGATTATTTTTTTGAAAAATTTTGCATTGTTAACTTCATTGCAATTTTTAATTGCCAAATTTTTGTAAATTCAAGAATTCGCATGTTAATGGATAAAATATTATAACAAACAATTCTAAACGAGGTATATAATTTAATTACACAATAATGTATTTAGTTATAAATATTACATAGTACTTATATTAATATTTTTATCTGTATTTGTTTGAGCTGATTGAAGGTATTTATGTATAATCGATAAAATTAGCTTAGAAATACTTTTTATTGTAATTCTTCATATATAATTATTCGTTACAAATAGTTCAAAATTAGATCTTTCAAAAATATAATTATTGATAATTTCGTAATTACATCAATATATGATTTTCAAGAAAAAGAGAATTTTATTAATCGTTATTTTAGTAACATGCTGAATTTTTTTGTTTATATAGAACAATATTAAACAAATGAATAATGATGGGAATTGGGGAATAACTAATGAAAATGATTAATGTTCATTAGTTTTTCAATGACCTTCGTTATTTAATGAATTAATATAGTTGACCAATGTTCTTTGCCAGGATTATTGTTGAACTTGCTTAAAACCTCGATGTCAACGATACGTCTGGCCGTATTGGTTTTATGTATAGTAGGCTATATCCATTGCCATTTGATAAGGAATATCGTAAATGTCTCATTTTTTGACATCATTAATTGGTGTTAAAAACTCACTCAGTTTTTCTTCATAATCTATGTGTCTAATTACAGATTTTGCAGCATTCGTATTGAACCGTCTGCAGAACTACTTCAATGTCAATTATTTAACTTTACGCTGTTTCACCTGTGGTTCTGTTTTATATTGTCTGAATTCCCAAGTAGTGTTGAATATCACCAAGGTCGTTTATTTCAAAATTTTTTATCAATTCGCTAATTTGTCCAGGTTTTCGATTCGCTGTTGTCTATAGACTATAATTATAATTACTTTCCAATCTTCAAAATCTTATTTTTCATTCCAGAGATGACCGGATTGCTCAAGTCCTGCGTTAATCTTACTCAATTTCCAAATTTTCTGGTTTTGATTACGTTTGCTTTTCACAAACAATTTTCGTTAATCCGTATAAATATGCTTTTCAAGTTCAAGTTGTAAGAAAGTTATTATGCTAAATCATTTGATATTTGTTATTGTTATTTGTCTAATACCTGAATTACTCGAAATAAATTTCGTAAAGCTTTGAAAGAAATTCATGAACTTCAATCAATATACTTATTTGTGAATATTGAATTTTACAGCCATAAATTAATGCACTGAAATAATTTTTGGGTAAAAATTCGGGTGAAATGAGGCGCAATATTTACCCTGCATTCAAGTAAGCTTTGGACATAATGATAATTGGCGCAGATATAATTACTATATATGCTAGGAAATTTTGCCCTTCGAGGAAGTAAAAATTATTTGTATAATTTTTACACTATAAGCATGGTGAAAAGTACCCCTAACAGAGAATCAAATTAATATATATTATTTGTTTCATTTTATCGATTGTAAATTGTTTTTTTTTATTGCAAAAATTCTTGGATGCGTCAAAAATTATTTTAGGCGGGTATACACTAGACAAACGAACAGTTGGTCGGTCGGCCGAGTGGATAGGTGAAAAGTCTACCACGCGGACGGCTCGGGTTCGAATCCCGGCAGAGCGCAGTATTTTTTCGGAAGAAAAATTATTAGCCTCGTTGGATCAATCTATATAATTCTGAAAAAGCACCGATTATAGAGTTGACTTGGTGGCAGTTCTGTAAAGCGGGAGGCCAGCTCATACGAGGAGTTGAGTGGTCGGCTGTACCTATAGTGGGCTTACTGCAGTTCCCCACTATCGAGTGCGAATGCGGGTACTTCTAATATAAAGTCGGCTGCAGCCGCTGAAAGAGGATTTAAGTTGGGTAAAGGAGACAAAGTGACATAAGGAGAGATGTAAAGGACTCGCAAGAGTCATATATCTATAAAAAAAAAAAAAAAATCACTAGACAAACGAACAGTGGCGGAAAAATTATTTCGGCTTATGTGGACGTCCTGACAAACACCGGCGAACATTTCTGCTCGCGTTTGCCAGGGTTTGCTCGCCAGGCGGTACATCAAAAGAAAATTCGGTCAAATTTGTTCGGTTTATTTTCTAGTGTGGACGGCTTTACTGCGCAGTACAAATCTACGTCATGTGTAAATACATTAATTGATTATTTTCATTTGTGATTTGAATCATGGACTGAAGCCACTCTATTTATTTAAATTTTATCAATTTATATCGAGAACATGCATGTTACACAATTCGCTACGATGCACCCGCAACTCCGACGAAAATAGACGGTCGTCGATAAAAGAATTCGTTCGCATTTGTTCGTGAAATGTGGACGACAAAGCAAATTTCACATCGAACGCCAAACATTTTCGGGCGAATTTATCCGAACAAATTCTTTCGCCTTCGTTCGCCTAGTGTGTACCCGGCCTTAGGAGTGAAAAACATACTACAGTACAGATTGAAGAGAGACAAGTTTATAGTATCATACACACATTGAATAAGGATGCCGAACAGACGACGACGACGACGACGACCAGGACTAAATTTTTTTCATCATGAAAATCATGAGTTTTTAACTTTAACTCAATATATCTTTCGTTATACGGAACGTAGGAAAAAAATAAAACCAGTTTCATCATATAATTTTGACACGAGCTTTCAATTCCGCCTATTATTTTTCCGCTAAATTTTGTGCATTTATGAGATCTCATAGTGGTCGCTTCTCTAATTTTGGACTTCGCGTATAGATACACTGTACGTAGTGTCTCGCTTTACAGTGAACTTGGCGCGAGACACTACCGTGTCTTTTGATTACTATGCTACTATATGAGTTATAAAAATGGATTTCGACTAAAA
The DNA here is from genome assembly GCA_030347275.1 of Microctonus aethiopoides. NCBI lineage: Eukaryota > Metazoa > Arthropoda > Insecta > Hymenoptera > Braconidae > Microctonus > Microctonus aethiopoides. The sequence continues at coordinate 10,781,359 of JAQQBS010000001.1, forward strand.
TTCGAACTTTATACCATGAATGTTTCTTTCTTTACTGGTTATTCATCTGTAGTAATAGAAAAAATATGGATATAAATTGAAAATTAAGTTTATTTTCTCATACCATCTTCAAGAGTCTTATATTGATGATTAAAGTATACATAATGAATAATTCATAACTATATCCCATTGGCTACGTACGCGCACCGTTTGTGTACTTAGTGCATTCAGATGCTAAACGCTCGTATAGCCTTTGGTGGTGTGCACCAAATGCTGTTGGGCTATGATGTGTGTTGCAATTGATAATCCGAAATTCCGAATTATCATGAGGCTATTGTGAGTATCACTCATTCAGGGCATATGTTCTAATAAGACAATACAAGTCTACTTTTCACGGTTCCAGCCAATGAGACAAAGTCATAAACTCATATTATTGGCTGGAACCGTGAATAGTAGAGATCTGAAGAGTAGATTTAATGTACTGCCTTCTAATAATTATTTAATTTGATTCATGTTTATTAAAAATTTTTTGTTTTATCTACAAATTCTATTTTCGACATTTATTAAACTTGGCCTTTCAGATACTGGATTGTGTTAATAGTACATCATAATTTTCTGAGTCATTTTACGTATAGCAGCTATACACATCGCTTAGAATCTAAATTCATTTATTTCGATTTTCAACGTTACCTTTCATAATAATACTGTTAATAAATTAATAAAATTCTAAAGTGCCGGACAGTATAAGACCTTCATAATTCAAATTGATTGAATACGTACTTAATTTGATTTATGCTTAATTATTATTCACTATATCATTAATTATGGTTGTATCTCAACATGGTAATTTTTGTTTGCTGATAATAATATTTGTTACTACAGGATTTAATGTCAGAATCAACATTGGTAAATTTTATAATATTAAATTACTATCATGCTTTCTTTTCTCTTTTATACGAAATATATGGTTAAAATATGAGAAACGCCGTTCATCATTTTTAAACAAATGAATTATTTGCATTACAGGTGCTGCGGAATCTGAGGAACATGACTCTACTCAATAATCCCATGACAATTGCTCAGCTATCAATGATATATCCGAGTATACCATGGAAAAAACATATAAATAATATCGCTGCATCATACTTTACGGTTGATGATAATGAAATTCTCAATGTGCTCATTCCTGATTTTATACCAAAATTCATAGAACTCATGAATAACTACTTCAAAAAGAGTTCAGGCTGATTACGCAATGTGGAGAGTCGCTGAAATTCGGTATTAAATATCTCACAAAAGATATGTTAAGAAGTTGGTTGAAATTTGCGTCAAAATATAATGGTATTACAAAACTTCCACTGCGGTGGAAAAAAATGCGTGCAAGATTCCACCCCGTTTCTCGGTACTCATGCATTGTACATCAAAAAATATTTTAGCGAAACTGCTAAAAATAACGCGATTTAGAAGGTTACTGGTATTAAAAATGAATTCAATAAAGTTTTGCAAATGGTGGGTACATTGGATTGTTTTAGTAGAAAAAATTAACTGAATTTTACCGTCATTGAATTGTGATTTTAGATTGATTGGATGGACGAAGAAACCAGAAAAAACGCTTCGGAAAAACAAGCTGCGATGTCATTTCTTATTGGTTATCCTGATGAACTTTTGAATGACGAAAAACTGGAAAAGTTATATAAAAATCTGGAATTTAATGATGAAAATTTTCTTAAAAATAAACTGAAGTTGGTGCGCTTTGAATTAGATTATAAAATTAATTAATTCGGGAAGCCATATAATAAAAGTAATTGGGTACATCAAGGATTGGTTGCCATTGTCGACGCATTCTATTATCCCCAGGGTAATAGCATAAGTATGTTCGGACACGTTATAGTAGGCCTAATATTCTCAAGTCATAAATACTCAATACAACTCCTTTCTTCTCACAGTAATACCAGCTGGCATTCTTCACGGATCATTTTTCAGTCATAATCGTCCGAAATATATGAATTACGGAGCGATTGGACTAACCATTAGTAATGAACTAACTCATGGTTTCGATGGAACAGGCCGACAAATGGATAAACATGGAAATAACCTCAAAAACTGGTGGACGTCTACAACTAATAAAAGGTTTATTCGTGAATCTCAATGTATTCGTGATCAATACGGAAATTATACTGTAGAAGAAATAGGCAAAAAGGTAAAGAATCGGATGAATAATTGCTGTTCTAGAAATATCAACGCAACTTCGATATATTCTTTTTAGTTGAATAGCAAACATACTATTGGTGAAAATATAGCAGATATTGGTGGTATCAACATCGCTTACTTAGCTTATAAAAATTGGTCGAAAAAACATGAAAAGGAACAATCACTTGCTGGATTACTATACAGTCCTCAACAAATGTTCTGGATAAGTACTGCTACAATAATGTGCTCTAAGATGCAGCCAGAATATCTTGCTGATATGATCATCGAGGATGTTCGTAGCCCCAACGAGTTTCGCATAATCGGACCATTTTCCAATTCGCCTGAATTTGCAAAAGATTTCAATTGTCCTCTTGGATCAAGAATGAATCCTGAGAATAAGTGTCGTTTTTGGTGATTGTATAATTTGCACAATTTTATTCAAATCACGAATACTTTGAATTTATTCCTATCAGACTGATATTACACACAATTAATAGATAACTTTATCTTCCTTATAATTATAGTGAAGATAATAATAAATGGAAAACTAAATTCTAGACTTCATACAACAATCCGAAGAAGAATCAGTATCATTAAATAAAATAAAGCACTATAATGCGAATCCCTCTTTCCCACTGGACACTCTGGGAAAGTGCCCAGGGCCCCGCCGCGATCGATGGGGCCCCTAATTCCTGCCAGATCATCAAACGATAACCGATATTTATTACCGAAAAACTTATTTAATTCCAATAAATCGAACTTAAATATCCTATAAGATACTGCCACAATCTTCAGGAAAAAAATTTTTTTTTTATCCTCAACATCAATTTGAAAAAAAAGAAAAAAAAAGGTAATTTATCGTTTTTTAGAAAATTGACGCCTAAATTGTAAATATCTATAAAATGATCAATATTAAGCGTAACTTTTTGAGCTCGGTATACCCAGAAAACCCCTGCAAATCTACATTTCGATCTCTGTTTCATGGGGTTTATTCTTCAGATGTGATGTTCGCATGCAAAATGCAATAAACCTAACCTCATCATTATTATTTGTTTCGTTCAGTTTCTCACATTTCATTATATGTTCGGCACTCGCGATTTTTTTACCTTCTACGTAATTACGTTTGCTAGGATTTGTTTCACCCCAACGACAAATTTTTTGCTCGGAAATATATATTTTAATGAAAAAAAAAACGAAACCTTGCATGGGTGTATTAGGCTAATACCCCGTATTAGAATCTTTCCCTTAAGTCCGCTATGTTTTTTAAGCCCCTCCCATTTGACAGATCCCAATAGGTGAATACAGGTGAATAGGAGTCGAATTCGGCCGAGCGAGTGATGCTTCGACTATCTCTGTCTCTCGCTCTGTTGACTATTCCTCTCACGTTTAGTCAACTCGAGTCGACTTGACCCGAATGAACGTTACATAGCCGAGCGGGATGGCTCACAAGGAAAAATCACATACATTAGAGGAGGAAGTTTGTATAAGGGGTCAGTGTTGGGATTAGTTATAATAGCAGATAGAGGAAATGTAGAAAATGATAGAAACACTAGAAGTAATCATAAGAACAGAATCGGGTCATTTACCAGCGGCGTTTAAAATAAAAAGAAATGAAGAGGAGGATGGGGAAGTAGAGATGGAGGAATAGATAAGGACAACGATAGGAAAAAAAATAGTATGGGAAGAAGAAAAAGGTGAGAAAAAATACGCAAATGAAATAAAGAGAAGAGTGAACATAGAAAAAGAAGATTCTAGGTGGGAAGATATAAAAGAAGTAATTTGGGAAGCTACAGAGAAGGTATAAGAGATAGTGAAAATAAAAGGTAAAGGGGGGTGAAGAGGAGGTGGGAAATACACAGATAACGTGATGGAGAAAGAGAGACGATGGAGCACTTGTTTGTATGTGGAGAAGCCATGAGGATACAAACTGAAAAAATAAAGAAAGAAATGATGATATGGAAAAGAGACTATGACGAGAATGAAATGAAAGACTTAATAATAACGGAATTGTACAGCAGAATAAAAAGCGCCATATGTGAATATGTAAGAAAAATAAAAGAGAGTATAAGATAAAGAAGTGGCAAAGAGAGAAGGGGGAAAAATGAGTGTGAAGTAGATAACTGAGAGAACGAGAATGTAGAGTGTAAGTTCATTCTCGTCATAGTCTCTTTTCCATATCATCATTTCTTTCTTTATTTTTTCAGTTTGTATCCTCATGGCTTCTCCACATACAAACAACACCATGAGTCATCACATACCATTGATTCAACGTAAAAGGAGATCAAGGTCTATTGTGTCATTAAGAGCATAACGCCAGTTAATTTTATCGATTATCTATACTGTGTATCGCAAAAAAGAGTGGGCGTTAGAGATTCGTCTGCATCCCTTAGCAATGGTCCAGTGGAGGAAGATCGTGGAAGACGGTAATTACGGCAAGCATCTTGGGAAACCCTACTGCCGGTGGATCCCGGTGACCCGATCGATAGGAAGATCATCGTGGTGAGTCTCGCTAAAATAATTTGGCGGTGACGTTAAATTAAATAATATAGATGTTTTACCGTGAGTCTTTGGTTCACACGCTCACGAGCGATAAGTTATCGAGATCGGAAGAATAATTATATTGTAATTACGACCGGGCCACGCGCATGAATCGTATGAGAGTATGTATGTGTGTGAATGTATCATAGACGAGCGGTCACGATCATTTATTTTGTTGTACTGAAAATTCAATAATTTACTGTATGAAAAGTTAATGATTTATTTCGTAAGACTTCAGTAATTTATTTGTAAAACTATCGATTTAATTATTTATATTCATTGTGACGATTTGGTTAAGCAAGATTTAAGTTGAATGTTCAGGTAAAAATTTCGGTCGGAAGATATTTGATTATTTTGCGTTTAATAGAAGAAAATTCCGATGGGCCTTGTGCGCTGTCCACGTGTGACTACTGCCAAAAAATTTCGATACGTTTTGTGTTCGTCAATTAAAGATTAATTTGTTATTTCGGTTATGAGAAGAATCAATTGAAGCGATATCGATTATCGCCGATTATCACTTAGAAATTATATTACATAATTGATCACATCGGTGTGCTATTATGCGCAATATAAAATATTGAATTTTGTATACTAGAGAATAGCGAGCGTCATTCGCTATAGATATATTGCTACACGGTATGTGCTTCATGGCTGTAGCTAGTGACACGGACTCGAGCCACGAGCAGCAACAATTATTATTTCCTTTATACAAAATTTATTATTATTTCACGAATCTAAAAAATTAAAACACACGTATCTGATATTTTTCGAAAATCTATTTATTAACATCAAATTCGATCCCACCACTTCCCCCCAGAGGGTGGGAGGCAACTTCAAAATTTTAAATGGAAACCCCCATTTTTTTATTTTGGAATCGGATTCTGCGGAAAAAAATACATTAATTTTGTCTGAAACATTTTTTCATATCACCGCAAGATGTCGCTGTATATAATCACAAAAAAAGTTGTGAAATATGAAAATTTTGAAAATATCGTATTTCCCTGGCCAAAAACATTTAATCAACCACTGGGAGGAAGTGGGGAGATCGAATTTGATATCAATAAATAAATTATTAAAAAATATTAGAAAGGATCCAAGGATACAAGGATCGCCGCTGATCTTCGCCGATCCCTTCGATCTTCCCTCGACCCCCACGATCCTTCACCGGATCGGGGGGATCAATTTCGATGGAATAAATAATGATGGAACGAATAATCGTTCATCGTCATATATGGTTATTGATTGTATCTCAAGACATTTCATAATTATATTTAATATTCATCAGTATTAATTGCTGAATTCACCAATTAAGGTACAGAAAAAAATGAAACGAGAACGGCTCTGGGACATCTGGACTCGGGGACAATTGGCAATATTGGCATTTCTCTATAACATACTATAGCGTAAAATAAACATAATATTTATTTATGCTATAGTATGTTATAGAGAAATGCCAATATTGCCAATTGTCCCCGAGTCCAGATGTCCCAGAGCCAACGAGAACATGGTTTGGCATGTTGCAGTCATGTCGGTTGGTTGTGATGCTGTGATACGGCATCAAGTATTGGGGAAATTCACATGATTTTGGCTTAT
>JAQQBS010000001.1:10788216-10799493 GCA_030347275.1 Microctonus aethiopoides
GGGGGGGGGGGGTCTGGGGAAGATCGAAGGGATCGGCGGAGATCAGCGGCGATCCTTGTATCCTTGGATCCAATCGTTATACAGTCACATGGCCGTATAACAGATAATTGAAACCAGTAAACACTACTGCACAAAAATAACGATATTTATTATCCACAAACAATTTTGAATACGAAAATAATAATTATTAACTCTTGTTATTACTTAATTACGCTTAAATATATGAAAATAGTGTTCCAAACTATATACTTCACCCCAATAGCCTACCACCCTTTTTTTTTTATTTCGACGTTATTACACCCCGTGGAATACTGTGGCTTCACAATGGTGATAACTTCTGACAGCACGGAGTAGACTCTAGTGGTGTGCACCAAATATGGGATCAGCCCCACCCCAATAGCATTTGGTGCACTCCACCAAAGGCTATACAGGGATTTACATGAAAATGCACTAGGTGCACGCACGGTGCACGATCGGTGCGCGCACTTGGCTAATGGGGCAATAGCATTTGGTGCACTCCACCAAAGGCTATACAGGAATTTACATGAAAATGCACTAGGTGCATGCACCGTGCACGATCGGTGCACGCACTTGGCTATATAATGGGGAGGGTATAATGGGACAGGAGAACTGTTACTGGAAGGGTTCACGAGCTTTCAGTCTATTGACATAAAGCTTCCTGAACTAGCCGCAGAATGCGAGAGCGCGACACGCACCTGCATAATGCAGATAGATGATGTGGGTGATATTCATATGTATATTGCCTGTTGGCATAGTGCATACCCGTATACATAACACTGCATAACACTGTAAAGTGTAGAGCACGTGGTCTATCAGTCTATGCTGTACCATGTTTAGTTTGGACTCTAAGAAACATGGAAATTAGTATTCACGGTACATTTTAATTAGATAAAACACAAATACGCACAGTGAATTATCAAAAATAGTAAATATGGGAAAGAAAGGTTATAATTGGCGTGCACGGACCACACCAAAAGTTGAAATAGATAATTCATCAACAAAAAAGGTAAATATTTGAAATTGTTACTACGTTATGTATGGCAATTCTTTGAAAAATGTATGGATATGAATAAGAAAATGAATTTCTAATATATTTCGTTCCATTTTGTAGATTGCTATAAATATTGAGCATCGTGAAGAGAGCTATGATGATTGTAATGCTTTAGTTCTTCCAAGTGACAAACGCATCATACGAAGTAGGGAAAAAAAAGATCCAACTATTAGATTATTGTCAAAGAAACGTAGAAAACAATTGGAGAAAGTTGTGGAACGGAAACAAAAAAAATTGCGGGTTAGTATTGAAAAATAGAATATATTAATAATTTGATTGGATAAATAAAAATTTATATCTATATAATTAAACAGAGAGCAGGTTTATTAGAAGATTTGGCAAAAGTTCAAGCACCACCCGAGGAACTTAAACAGTATACGTCAATAGTTACTATTCAAACAAAGGGGTTGAAACGTCACATTCAAGAAGCAAACGCAACTGCAGCAAAGTTCAAAGGAAAAAAGTATATCGATGATGAGGAAGCATCAGAAGTGGTTGCCAATGCAATCAAAGGCAGTAAAAGAATACGTCTCGATATACTTCACGACGAAATAACAGAAAAGAAATTTTCAGATCCTAATACTATCGGATTTGATGTATGTGAGATAAATCAAGTTTAATAATGTAATGTATTTGTTTTGTTTCATGATGATATTTTTTTAGGTATCAAGTGATAGTGAAGAGGATGACGATTCTCGTCATTATTCCAATGAGGTTGATAATGAAGTAGAGGAAGTTTTACATGACCCAGGTTCTCTGAATAGTGAGCAACTTGTTGAAAAACATGCTGAAGTTTCGCCGATACCTCAAAAAATAATCGAAATCAATGAAAAATTGGATCAATCAAGCCAAAAACTTTTTGTCCCAAATATAGACAGAAAACCAGCAGTTTATGTTACATTAAACCGCAAACCAGAAATTCAAGCGGATCGATTGAAACTTCCAATACTTGCTGAAGAGCAAAGCATTGTTGAAGCAATTAATGAGAATCCAGTAGTGATAATAACTGGTGAAACAGGCAGTGGTAAAACTACACAAGTACCACAGTTTTTGTATGAAGCAGGATATGCTAAAAATAAAATTATTGGCATCACCGAGCCGCGAAGAGTAGCTGCTATGGCTATGAGCAAACGAATCGCTGAAGAGATGAATTTAACTTCTACTGAAGTGTCATATGTAATTCGATTTGCGGGGAATGTTACAGATGATACAAAAATTAAATTTATGACCGATGGTGTTCTTTTAAAAGAAGTTCAAAATGATTTTTTATTGACAAAATATTCAGTTATTATTTTAGATGAAGCTCATGAACGTAGCGTTTTTACAGATATTCTTATTGGATTATTATCGCGAATAGTGCCACTTCGTGCTAAGCGAGGCGATCCACTTAAACTTGTGATTATGTCGGCAACATTGCGTGTTGATGATTTTATTGACAATACTAAATTATTCAAAATTAAACCGAAATTAATTCAAGTTGATTCTCGACAATTTCCAGTTACAATACATTTCAATAGAAGAACGAGTCAAAATTATGTGAAAGACGCGATAAAAAAGGCTGTGAAAGTACATACAAGATTACCCGAAGGCGGAATTCTCATTTTTCTCACTGGTCAGCATGAAGTTAATACTGTAGTTCGTAAATTAAGAAGAGCATTCCCTTATAGACCAAAAAGATGGAAGACGACGACAGACGCGATCAAGGATGACCAAAATAAAAATATTGTCGAAACAAATGAAGATATAGAAGACTGTTCGGAAGAAGAGTACGATGCTCGACATGCTCTTCATCAAATGAAATGCAAGAGAAAAAATCAGTCAGTCGAGTTACCAACAATCGATCTCGATAATTATTCATCTACTTCTATCAATGAAATATCACAGTATTTATCTGATAATGATGAAAGCGATTGTGACGAATTGAACTTGGATGAAGACGAAGATGATGATGATGATATTTTGGAGTTGAAAAATACATGTAATTCTCAACCACTTTGGGTTTTACCATTATATTCACTTCTTTCTGCTGAAAAACAAGCTCGGATATTTGAAGCCGCACCTGAAGGGTGTCGGCTTTGTGTTGTATCAACTAATGTAGCTGAAACATCATTGACGATTCCGCATGTGAAATACGTTATAGATAGTGGGTATTGCAAAACCAAAATATATGATAAAGTCACTGGTGTCAGTACATATAAAATTTGTTATACAAGTCAAGCTTCCGCAAATCAACGTGCAGGTAGAGCTGGAAGAATGGGTCCTGGACATTGTTACAGACTTTATTCATCTGCTGTTTTCAACGATCAATTTGATAAATTTAGTGAACCGGAAATTCGACGAAAACCGATAGACGATCTTTTATTGCAAATGAAAGTAATGAATATTGATAAAGTGGTGAATTTTCCATTTCCATCATCACCAGATTTAATTCAACTTAAATCTGCTGAGAAACGTTTGAGTATTTTGGGAATTCTTGAACAACCACCGACGTACAAACAACAAACTTATAGCGCAAGACCAACTCCGCTTGGTCAAAGTGTATCAGCATTTCCAGTAGCGCCTCGATATGGAAAAATGTTAGCAATATCACAGCAGCATAATCTTTTGGCTTATACTATTTGTATGGTATCAGCGTTGTCCGTTCAAGAAGTATTCATACAGTCATCACAAGGTGAAGGTGCTGCAAAGAATAAATGGTTGCAAATTCGCCAAGTATGGGCTGGATGTGGTAATAGTTTACTTCTTGGTGATCCAATGGTACTAATTAAAGCTGTGGGCGCAGCTGAGTATGCAGGATCTGAAGGAAATATACTCAAGTTCTGTGAAGAGAATGGAGTACGGCCGAAAGCTATAACAGAAGTTCGAAAATTGCGGCAACAATTGACAAATGAAATTGTAGCTAATATTCCTAACTCGAAATTGAGTATTGATCCGCATATGTCACCGCCTTCAGATGTAGAAGCAAAACTTCTTCGACAAATAGTTCTTGCAGGTATGGCAGATCAAGTTGCGAAAAAAGTACAACCAGACGAAATGACTAATGATGAGGATAAAACAAAGTGGCGTTATGCATATAAAACAACGGAAATGGAGGATCCTATTTTCATGCATTCGTCATGTGTTTTGAGAAGAACAAGACCTGAATGGGTCGTTTATCAGGAGATATATGAAATAAATAAAATGTATATGAGAGGAGTGACTGCTATCGAGCCAGAGTGGTTACCAAAATTTGTCCCATCATTATGTAACATGAGTGAACCGTTATCAGAACCACCACCAAGATATGATGTTGGTTCGGGTAAAGTTTTGTGTCACATGAGTGGAACATTCGGCCGTGCAGCGTGGGAATTACCCCCAATTGAATTAGAATATCCAATGAATATCGATGGCATTAAGTGGTTTGCTCGATTTTTCCTTGCAGGACAGGTGTGTCCAAAATTAAAACGTTTTGTACCATCTCTGCTCTCAAGTCCGAGCAGTATTAACAAATCTTGGGCCAAGTATATATTTTTTTAACCATTATATAACTATTAAATTTTGTTCGAATTTTCATATCTATTCTGTTTTTATAGATTACTCCCTCGAACAGAAGCTATTACAAAAATTTTATTATCAAAAGGAGTGATGTCAAAAGAAAAATTGATGGAAGTATGGTGTGACGACCAGAATTGTAAGCATTTACCCATTTTATTTATATATAACAATAAAATGCCATGTTCTCTGTTCACATGAAATGTCGCGATAACGACCTGTAATATTACTCTTTTCGTATAAGTTAAATTACATAATTAACATTCTGTTTGATTTCAGTTCTTTTAAACGCCTACCAAAAATGGCTGCCTGAATCTGCACACGGTGAGGTCGCAATATTGTGGCCGCCTTTATAAATTTGTCAATGCTTGATGCTGATATTTTTAAAAAGCTAGCTTGAACTGTATAATTATCATTCGAATCCAATGAACAACGAAATTGTCAACTATTATAAATTATGATAACATTTGAGTTTGATGGTAACAAACTGCATTATTATATAAATAACGCATCATAATATATTAATATTTTCTCCGTAAGTTTCCTACATTTCAAAATATGTGTACATACATACATGCACTTTCACACATATAAACAACTAAATTATAATATAATTATATGAAATTAAATATTTGGTAGCAGTTTAGATATATCAGCGTATTCACATAGTAAACATCCAGAGATGCATAAAACAAGCACCTTGGGTGATTTTGTTTTCAGGTAGTTAATTCTTTAAATGATGAAAATGTTAATTAAATTATCGATCACACTGCACATGATGAAATGATACTATGACTTCTTGCTGTACATTGTATGACATGTGGCGGTCATTCAAATTATTCAGATTTCATTGTTTTTTTATCCTTCTTCTTTAACGGATTGTTTTTACATGTCTTGTAAATATTATTCATATCAAATGCTGTCTTCACATTGTCCTGGAATGAAAAAAAAAAAAAAAAAGAAATGATGGATACAAGAATTTCCAAATTTTATATCGAATATTATCTGAATTGTATATAAAAATGAAGTCGTACCAAAGAAAAGAGGAATTTAACAAGTTTGCCTTTGCTGTCGGCGTATGGTCGACGTTCAAATTCTTTGCCATCTTTAAAAAGTATCAATGTTGGAAGCTGTTTACTGGTACTTGCATCACTGATATGATATTTGGCTGCTGCATCTGGATATCTGCCTACATCTACTTTTCCAAATTTTAAATTCTCCAGAGCATATCTAAAAATAACGTTAAAAAGCGAATTATTGCATTCAAAGCATTTATTATATAGTTTAATCAATTCATAGTCAAATTTGAAATTACTCTGCTGATAATTGTGAGAATATTGGTGCAAAATTTACACATGATGGATTCCACGCTGTATAAAATGTTATTAACCAAATGACTTTTGTATCTCTTTGTAATTCGTCTTGAAGGCCAGTTGCACCTCTCATATAAGTGACATTTTCAGGACCTTGATATGTAGGTTCAGGCAAAACGAGACCACACACTGTATATAATAAAATGTCAATTAATGCATTATGAATATTAAATATAGATGGATTTGTTTTTTGTACATACAAATAAAGATGATTGCAAAAAGAATTCCCATTCGTACATCAGCATAAAACCACAAAATGAGATTTGCAACTTTTGTATAAACAAAACTAGAAGACAAGTAGTTTATCATTGTTACACTCCCTGCCTTTCTTGTCCTCATCATTATAACAATCATTAAAAAAAACAAAATTTCGGTTTCTCTCTGAAAGCAAGAATAAATCATTTTATATTTGCACACATAATAAATTATTTTTCATAAGTATATATATGTTTACAAGCCTCATTTGACATTAAACTAACTTACGCCATTTAATTCACATTCAACTTCTGCAAAAACGTATTGGCAGATAAATGGTGTTCGTTTAGAAACCAAATATGACAGACTGAGAAAAATATTTATTAAATAATATGGTCTAAATAATAACTGAAGATCCTTCTTAAATGACATCTCGGAGTATTTTTAGTTCAACGAAACAAACATAAATTGGTAGTAATTTTTGAACTTAGTCGTAATAAAATACAAATTTTTATATAATTTATATAAGTTGAGAATTAATTATTTGAATGGTATTCGTTTTCCTTTACTCGATTTTTGAGAACAAGATCTCTAAAAACTAGAAATACTAGAATAACTTGATATCTTGATTTATTAAATTGTCAAACTATATACTTTAATGCTTTGTATTTTACGATACTACCGACATCTGAATAGCTCATTTTACCACACCCGAATATCACTACATTTGTATTTTGTCTCCAAGATTACTATATGTATTACATGCGACAAACATGCATACAGCGCTCCTTAGTGAGCCTTATATGAACGAACATAGAGCATTGTAAAGAAGTACAAATATGTATATATGTATATAATTATCATGGAGAATAGAGACTCCATGATAATTATTAACAATTATATCTATACATATATATTCAGATTACGCCACGCGTATATAATAAAGAATTTATATGCAGATACCTGCAGAGATTTGAGCACTGGTGCCATCTATGAGTTCACATTTGTACCCTGTTCTCATTATGTGTTTTTTACGTTCAACGGTAAATGGCATGCCTATTCTTCAATCTCCTGCAGATGCAGGAGTAAAATTGAAAAATATACAGTTGGTATCATTCCTATCAACGAAATTCAGTGTTTATTATACAAAATATACATAATATATAATAATAATATTTGTCACAGACAAGATTCATTGTTTAGATAGAACAAAGGCAATTCAAATTAGTTATCTCTGGTAAATGATAGATTTTATTGTGCAAATAAGATAATGATGGATGAAATATATATTTATGATATTTCGGGTGTAATTAGTGATATCCTTTCCGACAATGAGGCAGTTATTAGATTTAAAAAAGATGATAGAGATCAAAACGCGTTGATACAAAAGAATAAATTCTACCACAATGGACAGGTGATTCCAAAGGACGAAAGATGGGATAATTATATTGCTATAGGCATGATGGTAATATAAGTTTAAATCTCATTTTTAATATTATTACAGATAATCATGCATACATTTTTGTATTTAACTGTATATTGTTTCTTTGTATAATACAGGTGAAATTCAACGCACAAAAAAGCAGTTGTGCTGAGTATTCATATTGTGACTGGTGTGCCATAATATGTTGGTCATTTGTATCTAATCTATTGAATAAAATCACAATAAAAAGTGGATTTGCATATATGTCGGGTCAAGTGATTGATATCAACAATCAACGAGGAATATTAAATACATTTGATGCTACTGGGCAATCCCTCAGAATACTTTTCATTGATAAGAATGTTTATATAGATAAACAAAAATTTACTGGTAAACATCTTCAAGAAGTTCTAAGAGTTCATGACCACGTATCATTTGACGCTATACCATGTATTTCTGAAGGAAATGACGAAGCTTGTGAGTGGTTTGCGACTATTGTTTACAAAGGCAAACGACCCAACTTAGCAAAAAGTAAAGTTATGAAGATTAATAAAAGTACTCGTTTGAATGATGGTCTCTATGAATTTTGGAAGTCTGTTTATAATTCTAGTATCATAAAGGATAATTCGAATGATTTCCACTTGAATTTGCTCAATAGTGATTTCAAAATTCAATGTCACAACTTCATTCAACAGGTATATACTTTACGAATTGAATAATTAAAACTAGCATTATTTAACACGATAGATGAAATTATGAGTATTTGAAATATTTTTAATTTCAGCATATAAACAATCCGGATACTTTGTTCATCAGTGGTAAGGGTATAGTCATGGATATTGTGAATGATGAATTTGGTATAATTCTTGGTGAATTCAAAAATAATTTATTTCAAACAATAATATTTCATCGTCGAAACGTATTTTTATATAAAATCAGTTTGAAATTATCAAACTTATCGGAAATATTGTGTTCTGGTGAGTTAATTTTGAAAAATAATTGTATTACAAAATTCTTTGATTAATATTATTTATTCTGTCTTTATGTATTTTGTATTAGGTGATCGGATAAAATTTATTGCTGTTGGTGCCCCGTCAGGTTTCTTGACAGATTGGATTGCTGTTCAAATTTGTATTTCTGACAATCAAATACAAGACGACTCTCTGTAAAACGGATTATACATGTGGACATGTATTAGCGTTTATTAATATTGGACTGTTTTTATGTTAAATTTAAAATTTTTTGTGATATATTTATATCGAAACTAAGTAATTCATTACAAAGATAAAGTATCTATGTTCTTTAACAACAATTACATCGAATTACTACGATATTACTTTAAGGTGTTACGTTTATATTTATTTCAATGTTTTATACAGTTGAAAATAAACAAATTGTTTATCGTAATTATTTTTAGAAAAATGACAAGTGATATTAATATTATGGATAGATGTAAGACATATTCAGTAATCATTTTGTTGACAATATTGTCATACATAGTATCGTAGGAGTGAAAATTTTTCTCGCAAAATTTTGACTCGTACGAAATTCCACATGACTATTTCGAGAGCATAATATAATATATTATGTGAAATGTCAAAGACTGCCTCATCATGTGTGTTATGGATTCGTTCATAGCAACGTAGATTTGGCTGTCAAGAAACAAAACAAAAATTATCAGTAGAAAATTCTCCACTACTCATTAGTTGTTATTCCAGGCAATTTTTCATTTGTTATGTATAACCTAGAGTTTTGACACTAGAATACAGTAATTTCATTGAAAATAAGAATTTCCTATTGGTCCAATTAAAAGCGAGTGAAATAGTCACTGAAATTTGTCTCTAAATTATGAATTTCCTCGATTTCTTTGTATTGATAATATTTTTCATATTGTATATAAAATTATCATGATAAAACGATCAACTGCGTCAATGAAGTTTCATCAGTTTTCTATACGTTCTTGCAAATGCAGTAAATTAAGTAATTTGGATGTTAAATGACTACTTTATTGTGTGCATGTAATTTTTCTCTAATACTGTAAAAGTTTATCAATTTCTTAGCAGGTCCGTTGCATGTACTGTTCTATACTACAGTTACTTTATTCTTACTGTAATTAACATGAATTAATCTCAATCCCATCATCATATTTTGATATCATATTCATGAAAGTTTATCAATATCATAATTTTTACTTTTTACATTGTGAATATGTGAAAAAATTTAATGATATTGATTTTAACTTGACACTATGAACCACCTTGATCTCCAGTGGGTTCAGTGTTCTGTGCATTGGATCGTACCAATCTCGTGTATTATTTAGGGAACAACCTCGAAAACCAATTCGATGTACTCAATTTTTCCGATCAGTTGATCAAAGTTGCTGACACCATATATGGATAGTTGCGCACTTATAGGAAGTATCCTTGCAAAGGCGCCCGTCTACCATTCGCTCGACGCCGCAGCAGAGTCCTTTGACTCTACGTGTTGTTGTGATAGCCCATTGTGTATGTTGTCTTTTGCGTTGCACCTTCTCACCGGCCTCCAATGTGAAAATGATCAGCTCAAATAAAAGTTTTGCCATCTAAGGAAGTCAAAAGGACCGTGTCGACCGTACACATATATAACGACATTCGCACATATATATTCATTTGTACGCGTACTGCCCAATTACCTCGGGGGAGTTTGTGGCCTTCTATAGAATATTATTGCCGCAGGCAGAGCATGAGAAGATGAGGAGGAAGGCGGAGGGAGAGAGCATTAATCTACTTGCGGTAGTAGAGCAATACGTACGTTGTATATGACAACTCGTAACTTGTATTTATTTATTTTTTCTGCTAATACACAAACGATGTGTAAGAAATTGTTCATATTCTCATTCGATATTAACGTCAGTTTATTCACACTATTATTTTTTTTTTTATAAATTCCAATATATTGTGGTTGATTGGACTGCACTTCAACGATTATATTTATTATCCATTAATTATACTTGAATGATTGCTTTGTTTCGACTTTGTATAATTTTCATGGACTATATCGTCACTATTGTCCCAGATACATGACAGATGGACGGATCTTGTAATTAGTCATTCGTGCTAATTCAAGGATGCTGTAGGAGATTGTGATGCATACATATACAAAATATACATATAAAATAATACGTTTTATGATATAAATATGCATATGTATGTGTATATGATTAGAATTCAATTGAAAGGTCTCCGAAAGTTACAAGAAAGTACATTGATATTTTTGTTTGTCGACCTTCGACGGGTTCTCTTGCAATTTTAATGTTGGAATCGTCGTGTATATTTATCAGCGCCTACATTAACTGCGAAATCAATTTTAAAATGTGTTTATTGTTTTTGAATATGTTTTCATGTATGTTTTCATATTTTATTTCTTATATTAGTGAGATTTCAATATTTTAGGCAATTAATTACAGAAGATATATGTACAGGATATATTTAAATGCAATATTGTAAAATAAGAGTCTAAACGAGTGACAATACATTCAAATCAGACATTTCTGTGTTGAATGTTTATAAACTTGACATACATGTGCGAATATAAGAATTTTGTGTGGTATCTAACGGTCGCATGATGATCTAAATTATAATATCAATTATTTACAATGTGCATTAGGGTGGCGAAAAAAACCCACTATTTTTTTTTTTTTTTTT
>JAQQBS010000001.1:10800888-10858797 GCA_030347275.1 Microctonus aethiopoides
TTTCACCCCTTTTTTTCAAAATGGCGGCCACACTAAAAGGGTGGCTACTCCTCAAACTCGGATTTAACTTCGCATTAATCCCCTCTTCACATCAAAAAAAAAAAAAATTGTTCTCACCGATTTGTGACCCATTTTGTAACATTTCAATGGACTAAATATATACATAAAAATAAGATGATAATATAATGAGAAAATTAAAGCGTTGGATGTAAGATAATTTTTTTTTATATATTCACATTAATATCATTTTTTCACAATATATTTTCACTGCCATCACATGTTCATTGAGAAAGACAACATGAGGCATTTTTACGATAAAGATGTATAACAATCATTAAATAAGATATTTTGCACTATCTAAACCTTAAAACCGTCTTCTCTCGGTATCATAACTGCACAGATTTCGTGAACATTATATTATTATGCGAATATAATATTATACTTAACAAAACACAATATAACACTGACATAATCGGACAACACATGAAGAAACATGCATAACAATGACACTCGGAACTGTACATATTTAAGTAGATAAATTTAATAAGTATATATATTCGAAAAAATTAAGTTCATAACATGATAATATAAACATAAATTAATGAGTGTAGTCAAACATTGTAATATGCAAATTACTTAATTTCAATTTTTCGGTGATATTAAATACTACAGTTCCTTTAACATTGCCAGAAACATTAATAATCCTGCATTTTTGGTAGTATTTTTTATTCATATGGGGTGGAGCTGCAGTGCGCACGAAGCAACTGGGGCTACAGTCGGGATGTACTAGGACCATATTTAGAGCTAAGCACTGAGGCAGTACTCTTCAGATCTCTACTTTTCATGTGAATTACATGAAAAATCAGAAGTAAGAATTTGGGGAGTGGAGGTGAGAAAGTAGAGTAGAGGTATTCGGGAGTATATTGATTTTAAAGTAATAATATGATTTTAGACTTAGGCTGGAATCTTGAAAGTAGAGATCTGAAGAGTAGTGTTTGTTATACTGCCAGCACTGATACTTTTTAGGCCCTGAGTAAATGTTCCATAAAGGCCCCGACTTCAAAAGTGTGACGATCATCCCTTAAGGGGACTTAACGGAATACCCGACTGGATCCCGTAACAAATTGGGGATGATTAATTTGACCCTTTACAGATCCCTGACAAAATTTCACACACGTAGGACGTAATAGTATATACACATATAACGAGAGTATAAAGCCGCTATAGTGTCACGTTTTAGAGTGAATTTTCTTTGAATGTTCTTTTCACTTTACATTCATTTTATTCTGACTGTATCATTCATCTCCATTGCGTTTAAGTTTTTTCAACTCCATTTTATTTATACATGTATAATGTATGAATATATTTATTCTTCAATGGCTTTGTTGTGTCGATGTTGAGTTTTACATTAAAAGTATTGAAGTGTATAAAGTAGAAGATTTTATGTACAAATTCATTCAAAATTTGTATTGGAAATATTTCAACATCATTTTTATACAAATGTTGGATCAACACAATTTTTAATGTGAATCGATTTATCAAAAATATTATGTTGAACACTCGTGAAAAATTAGAAAATGTTTTATAACATAAAGAAATGAAGAGTTTGGTATTATTTGACACACTGTTTTTAATATTTTATGGTAAATAGTTGTAGAGTAAATTTATTTTACACATTTGTTTTTTTTTTTGTATAAGTTCCGGTGTTGATTGAACTAGAACCATATCTTGGACCGTGATTGGCCTAATCAGTCAACCGGAAAGCGATTTTTGGTCATATAAAGACCTGAATTTCGGACGAGTAATCATTCAGAAGCTTCTCTGACAAGCAACAACAACCATGGAATCTTTTGCAAAGCTCATGAGTTTCATTGGTACGTCAAGCGTTGAACATGACTTGGTTGGAATTTTGCCAGTTGAAATAACTGAAATTATTTTCAGGCAATTAGACCCTCGTTCACTTCTCAATGTCGCTCAAGTCTCCACGAAGTGGATGAATGTCTGCAGACAGGATTGCAAAATCAGATGCACTGTCAGACATCATTTACAGAAGGAGAGAAGACGAATGTTGGATTTAGATACAAGCCTTCCAAATATTTCTAAAAAAAAAAATGACCAAACCTTTAAAGGTTTGTCCTATTTTAAACCATCCCCTTATCTTTATGCCTGCCTCATTTTTTTTTAGATCATCATCCAGACCTGCGTCTAGAGTACTGATCGGACCAAAACGACTCCAGAACCGTGGATCTCAAGCGGTTTCTTCAAGAATCACTACTAGGTTTAGATAGAATGTAAAAATTTAGATTTAAGTGTATATTATAGAATAAAAACCTCGGACAAAAGCTGGCCAGCTTATTAAATAATCATTAAGACTCAAGACATCAGATGTCTTGAATTAAATCAGCCGTTAAACGGGCTAAGTCGAAAATTAATTTGATTGAAATTTTGTAGTAGTTTTGATTCAAGTTTTAGTGAATTTTTCGCTTGTATTTAGTTCATACTTCAAATTATTTGTAAGAATATCAATAGTTTCAACCGAAGTCAATTTTAGCTTTGTATAAAGTCGCAGTGACTTGATTTAAGAGTTTTTTTTTATGTTGTTATGTCTCTTTAAAAATATACAGGGGTCGCACATACATCAAAAAAAAAAAGTCTTGAATTAAGTCACGATATAGACTTGACACAAATAGTTTGATTGAAATCTGAAACATATGCATGATTCAGGATATCACATATTATGTTCTGAATTAAATCAGCCGTAAATCTGGCTAGATCGAAAATATCGATATTCGCTATTTTTATTGCCTACTCATATATAAAATTTTCGCCAAAAGTACACTTTGAAAATCAGAGATATCGATTAATGACCTCGGAACGAATACAATGCCATCATAAAATGACCACCATTATATTATGTATCTTTCTAAATGTAGCTTTATTTTTGTATAACGTGAAAAATTTATAATTGTTTATGAAATCGACAAGAAGCCTAAAATAAGAATGACTACTTGTAGCTACATTATTATTTCAATATCAAACATAAGATACATGAAACGCAAGAGGAAAATTTCCTTCGCCGCGACGATGATTGGGACCTAATATGGTAAACGAGGGTCACAAAAAACATTACCATGAGTCGTCTTAGCACCATTATATGGCAATGTTTGATCTGATCCGCGTACCTTATGAATGTCACGGTTGAAGCAGATATAATTACGATAGTTAAGAATACGACGTGCAATCCGGAATTGAATCTCATAATATATTGGCGCAAAACAAATATAATTAGGATGAATACTATAGTGTAATTTAAGAACCTTGATGTTACCTTATTTCTCTTATGAATGACTGAGAACATGAAGAAAAAATTATTATTTAATTTACTTTAAATTCTCATGTGGATTCATATGTTAATGTCTTTCCAAATCTGGAAGTGCACTATCATTTTCGTGATATTGCGATGCCCTTGAATGTAATTGTAGACAGAAAATTAATGCTAATTACATTGGTTACTTCAAAATGATATTTAAATATCAGAAAAAAATCACGTAGGAAGCAAACGAGTGCATTTGATTTACATTATTGTCAACATCCAGAAAGAAATAGCCAATGCAATATAATAGCTGGTTTTGCAGGAACAAGAAAGATAATCTAGAAATATTTTAATGCTAAATACAACTCTCTCTTAACGCCTCGAAGTAGTCGGATATTACTAAATTTTCATAAACGTATTTTAGACACAAGATGAAATGAAAAAATAATACAGAATTATATTATTTTTATAATGGACCTTGAAAACCAATTTAATGAATATATTTTCAAATGAAAGTGAAATTCTTGTACGTGCGAAATTATTTTTCAAACTTTGCAGATGAAAAATTTCATCAAAAATTCCTGTGAAACAGAGTAAAGTGAATTTATAATTTTTTTTCCAGTCATTCTTACCGGAAAAACATGTAAACTAAAGCAATGAATTAATAAATAATATTCGTTGTCAACGAAAATTTATCATACTGCCGTATAGTTAATACAGTTTTATTATTTGATGAAGTAAAGAAATAAATCTTAGTAGTTTCAATAAATTTTACAGTGCTGCTCTGTAAATTTTCATTAGATTAATTCACTGTCAACATGCTGTAAAATTTCTGTGTTCGCTATTGTTTGATTGAATTCCTATATAATTTATGTAGAATTGTTTTTTCCATGTACACGTTGAAACTTTTACGAAGTTTGATATCGTTATTTCCGAGCAAGTAAATGACTGCTGATACCACAAAATTGTCGATATATTAAATCGAGACATAATATAAGAAACTGTTTACTTTGTCGTTAAATCCAAACCTTCAGTTCCGTAAATTATTCAAAACTTTCGAGATGACTTTTAAGAGCATTATTATGTATGATGATATGAATAATTTTAATATTCCCAAAAAGTATGCGGCATGTCAGAAGTAAAGATTATAAATTACTATAGTTGCATAAAAAATTACTGATGTAGATGAGTAAGAACTCACATTAATAGAAAACTAACATTTGACAAAAGCAAATACGCAGACCAATATCTCATCAAGCATTCTCAATGAAAAATAACGCAAATGAACCAGTAAACTTGGTAATTTTACCCAGTTTGGAATAAATAAAATTTGATTTGAATGAATCATAATACACTTGAATCAAATTTATTATCCAATTAAATAAATTCGGTTGCTTTCACTGAATTTCACTTTGTATTTGCAAATGATCAACAATCAAAATTATAATATTTGAAATCGAATATGAATAAAAATATTCGGAAACGCTAAAGCTACTTTTTAATTATGGAATGGTGACACAATTCAACCAATATATCAATGATTCAGATGTGTGTATATATATATATATATATATTATATGTACAATACACATTACACATACATAAGCATTTTATATGGTCATCGATTTTTTTAATCAAAAGATAAATAAAAATTAAAAAAAAAAGTATGGAATGGAATTACATTAAGTAAAAAGCAAAAAAACAGCAAAGAAAGTAGTTTAAAAATATTTTAATACTAAATATCACTCTTCCTTAAAACCTTCAAATAGCCGCATATTGCCAAATCTTCCATTGTAAGACAGAGGAAGATCTGGGGATAAATTGACATAGACCCTTGTGGACCTGATTTTTGGGTAAAACTTCATTCGTACTCTTGTTATATTTTTCTCACTCCTGTCTAGTAAGCTGCATTTCAACAATAAAAAACTTTTCAACTGAAATTGTAATTCATACACATGATGAAATAATTATATAGATGGTGTATACACATATCTGTCATAAATTATTATTATTATATTTTGATTTCTTTTATATTTTCCAAGAATTTCAAATGTTCTACCAATGCTGTTTTTTTTTCAAATATACCACTTGATAATATTTTACTCAATATTTTAGGTACACTTCCGTTATTAACTATAAGCATTTTATCCATTTCCATCACCTAAAATAAATAATATAACTCAAAGCTTGAATGAATATTAACCTCTGAATACATTTTGAGTTATAATTTAATACTTATTGCCAATTGTCAGAATTTTCGCATCTTTTTTTGGTCACATGTTTATTAATACAATCTTACCACATTAATGAGGTGATAGCATTGACATATTGAACTTTTTTTGGAATGATAATTATTATCTCTAACGTGATTGAGTATCTATGTACCAATAAATTGTATGCGTTTTCGTTTATGTATATTTTCGTGTTTTTTAATCATTAAACTTTTATTTACTGTCAAATTATAAATTTAAACCGCGGAAATGACAAAAATCGTGAATTAATCTCGGAACCATTTCCGAGTGAACATTCCATAAAGCAAAACACTACCGTAGAGAAATCGTATGATTGCAAGAAATCTTGAGTAAGATGGAAATAGGAGCTGATATTAGAGAAATAGGTTGTTTAATTCACTACTTTTTATATTCTTTCAAGAATGCAAAGGGTTCAAAAATCTCGACTGAAACACCATAAAAAAAATACTTATCAAGTCTCATCATAGATAAATTAAGATTATACAAAATTCTAGAAATTAGTAGGTAGCACCCAAAAAAGAATCTTGAATCAAGTCTCCGTGGCTTGATTCAAGTCTAACATTCTCTATTATTGAAACTATTAATATTCTTACAAACAATTTGTAATTTGAACTCAATACAAGCGGAAAATCGACCTGATGGAAGAATAACACGCCAAGTCGTAGAATGTCTTGATCATTTGTTTAACTCTTATATTAAATTTTTATCTGTCAAGCTATAAATTTTGAGTCAACATATTTTCCGATATTTTGTGAGTGTTCAATATAGCATTGAAGTAAAATCGAGTCGAATCAAAATGTGTTGATTTAACATTATTTTCAGGTTTAATTCGTGAAAAAAAACTTTGAGCATAAATTTTGAGTAGACTTTTACACACAATTTTTTATTATGTGAATGAAAGTTTGAAATTTCTCGATTGAAAATTAAAAAAATGTTGAATCAAGCCTAAAAAAAATATTTGATCAAGATTTTAAATGTTTTGAATCAAGAATGAAAAAAGATTTGGATTATGGGAGACTTCTACCTTGGGATTTTCAACTAACATATTGTTTTTTGTGGATTTTTAATTTATATTCAAGTATAATTCATGCTGCGAATGGATTTTTTTTAACACGATCATTTTCGGTACTTATATAGCAGATTGATGTAATCATGAACAATTCCAAGTGCCGAAGTCGCAAAACTTTGAACGCGTTTTTTTCGGAATAGTGTTTTCAAAAATTACTGCCCCTCTCCTGACTACTGTATTTGGCCGATCGACTTAAAAATTGGACGAGACATTCAAAACACATTTTTGCAGGGAATAACGTACGAATTTATCGATAATCCAGAATTTGAATTTTGAATCCATGTTTTTAAATGAAAAAAAAAACAAAAAAATCGATTAAAAAAAACGGCGATACGAAAATGCAGTTTTTGTACCTGATGCGTTGCAGTTGAACTCGTGAAAAATTAAAAAATGTTTCATAATATTAAGAAATGCGAAACTTGATATTATTTGATGAACTGTCTTTAATATTTTATGATGAAGAGATATAGAGTAAGTTTACTTGACTCATTTTTTTTTTTATTCGTACTCGTCACGGTGTTAATTGAAGAGGAACCTTAACTTCGACTGTGATTGGCCGAATCAGTTAACCGGAGAGCGATTATTGGGTATATAAAGGCCTGAATTTTGGAAGAGCAGTTATTCAGAAGCTTCTCCGGCAAGCAACAACAACCATGGAATTTTTCGCAAAGCTCATAAGTGCCATTGGTACGTCAGGCGTTGAACATGACTTGATTGAAATTTTGCCAGTTGAAATAACTGAAATTATTTTCAGGCAATTGGACCCTCGTTCACTTCTCAATATCGCTCGAGTCTCCACGAAGTGGATGAATGTCTGCAGACAGGACTGTAAAATGAGATGCACTGTCAGGCATCATTTACAGAAGGAGAGAAGAGGAATGTTGGATTCTGATACGAGTCTCCCCAAATCACCAAAAAATAAAATAACTAAACGTGCAAAAGTTCGTCCTATCTCAAACCATCCCTTTACCTTTATTCCTACTTCATTCTCTTTTCGATCATCATCAGGATCTGCGCCCAGACGATCGACTGGGCCAAAACGACTTAGGAATCGTAACTCTAAAGCGGTTCCTTCAAGAATCACCACTAGGCTTAGATAGAATGTATAGATTTAGTTTTAAGTGTGTGTTATAAAATTAAAACTTTTGACACAAGCTGGCCAGCTTATTAAATATTAATTAACCAATATATTTACTGATATGACAAAATAAAAAAGTGGTAATTCATATAAAATATTTATCTCGTCATTGACTATTATCAGAATTAAACATTCAATTCATTTTTGCTAATCACCATAGTATTTATTCATTGTAATATTTATTTTTTTCATATTCAGTTTCATATTTCAGATCACTTTATTGCTGTAACAGTAGTTTTCGTTCGAAATTCTATACTCGTCATTCGTTTTTAGAATTATTTATTCATTGCTTCTTATTTTCAACTTCAGGAAATATCAAGAAAATTCAGAAATTGCGTAATAAAAAAATTTGTGTAAGACTCGACTTAAATCGTGTTTTAATTGCATTTAACGCAAATTTTGTCTCAATTTTCAAGACAAGAATTGATGCTAATTCCGAAAAATTATTTTGCGTAAATTGAATGATGTTTCACGTTGAATTTAAGGTAGGACTACACGTACCGAGTAAGTCAAAGAGAAAAAATCGCTCGCTTGACTAATGATGTACATCAATTTTACATACATATTGCGTACATCTCGACCGCCGAAGCGAGAAAAACGCTTTATTTTGGTATTGTTTATTCATTTTATAAAATTCAGGCTCCCTAAACCCTGATTTTTTTTCAAATACATGATATTTATATATTTAGTAATGAGTAAAAAAAGTTTTGTTGAATTCTCTATTTTAATTATTGAGATACACGAAATAGTAAGTGAAGAAACGATGATTTCCCATAAGAAACCATGTTAAAGCTGCGATTGCTGCGAATCATAAAATCATTTATAACTTTTTTGCAAATCCCCTAATCAACTTGAAATTTTTACTGGGTCATTTTTTCATGTTTATCTGCTTATATGATTTTTTTTCATAATTTTTTCTATTTTAAATCTTGTAGGTATAGTCCTACCTTAATACTAAATTTTTTTCTGTCAAACTAAATACATTTTGGGTCACCATTGGAGTTGAATTGAGTAACATGAATAACGTGTTGATTTAATATCATTTTCAGGTTCAATTGGTGTAGAAAAAATTTCAACACAAATTTTGAATAGACTTTCACACGAAATTTTCTACTGTGTATTGAAATTGCCGATTAGCCAACAAAGAAAAATTCACGCTGAACAAATTTAATTAATTGGTTTCAATTCCACTCAGGATTCATGTTGAAATTTTCAACACAAATTCAACTTGTGAATGATGTTGACTCCAAAAATATATAATCTGAAAGACAAAAATTTAATCTGAGATTCGACATGAAATATTATTTATGTTACGCAAAATTATTTTTCTGCTGCAACACAAATTCTGGTGTTGTAAATTAATACAAAATCTGCGTGAAGAACAGTTGACATAAATTATGAGTGGACTTTTACAAAAATTTTTTCACTGTGTAGAAATTCGATTTGTTCCAATTGGATAAAATAAAATGAATCTATTTGTAATATTTTCGATTATTAAACATTATGTATAATTGTCATAATACTATTGAAGATTTAATAGATAAAAAAATTATGCAAGTTTATAAATTTATGTTGAAGTAAATAATCTAATAAATGCATGAAATATGCTATTTGCTCAGTCTGGTAATTTTCGAATCATGTAGGTATATGCCGCATGCCTCATATTCATTATACGCTACTGACAAGTGCGTAATGTCTGTTCGCGTAGGCAGTATTTCAACGGACTCCAATGTACGTACCTCAACGTATCAGCTTGAGACGGTCGAAGTGCCTGGAGGCACCTGTGATGCCGCCCACGAGGAAATCGCTGGAAGGCACATACTTGTGAGACACATAATTTGAGTATACGAATAAATATTATATATGTGCATTGGAAACACTCAGCGATTTGCTTACATATTAATGGAGAAATGATTAGGCGTTATAACAAAGTTTGTTGTTTACCTCATGACAACTGTACCCACGAGATAGCCGAGATCTCCAACGTAGAAAAGCGCTTATTAAATATACATATTATCCGAATCGTCCATCAAAAGTACAGTTCTAATGCAGTACATACTAAAGTGTAAAGACGTGTATATAAAATCTGTAATGTTTGTATCCACCCACATATATCATCCACCAAACTTCTCATGCGATGAATAAATAGATGTTATATTCTATGAGTAGTCTCATTAAAATAGTATGTTTGTTATATTCATTTTCATCATTTGAAAATTTGTCGATGATAATTTTCAGGGGTTTTTCTTTTACAATATTATGTAAGTTAATGATACGTAAACAAGTGATACTTAAAAGTAAAACAAACAAATAATGGTTTATATTATTATTACATTATTAGTATTATATATATGCACGGACATGAATAATTCGTTCTGGTTTGTTCGAGCTCATTGCCGAGGCACGAGTGATAGCTTGTCTCACCATATTCAGCAAGGACGGCGGTCAGAATCTGGTTAGTATCTGGAGGCCTTATAATGAGGCAAGAGCGGGGATTGTAATAAACGAGACCCCGTTTTCCCGTCTGTTGGTCGAATCGGGACATGTATCGTGTCGCAAACATGCTGTCGAATCAACATAGTTCTCACTTCCAATATCTTTTTCATTTATGTACACACATTCATTGTTTATGTCTATGCCTGAAAGTAACTGATAAAAGGTTCGGAGTAATGGGGAAATAAAACAATAAAATTTAAAATAAACGAGATTTTTTTATTTTTATTGTTCATACATTTTGTTTCATTCATTCTACAACTTTTTTTTCATTGATAAAATGACAATAAACCATGAGCAATGTTTTTTCTCTAGACTGAAATTAGCAATAGTAATTGTGATAGAAAATATGTTTGATGGTACGCAGTACAAAATTGTGTCTGAAAGTCCACCTAAAATTTGTGTTGAAATTTTTTTTACACAAATTTAACCTGAAAATGATGTTAAAACAACACTCGATTTAACACTTCCATGATATGCTAAAACTCACAAAAAATAAAAAAATATGTTTACTCTTAGTGTGAGATTCAAAATGAAATATTATGTGTTTTACGCAATTAAATATTTTTTTTGCTCCAACAAAAATTCTTGTGTTAAAGATTGATACAAAATTTATGTTAAGAGCAGTTGACACAAAATTTGAGACGACTTTCACACAAAATTTTTTACTGTGTAGTAGTATAATAGTTATTTCTGTGATGAAATTCGTAGTGGTATTTTGAATTGGAAAACCAGAGATAGAATAATGATAATAACACTTATCATGAGCATACAATATTAAAATCAGATGAAACAGAATGTGTAACAGGTTGTCGACCAGTGATTATCGGACATCTTGATAAAATGCTACTAAACATGAGCGAGATGTTAGTAAGCTTGAGAATAAACGTGGGTGCAAATTATTTTGCGTGAAGCTATACATTAGTATGCACCGAATAGATGATCATAGTTTATTTTAAAGTACAATCATTCCCGACCAGTTAAAGTACATGATAAAATCATTGTAATTTTGAAATATTTGTCATATGAAAATGCGCCTTGACTCGCATAATTGTATACCGTAATGACGAAAGAAAGACAAACATATATATAAATGGTAATTTTTCAATATTTCATCGACTTAATGGACCAGACATATTTTTATTTACCTCAAGCATATATTTACGTAATGTATTTTTCCAAAAAGATTTTACACCTACGCATGTTCAAAATAGTTTCCACATATATTATCATTTTCTTCTACATAATTTTTATATTTTTTTTTTGTACGAGACTATTATTTTGTTTACTCTCTGATCGTGAAATGAAGCTCAAATTTATTGAATTTAATCATATATATATATATATATATATATATATATATATAGGCCGAATATCTGACTTATTTAATTCTTGAAGTTTTCTATAAGACACTGTAGTTATGAAAAAAACAGGTTTGTCTCATGATAATAAGCTATTCACTAGGTTTTAACAGGATATTGTCCCGAGCTTAATTTAATAATATTTGTGTTTTCACTTTCCCTTATTTACTATATATGTAATATCATCTTCTCACATACATACACTCATGTACACTGGCGTACATACAACATACATGCATACATTAGCTGTACTCAACAATATTTTTTTTCCTCCAACGCGTAAATAAATTGTCTTTAATAAATCCAACTGATAGACTATATGAATAAATAATTTTCACAAACATTTGTGGTTCAATAAATTAAAACTCTACGAAGGAACGTTGAAGATTGTAAATTGAAAAAACAATTAACTATTTGCCAAACAAGAATTTTTATTAATTCAAATGAAATTTATTGGCATATATAGGCAAGTAAATTTTTAAGAAAAAAAAAAATAACAATAAAAAGCGCCAACGATGTAAATATTGTTCTAGCGTCGAAAATTATAGAAGTTCGAATGTTTAATGGATTCGAAAACTTAAATTAAAGTTTAAAAACATTACATACTCTATATCAAAGATGATAATATAATAACTAATAATAATTAATAGTATAACTATAATCTATCATCATAGTTAAGCACCATTTTAAAATATATTCGCTAATTCTTTTTTAAGATATCATTGCGGTATCTCCTCATGTTTATTGATGCGTCATTTATAAAAAAAAAAAAGCTCAAGGACACCAAGTTTCCATTCTTGGCTGACTACACATCGACAACTTCTTCCTTGTCTTTACGTAACATAATCAATTTTATGAAACTGGCCGTAAAAAGTATGACAATCAAGAGGAAATAAACGTCAACACGCATTAAAAAATATCCCTGTTCACCTCCGTATTTAAAATTATATCGCATGATTTTACTTATTTTTGTTTACCTTCAACAATTAGACTATTTTTGCTTAATTGAATTATTTAAAAATGGCAACAGGTGCACCGAATAAATTTTGAATTTTTCCTAAAATTCCTATATAATATTAAAGATAGCTGTGACTATAAATATTGATCGTTGCTCTTATTAAGCCCCGTTGATGACAACGGTAAGAATAATTTCCACTTGTCAGTCGATTACAGTGTTGGCGTTGAATTGACTTGAAATTATTTTTCAACGTCATTGAGTTGAAATTACTCAATTTTCGGTATTTTTGCTCGGTCCCCACTGCAATCTTTGCTCTCTATGAATTTCATATGTTATCAGAGATAACAGACATTTCTCTTTTGTAAACAGGAGCTGGAATTCTCGAGTAACCTCCACTACGTTCAGCAGCAGATTTAAGATCTTTTCTTGGAGTAGTGACAAGATTTACGTCATGTGGTGGTAAAGTTACAGTGCCATTTCCATCAATCCATGCACGAGTGAATTCCAAATTCGCTTCGTTTTCATTATCTTGATGTTGATAATTACGCAAAAAATCTTGAAGCTTTTGCACAACTTGTTTATCACTCTGTAAGTGACTGACTTTTTGTAATATTTGTTCCAATAACGGATTCGTAACTTTGGTTGGTGATGATTGAAGTGAAACGCTAGTCGTTGGTTTCACTCTCCTTCCATTTTGGTCATATTGTATTGCATTACTGCCTGATGATTTAGGAAGACTTTGACGCATAGAATTTTTCCTGGAAAAACTCGTTGGTGATGCGCGATTGACGCTGCTATTTCCATTAATGGATGTACTAGATGGATTAACAAAGGTATCAGGCAGCAATGCGGCTCTTTGTTTTGATTGTCTTCCATTCCAGGTGTTGCTACCATTTGCTGAACAACTTTGATAGTATCCAGGTACCATGGATGCTCTGCTCATTGTACTAGGTGCTCCAATTGCACCTCCGGATGGAATTTTTTTTATACTATTTCTCACAGCTCCTCGTTTAAGGGGACTTCCTTCAGGACTTGAATTTTCCTCAGGTGGCGTTCTATAACCTGACAATGAACATCGGGAAAAAGTGTTATTTTCTCGGACAAATGAATTGGCACGCGGTGTTCGTTGGCCTGTTGAATAATTAACACTTCGAGAAGGTGAAGCCCGTGCAGAACTCACTGGTAATATTTTTGTTTTTCTCAAACCCGTTTCAATGCTTTCAGTTTCCACGCAAGAACGCTCATTGTTCATTTTACTCGATGGTTGTTCTGAAATCAAATAATTCAGTATTATGTTTCATGGAATTTATTTTAATGGTTATCTTATATACATATAGTATAATATCGAGTGGAGTCAAAATTGTATACGAATAATCAATGATAGTGCGTGCTCTGAAAAGTTAAAAATGGATAAAGATTAAATTTATAAGTAAGGAAATCAGTGGAGCACATATTAGTACAGTCAGTTGTGATCACGTCTGATTGTACAAGTATATATAAATATATCGCATATAGGGATAAGTGACTCATACATCTTTTTAAAATGGAAGGTGCACCGCACATACATCTAAATACACATTTTAATATAACCAAGTGCTGACATCAACGCTGTTATAACATCAACATTAATCTGAGACTCAGGAAAAATTGATATGAATTAATCGTGTGCGCCTCATCAACCTACGCGTGGCCTTCTAAATACATCTTGATGTGTTTGAGTATTATATGTTTTGTGGGCCGGGTCGGCACATATCCAAATTCGTCTTCGGCAATCGCAAAGTTTTTTTTTATGTGCGACTAGTTAACATAAAGTGTGGGCCTCGCTGTCGCATGAATAAACGGGCTTGATGCTCGTGCCTGTGGCGTTAATAATAATTTTTTTTATTTTTTTGGATCATGGGCCGGACGCGGTAGGTTATATATACACGTGCAAGTAATGGTTCCACCTGCGAATAACTCAATGATTGGACAACAACTGAA
Organism: Microctonus aethiopoides; assembly: GCA_030347275.1. Taxonomy (NCBI): domain Eukaryota; kingdom Metazoa; phylum Arthropoda; class Insecta; order Hymenoptera; family Braconidae; genus Microctonus; species Microctonus aethiopoides. Next base: position 10,815,453 of record JAQQBS010000001.1, read on the forward strand.
ATGAAGGTAAGTGGCCCCCGTGCATATTTTTTATTTATTCATTTTTTTTTTTTTTTTTCGTTCTCACTTTTACTAATATGGCACTCATGAGAGTCATTTAAATGGAATTGTGGTTCTGAGACGTTTATATTTATTGCACTTTTTTATTGCTTGTTTCAGCTCGGACTTGAATTTTTATGAGTCAACAGAAAAAAAACATCGAGTCGCAATATACATGTATACTATGTAAGTGGTAATGCTTGGAGGTGAACGACGCAATTAGTTTGCAATCATCGGTGAATTGCTTTCATAAATTATTTCGTTATGCGCAGCTGATGTAAATAATTATTAATTCAATGTTGGAAATTTTTGAATGTTAATTGAATATTTTCATTCGAAATTATGATAGTGTGATCATTGCTCAATTTATCCGTACTCAATTTATTCATTTTTTGTTACTTTCCATATGCATCACACTGTGGCAACTTAATAACTATATTTCAGTTGATGGTTTATGCATATAGATTTCTAATTTATACATATCATGAATTGTACGACAATGAACTTGGCACTAAGTTGTGAATAGAAATATTTGTAATTGATTTAATATTAATTTATGACTGTATAAAGATATGTGTTGATAGAAAAATATGGGAAAAGACCTTCACTATGCACTATAGAATAATACTTAAGACATACATAGTAAAGAGCTAAGGTTTTATAATTACAGTTACCATATTTTTCTCTTAGTGTGTGTATGAAAAAAATTTTCATTGTTCCGCAGGAAATCACAAATTCACAACTTTGAACAATGGATTTACCATAAGAGTAATGAACGAAATGCCACAGAGAAAAATTTTCACATAGCTATAATTTATAGTATGAATAAAATGCAATGAGACATTGTTTAATTTTTATATCTACTGAAATTTGCTTTACCGAGGGAAAAAATTGTTTGTGAATTAAGAAAATTACTTCATTACAATATCGACCTTGAATTTATTGTGAACAAGCTTCTGTGATTTGAATTTACTGTTTTGACCTGAATAATTTAACTTTAGTTCTAAATGAATAACCTTTAATAATTATCAATAAATTGATTGAATTAATAAATTATCTTGAATACAAAATTCTTCTATTGACATGAACAATTTTTTCTCCTAAAATTCAGGCCTCATAATACTATCACAATGACTATTAAATTACTACGCAGTTCTTTCTATTATTCAAAGTAATTTCTCTTTGCCAATAGAGCGCACATTATATGTCGTGATAAACGTATGTTAAATGGCAAATGTTAAATGTGGAGCCTTTTTCGTATTTCGCGGCATCATGTAAAGGTATATGGAAGCGCCTTGGTAGCTGAGTTTATGTATACGTTCGTATGTATCTTTGAAATGTATATGCCTTCATGTACTTTGAATATTAATGCTCTACTATCTACGGGGTGGTCCGAACTCGTGAGGACTACGAACTCGGTATAGACTATACCAACATTGGTCCCACGGTGGCATCGTCACGACAATATGGGAGCTGGTAACAGCTAGAAGAGAGCAAGGAGAACACCATAACACGCGAACGACTGAATCACATGTGGAATTAGCTGTATTGGTACGAAGAATATAAAAACATCGTAATTTATATATTGCATAAACTATCATGTTTTATGCTGAAGAATATTGAATAGTCTATGCAGAAAAAATGGTCCCAAAAATATACAAATCTGAACTTTTATCGTGTCAATTGAGAGAAAAAATATTGTCATGATTTTTTTCAGTTTTGAGCAACAAAATTTTTGGTAAACAAATTCAACAGTGAATTCAACACCACAAATAATGAATCATTAAGGATGTGGTGTTGTTACATACACAGTAAAAAATATTTTGTAAAAGTTTACTCAAAATTTGTGTTCACTGCTTTCAACGCAAATTTTATATTAAATTTTTAACTCAAAAATTTGAGTTGAAGTAGAAAAATTATTTTACGTAAAATTGATATTATTTTATATTTAATCTCACACTAAATATCTATCTGTCAAACTATATACATTTTGAATCAAGATATTTTTTTATTTTATGTGAGTGTTTAACATATTACCAGAGTTAAATTGAGTCACGTGGATGATGTATTGATTTAACATATATTATTCTCAAGTTGGATTTGTGTAGAAAATATTTTAACTCAAATTTTGAGTTAACTATTACACAAAATTTTCTACTGTCTAAGAATATAATTTATTTAACGAAAAAACTATAGATCTATGAACCGATTACATCTTGATTAATAGAATAACTTACTTTGACAGTTGACAACCATAGTCAAGTCACGATTATTCGTAATATCAATTGCGTTAGCAGTAGCGGTTGTTGTAGCTGTAGCGTTATTGGAAGTTATTACTGGCGGTTGAACAGCGCCCAAACTTCTGTAACCCTCATCAGATACTTCGCTTCCATTGTCTGAATGTTCACCATCATGGTTTAATTTGCTGTAATGACCTACATCCTTTCCAATAGACTCGACAGTTTCCTCTTTTAATGCGGGCGGATTTGGTGTAGAATTTGAACTTGACGAATCAATTTGACCACATTTGTAGTTATATATTGTGGGATGATACTTTGGCGTATCACCTTTGTCAAATGTACGTCGAGCTACACCACCTTCGACAACATAACGTTTTGTGAATTCCTCAGAGAGTGGTACTTTAGCTCGAATCTCTTGATGAAGATCCTTCTTAGGGTCCTGAAATATGGTAGAGAAATATTCAATTCTAATACAATTCTAATTGAGAGAAATTTTTTGTTAATTAATTAGTTACAATATAATACATGGATTGTACGAACTTTTAATTATTTATAACTTTTGTTGTTACGCAATATTAATCGTAATTATTATTTTAATGACACTTTAAAGTAGATAATAAGTCAGATTGATTGATTATTTACCTGATAATTATCTTGATGACGATTATGATACATTTGTGATCTATTGTCATATTTAATTTGACGTATTTCTTCATTTAATGCTTTTCTAGTTGCGTCAAGAGGGCTACTGCGACCTGATTTGACTTTTGATTTGGGCGTGGGTGATCTAGATCTCTGCTTAATACCAAGGTCGCTCACCTGGCGATAAGAAGTTCCCTTGGTGTGGGGTGTAGGACTCCTAGATCTGTTACCACTCTGAATTAAATCTTCACCAAGATGCTGTACTGTATGAATCGGGGTTGGCGAACGAGAGCGATTATTTGACATGCTTTTTGGTGTTTGTAGAATTTGAGATTGTTGTTGTGGTTGCGTTGTGCCAGCACAAGACCCTACACTTGATGCTGAACTTCTTCGTGTTCGTGGTGGTGATCTTAATAAGTAAAATAAAGTTTTTCTTGGTACTTTTATTACTATTAACAAATAGTTAACATGATTTAAAATAATATTCACCTTTCGTAATGCACTTGAGCGTTGCCGAGGTCAAACGATCCACCTGCCTTTTGTATGAGTTTCGCAGAAATCATGGAGCGATGAGCTAATGGAGAAACCACATGATAATAAATATATGGAAAATATATTAGAACATAATGTGTAATTATGATGATCATATTGTTTTATGCCAATGCAGTACACCGAAAAAATTTTTAGATGAAAATTACTGTGCAATTTACAGAAACCTTGAGACACCAGTAGTTTTTAATCAAGAAAAACTAACAAGGTTACGAAGAAACTGATGTCATTTGTTTATGTCATGTCCATCCAAAAGAAAAATGAAAAGAAAATTATTGCAACTCGCGTCTTCGTCGGAAAGTGATGAAAATGTGATAATTCAATGGCTGCAGAAAAGTCTGGAGAAAAATGGAGCCGTTGTGTGGCATGCGGTCGATGGTTTCACAATTTACGTGCTGATATTGATGACAGTGAATGGAGGACTTATGTATGTGACTTTTGTAGAAAAAAAGTAAAAGTTTTAAACTTTTTTTTGCAAAATTACTTTTAATTTTATTCATTTGCTTACGCATTTCTTTTGTATTCGATGTGCTACATAATGAAAGTTATTTGATGTTTCGCATTCAAAATATCTATTCTCCCTTTGTTTCAAAGTATAAAAGGTGCGTTCCAAAGTACGCGAACATCTTCTACCCTGGAACAGGTTGCACCCAATTTTTCATCACTTAGTATCCCGCGAATAATTTTTTTTTAGTTAATGAGGATAAGGTACGATACCGAGGACATCTTTCTTGTTACTTCGGAGAAAAAATACTCAAAAAATTTTCATTTATCTACTATTTAAGGCGGAAATACTGAAAACCGTTCCAAGGTACAACAGTCTTCCTATATAGAGAAGAATTTTTCAAATTATACGGCAGAAGCGGTGGCCATACTAAAAGCGTTTCAGCTAATGTTAAATCGAAAAAAAATAGAAAAGATATAATAATATATAATGACAGGCTTAGTGTGCTTTAAGCAATAACAAATAACAAAATTAACGTATACTTTAATATATGTACATTAGAGATAAGAAAGAAATATTTTGAATTAAAAAAAGGAAAATAGAGAGAAGGGAACATTTCAATTTCAATGATTACATTTCGACTGGATTATAATTTTTATGCGATTGTACGGTAATATTTGATTGTGTTATCAATAGTAATTCCAATATTATCAACAATATATTCGATGTTTCACGGTTCTCCATTTTCTTTATTAATTTCACTGCGCATTTTAGAATAATTTTTATATAAAAATTCTCGCCGTGGTGTTATTAAATGATAGAAGTAAAAATAATTGATGTAATATTAAATATGATCAATGATTTTTCAACGGTTACCCGTTGAAAAATTTATACTTACAGGTGCGGCATCGACATGGGTCGTGTTTGTCCAAATAATGACTAAGAGTATCCCAACCACCGCCTACTCGTACCATAACGTGGCTCCTCAAAATTCTCACAAATATTAGAACTTTTGTGTCACCAATACGGTATTTGCCTTCAGATACGCGAATCATTGGAAACTGAGTAGGGCAAGTACATTTTTCCACCAAATCACGAACCTGAAACAGAAAAAATATACCTACAGAATATGCTCTCTTGCATGCTATGATAAAACTTTTTGTAAATATTTTTTATTATAAATTGTTAATTTAAAAACAGTGGGATAGGATAAAAATGGAAAAAACCGAAATTGCAATTCAAATGGCAGTCGTATTGTTAATTTTTTTTTTATTTTTTCGCTTCATACGCAATAAAAAAATTGGAGTAAAAGTCCTCTCAAAATTCGAGTCAAGTGTTCTTAACGCATTCTTTGTATGAATTTGTAGCATAAGAATTTGTGTTGAAATATAAAAATGATTATTTTGTTCTAACATCATTTTCGGTTGAATTTGTATGAAAAAAATTTCGTCACGAATTCTGCGCGGACATTTATACATAACTTTTTACTACGTAGAACTTTGTATCTGAAAAATTTCTAATTTCATGATTTTTGTTGCAAAAGGTGTTTAAAAATAACACCCTTACGTGAACACTCAATACACTACAATTATAATTAGTTGATTATTATAGTTGATTTTTCTACACAATTTTCACTCAAAAGTCCTAGTAAATCTAAACAATAATCATATGATTTGATTCAACAATAATACTAAGTGAAACTGCAGGCAAAAATTTTAAAAATGTCTAAACACATAATGTATGTAGTTTGGTACAATGATTTTCTTGCTTATCACTAGATTAATAGATGTTTACACACCTATTTTTACTGAAGTGTAAAATAGTTCCAAATCAATTTAAATGGAAGATTTATTAATTATTAATATTTACATATACTTTATTCCTTAACTAAAAATTACCAACGTATGTTTTTAAAAAATGATATTAAAGTTTTATGTATGCATAATGAGCAAATTTTTAATGAGTCAAAATGGCTCAGTCCGTAAATTTAGTGTTAAACAGGAATTCCTTTTGTGAAAATTTGCGTTAAAAACAGCTGACAAAAATTTTGAGTGAACTTTCACACAAAATTTTCTGTGTATTTATGGTCAATTTCACGGAATTCGCTGGAAGACCGATTTATAAATTGTCGATGATTCTAATATAATTTGATACAGGCATTTTTCAGCGAGGCGTAAATTAACAAAAAAATGTTGATTGCATACTAAACTAAATTGAATACTACCAATTGCATACCCCTTAACATAGTACCAAGTACTTTCTAAATCTTGTTCGGTCAAAATTCCACTCATATAATATATGCAGTCTAATTTCATTCCAACGTCACCGGTTATTACCAGTTCAATAGAACAAACAGGGCAAACCTTGTATAACTTCTACTGGAAAATACTTTATTGATTCCAACCGGTGAAAATTCATTCGGAAGAGCTTTATACTACTACAGTATTATATTGCTGTATTATAGCGTATCTACGTCGCTATTTCGATATCTACTTTGATGTATTGTATAATAATTAATATGTACAATACATTTCAGATAAATAATTCACTTCATATATAACTATTTCTACGTATCTCTATAAATATTATACATGCTTAGATCGCAATATAGTAGTAAAGATACTTGGACATACTAATTTAAAAAGAACTTGAACAGAACATTGTTGTCAAATTTTATTTTGTAGCTATCAACAGACACGGTAGTGTCTCGCCACAAGTTCACCGCGCAGCGAGACACTACGTACCGTGTATTTATAAGCGGAGTTCAAAGTTGGAGGAGATCATTATGATGAGATCTCATAAATGCACAAAATTTAGCGGAAAAATAATAGGTGCAACTGGAAGCTCGTGTCAAAATTATATGATGGAACTAAATTTATTTTTCTCCTACGTGCCGTATAATGGAAGATATATTGAGTTAAAGTTGAAAACTCATGATTTTCACGATGAAAAAAATTCAGTCGTATTGATAAACTGATTGATATTTTATTTAATCTGATGAATTTTTGTTTACGTGTGAATTGTCATGCACGCGATAAATTCAATACAGTTCTTTCGGTCAGTTTCCCAGTATCAGTATGTAAATAAATACTAGTAAGTATATATTTATACTTGAAATATACCGAGAGTGGGGGTGGATTTGTCTCGTGAAATTTGATCATTATTCAATTGATTGATAATATTTTACCATGCTGGAAATGATATTCGTTATTACTTTTATGTTCCTATATTTTATGAAAATTCTAAATTTCGTTCACTTTTCAGAAAAAATTCAAATTACAACAGATTTTCATATAGATGAATTATTATATTCATTTTCTATATGTTTATTAAGTATAAATCAGCAAATATTAATTGTCTTAGCAAGTTTCAATTTTAATTATTGTACTTGTGCAAAAAAAAGAAGTAATATCTAAATCGAAAAAACTTTTTTTTAAAAAAAAAAGAAAAAAAAAGGGCGCCAAGTTCGTACATGACAAAAAATTGTGTTGCCATTTATTGTGTATTAGTTTCAACCATCAATACTTTGCAAAAATTATTTTTCAAAAAGATTTGATATGAATCATTATTGCCAAGTACATAATATAAGGTTATAGACTAACTCTTTACATTTCAATGATAGGTGTTATTAATTGCAATTTCTAAGAAACCTTATCACCAGCTGTAATGAATCTAGTTATTAATGTCAAATTTTTTTTGTCATTTTTCCACTTTTTATACAAACGTACTTGGCGCGTCCGATCAGTTGATGGACTTTATATTAGTTGAAATTTTATGTATGATTAATTTTGATAGCGAATTTTACATACATATAATATCATTACGATCATTAAGAATTCAACACCCATATCTGCTACACAGCGCATGCGTCAAGATATTCTTCGGTAATAATAAATTATGCTTATTTGATAATAATATTTTATTATCAAATTAATGGGCACAAAATTTCCTAGAAGAGCTTTATAGTGGAATTTAAAAAAAAAAAAATTTTTGAGCCCGTAGACCTACTGAAAGACACGCAAAAATTTGGAAATTTTTTTTTTGCTCCTTCTTTCTAAGATTATCCCGAAACTGTGCAAGGTAAAAATTTTCCAATGCAAGATCTGAAAACTAGACACTTGAAGCTACAATTTACTTCTTTTCGATTTTGCTGTGCGATCATTTTCTCCTGAGTTACAGGCTGTTGAAAATCACTCAAAAATTTCGCATATTGATCAATATCTTTAAATTCTTGCTACAAGTGTATAACATATTTCTAAGTACTCACCTATAGTTTCGTTCATTCACTTCACTTAATTGTTAGGAATATTTGTACTTTAACTAATCGCAAGCAAAATATATCACGAAGATCCATATGCAATGGCTCGTATATGACTGGCTGCAAATACGATGTTACAAATTTTGTGATTGGTCCTTGAAGCGATTTCGCTTTATTAAAACCATCTTGTCAGTGTCACACTTGAGCAGGAATTTTAAAATCGCTAAAATGACAGTTTATTCTAGTGTGTCATATTTCAGGCCACTTTCTCCTAATTAGTTTAGCATATCAAGATTGGCTGCAAAACCGATGTAAAAATCATTCTCGTCAGAACATACATACTGCAATGGATGTCCTGCAGCAGCCGTTTTCGTTTTATGCAGAGAAGTGCAATTATTTAATAGTGCGTTGGCGATGCCGAGAAAAATATAAGAGAAAGCGAGAGTAAATAAGAGAGAGAAAGAGATAGACAGATGCACGCGTGCATACAATCAAGTGGTGCACAACTGTTTTCATGACAGAAAAACGAAATAAATACATACATTTCGATAATTTGATACACATATATGCATGAATCATTTGGAAATGTATGGACGCAAAATATAACTTCCATTGGTGCATAGTGCAATTCAGTGTGAGTATAAACTGTATAGGTGAACGGGCAGTGGACAGGATGAATGGTTATGATGTTACACATATAATACAAGGCCACAAATGAACTTACGTAACCTAACCTGACGATATGGAATAGAGATTGCATATCAATACAACATTCGATGCGAAAGGCGAGGCCTGCTACGCGTCATTCTACGGGATGATTGTATGGGGTAGGGACATCCATACGAGATTTTTACACGAGTCATATATTTATTGTAGCTTTATCTTTATATGAATATATTGGCCATCAATGTTTAATAGTTGTATTAATGATGAAGTTATTTATAAGTATAATAAATTTTATAATTTTGATTATATTTTACTATGGTGGTTTGCTAATTATGAACTGTATGTAATAAAAAAATTTGTGTAAAAGTCCACTCAAAATTCGTGTTAAAACTTTTTTTATACATTTTTTACCCATAATTGTTATGTAGTAGAATTAAAATCATATTTATGTGATTCTATTTAACAAAAATAATATGTTACACACTTGCAAAGAATTAAAACATGTGTTGAATTGTTCATTAACCAATTTAACACAAATTTTGAGTGAACTCTTGGATGAAATCTTTCACTGTGTATAAATTTTCAGTGGATCTCCACAGAAAATTTTGTATGAATAGATTTAGAACTGTTTTTTTTTTTCTTTTATTATTTTGTAATCCTTCATATAAATTTATTGAGTTTCATTCAAAAATCTATGGTTTGTATATTTTTCAGTTATAAATTTTGCACATATATATATATATTTATATACCCGCTATAGTGATATAAAACGAGTCCTTGAGTAATTATATGGCCTCGTTGATTCTCCATTCATTTTATATTCTAGTAATTGTGGACTGCCTGCCAATTCATCATTTTACAATAAAATTATACTGTATGTATTATATTTATGTTTTATATATACCTGACACCATTGATAGCATGGTATTATGTCAATCTTGGTTATTATGACTTTAATATGTTGGTTTTCCAAATAATCGTGAAACGATCATTGAAACTGCACGAATGTGTAAAATGTCACGTTGCACTAATCAGCATTTTCATATATTGTGTACAATTTTACTTTAAAGTTATGTATTAAAACGGATATAATATTTAATGGTATCATTTCGAATATATATATAAGTATATAAACGTGAATAAAGTACACAATGTCGTTTAGTCATGCTTCAGTAGGAATGAAATTCCACTGTGTAAAATAATAGTTTCTTAGGATGGTATACGGAATATTTTAATGCTTTGACGCTAAGAGACTATATATTCACGATTGCGTATACAGATATGTTTTGATATTATCCATAATTATATATACTTTACATAGGTATACTTTGAGGTGGTATACACGCGTGCATACATTTATTATTATAATACTTGTATATGGGCTAGCGCACATGAAATAAAAAAATATTCGTGATCTTTATTATAAATTGTAATACATAAAAGTGTATGTAATATATATGATAATTTATAAATAATATGTGATTTTCAATGCTGTTATACAGAACATTATTTTGAACAATGTTATGTAACTAACGCTATAAGAAGAATAAATTTCAAAATGTATATAATAAGCGATATATTGTGGTGAAATTTATTTGAAATTGCGATCAGAAAATTTGATGAAACAACAATGTATAGTTTGACGATCAGGATTAGAGAATCTTCGTCGTGGTGTAATTTAAATCATATCAAAATTCAATATTGATATTTTATATTACACCCAAAAAAAAAGGCTTGAATCAAGTCTCAGCGATTTGATTCAAGTCTAAAATCGACTTGTGTCAAGACTATTGATATTCTTGCAAATAATCAAAATCTTGGACTTGATACAAGCGGAAAATCGACTTGATGGAAGAATAACACCTCAAGTCTACAAATGTCTTGATCCAAGTCTAAATATGACTTAATCCAAGTCTGAAAATGTCTTAGTTTAAATTTGAAATTTTCTCGCTGTAAAATTAATTATTCGGACAATATATACCACAAGCCAATATTAAAATTAAATTAAATTCCAGTTTTATTGTTCAATTGATAAATTATTTAAACAAATATAAAGTACGTGTCATAATTCACACGTAAATCTGCATATTTAAATAACATTGGAAAAAATTTATTTACCCATTTTATTCAATTGGAAAAACGAAAATTACGAAGAGCCACCTTTAAATATTAAAATCAAGAGCTCTGCTTTAAACACGCTTCTTTTTTTATCGACCAATAAGTTTTGAGCCCGATTTTTTGATGAAAAAAAAAGTTGCCCAAAAAGTTTTGGATCAAGACTAAAAACAACTTGAATCAAGACTAGAAAAAACTTGAATCAAGTTTATTTTCGACTTACCCCTTTTTACGACTGATTTAACTCAAGACATGTGTAATGTCTTGAGTCAAGAATATTTCAGGCTTGTATCAAGACTATTTGTGTCAAGTTGGAATCGTGACTTGATTCAACACTTTTTTTTTTGGTGTATATATACTGTGATTCAGTTGTATTGATAGATGATTGCATATATCTTGTATATTATATAAAATTAACTAAGAGTTATAAAAATATGCAAGATAATAATGTGCTACAGTGTACAGTGTACACAGTGTACACAGTGGAAAAGTCCACGTAAAATTTGTATCAATTGTTTTTATCCCAAATTTATATTTGTTTAATCAATTTTTATGGCAAGAATTTGTGTTGAACCAGAAAAATAATTTTGTGTAAAATGAATGATTGTTAATCTCCCACAAAATTTTTGTTCATCAAACTATAAACCTACATTCTGAGTCAAGAAAAAAATTTTTCAATTTTTTTATAAGTGTTGAACATATCATTGAAGTCAAATCGAGTCACATGAATAATGTATTTTAAAAAAATTTTTTTTTACAATTTTTGCAATTTTAATTTAACATCATTTTCTGGTTGAATTTGTGTAAAAAAAATTTTAACACAAATTTTGAGTAGACTTTTACACAAAACTTGTTACTGTGTAGCATATTCATATATTCATATTCATTTCTTTCCAAAACATATATTATATATAGATATATACACTGATGAATAAAATTATTAGATAAATTCAAATGAACTTATTTGAATATTCAGCGAATTGACTCAAATAATTGGTATTTGGATGTAATGATTTATGTTTATTACTGAATCATTAAACGTAATAATTCATATTTATTTCATCTATTTATTCCAAATGAAATAGCCATTTTAGTTTATTTCGGTATATTTTATATATATTCAATTGCGATTATTGAAATAAGAACTTGATTGAAACTACAAAAATCTTCAATCAGTACATATAATGCGTATACGATTTCATACTGAATGCAGTACTTACATTCAATTCATATTAATGTGTACATTTACTTAGACATATATGACGCCATAGAGAGGACTTGGTAACTGTTGCAGCATGTACTTTTGCGAGTGGCTACCTACTATACATATAATGGCCGGGTGCGGTGCATAAAGCCACGCGCATAAATATCTTGTACGGCCGAGGCATGCGCTGAGGTCATGCAACGAGGATCCAAAGAGTAGGTACTCGTGCGCGCTATATAGGAAAGCGTCGAGTTTACTTCACGTCTACGTAGGAATCTAGTCATTAACTTAATGGACACTATCAAAAAGAACTAAATGTTGCTACAGTGTCGCTGACGAGCTTGTTTACTTCATACACTTCATTCATATTAAACAATGCTATAGACTACGCCTTCAAGGTAATCATCGGATATTCTTGTATTGTATAAGATCTCCACACATTCGTAAACGATATCGTGCTATGAATTCTATTCAAGCTGTATAGTAATTCATATGTTTGAAATATGATTTTTTTTTAATGTTCATAAAGTAAAATGTACATAATTGAATTTTTTTAATTTGCCCATTCGATATATTGATTTCCTTCATACAAACTTTTTCCAGTTTTCATCAACGTGCTCATGGATATAAGTCCTCTGTGTTCTGGTAATTTAGAACAGGGGTTCGAAGTTACACACTTTGAATTGTGGGGCTTGGTATTACTCATTTGTTTAGATGGTTGGATCATTTTAAGAATTTCTTGAATTTGAAAACATCAGATTAAAAATAGTTGCATCAAATTAACTATTCCTGTTGAAAACAAAATTAACTATTTTGAAGAGATTTCATATCAGGTTAATAATTTTCATAGTTACTAATTCAATTTATTTTTGGTTTTTATTCATTTGGACAAAAGTATATATTATGGCATATTTCATCTCAAAATTGGGTGATTTAATTGCAAGGTTTCAGAGATAATCATACAGTGGGTGATAATATTAGTATTTTAAAACTACATAGAAATTTGTATATTGTTTCAATACATTGAAATATTAATTTTTGTTCACAACAAAGGAGGAAACAGATGTAATTTTTATTGCATGAACATATAAAATTAAAATTATTTATGAAATTTTAGAAGATTGTACTGCGCTTATTCACAAAAATCGAAAAGGACACAATTATCAAGAAGAAAAAAAACAAATTACCATCGTTTCCTAGCTAATTTTCAAAATTCATATCGATGATCAAAGTCAATGCGTACATGTCTAACCACTCATGTAATTTAACACACATATACATGAATGTGTGCTAAATGTATGAAATCGACATAAACTGTCGATCTGTTCATTATTGTGTGCAGTTTGGAAGTATGCTATTGGAGAAAGTGATGGAACTGTGTCGGGGATGCTGATCAGTATCATAGATTTTATCATTGAGAACGATCTCAATGCAGGACCATGTGCAACAGTCAGCACAACTTCTAAGACTCGTGGGAAGAGACGAGGGGAGTGACCCAGGCGTTAACCTCTGCTCCCGATTCAACCTAGCTTTACCATCAATCGGACATAATCGTGGCGAATATCATCTACCAAAATATATTATTCACGAGACGATACTGTGTAAGTACTATTATATTATTATATATTTGATATAGGAAGATATAAAAAATTCACTAAAGCTTATCAGGGACGAGAGTTTGATCAATCGAATTCTAATGATCTAATAAAATTTGTGAAATCTGAAACATATTTTTAATGTGAAATTTCTTCTGGGCCATCTTGCCCCTTGACGATTGTTAAGTATAAGTCAAGATGAAAATCATCACGTCGGTTAGATGTGACATAATTTCCTTTGAAAATATTTTTGTATTGTAATTGTATTTTAGGATTTACTTTTTGGAATTGACCACATTAATAAATATGTCGAATGATTTGTATTCATCTTATTGCTTTTGAAATGTATAAAATCGAAAAATATTAAAATTATATCTTCAGTCCCAAATGATGCACTGATGATTTATAAATATAATTCCTTCATTTTCAGCAAGTTTATGAGTATTTGCAAATCCATGGATGAAAACCATGTATTATTTTATCAGATATCGTCCTATGATGGAAAATATATAACCTGTAGGATTGTCTTTAATAGATTAAATGAAAAAAATGAAACAATGAAAGAATTTATAGTTCAATGTACACTAATCAATAGCTTATCCTGCAGGCATGAGTGACTATGTGTCGGTTTTGTCTCCAGCCCACGAACCGACGGCAATATAAATGCGGAAACTTAAATATAGCGCACTGCAAAACAATCGATCGCGCCTAAATTGGCATTTGAAACATTTTTTATCGCGCCCACATTGCAATCGGTATGTGATGTGGGTCGGACTATTGATATAATTGAGGGAGGGGAGGGGGGATTCAAAAAAATAGATGAAGCATTGAAGAATAATGTAATGTTGGAAGTAAAATAAGGAACCCCGGTGATGATAATGATAATAGTGGTTTGAAATAATAATAAAAATATATATTAATTATAATAATAGATGAAAGCCGAGCTACTGCAATCCAATACACACATACATGTGCATATCTATGTACCTGCATAAACGGGGGAGGATACAAAAGAGAGGATAATGAGTTCCTTACAAAGTGATGGATGAAAACGAAAATCGAAGAGTTGACATTTACATGAATTTCTTTTCTCAGGACAAATAAAAAATAATTTTTCGCACAGCATAACTACTCATTTAAATAATAGATCGATTTTGTCATATTTGAAAAACTATAGCGGTCTACGAAAATTGAACATGTGCGGAAATAGCTCGATAACTTTTTTGTTTCGAAACCATCAATAGTTTCTATTACGAAGGCATTCATCATCTACCCGATAAATAGCAAAATACCATAGATAATAATGGCGAATATTTTGAATCTTTCTAACCAGTATATTTCCAATATGGTTGAATTTGACCTAAAAGCCGAGTTTCTATTTGCACACGATATATTAATGAGCGGTTGAAACCATCTATCTTGCGTCTTTGTATAATTGAAATATTAGAAAGGGAATGAAAATATTTATGAATCTTGAATATATTGGATGTCCGTATTAAGGAAGAATTTTACATTGTTGATCCTTTTTCCAAATTCTTATTAATGATTGATATATCGTAAAAATTATGCTGAATTTTTCGCCCCTCTTCCTAATTCAAATTTTAGTTTGATACTCAAAATTTCACATAAAGTTCATTGTGGTAGGTTATTTTGAATATTTTTGGTACAACAAAATGAAATGAAATAAAATGCAGGAAAATAAATAGATATTAATGGGAATCTAATAAAAAATTTTATACCAGAATAAATTAATTGTAAATTTTTTAAAATTGAATGATGAAGAAAAATTTGATTCAAAACTTTTTATCAAAATACAATTCGAAAATTCATTAATAATTTATTAATTTATACATTATAATGACACGGATACTTGAGACTTGATTCAAGTCTTTTTTTTTTGGTTGTATTATCGTGTCTCTAAACCGAGTGAATTTCATTGAATTAACTATTAATGTTTATATAGTACGTTACATTATTTAATTTATATATAACTATAGTAATATCATTTTACTAGATTTCAAATTGGTATATTTAATCTATCATACGCAGGATTGAATTGAAACCGCATTCACATGCAGGTAAACAAAGAAGTTAGAAAACAGTGATTTAATTATGTATGCAGTAACTGGCGGCGGTTTTATTTACCCAAAAGTTTGGTTTTCAAGTATCCTCGCAAATAAAAGTATGTATCATTTCAAAAAAATTTATATGATTAGAATTATTGTATAAAATTTCTACTAAATTGTGCGCTAAAAATGAAAATGAAAATGAGTGAGCTTGGAATGTTTCAGTCGATTGTATAAATTGTTGATAATGTAAGAATTATTATTGGTAGGGTAAGCCAATTTTACCATACATTAGTACAGTTCTTTTGTTATTCAACCTTTATTTTTTGTTTACTTGAAATATATTTCATTTACCTATAGGTAATTTTTAAAATGAAGTGTTCTTTTTCGTATGGAAACCACTAATATCCCAAAGTTACTGTTAATTGCATAGTAATTTTACTGAAAAAATTATCATCGTGTAGACGTCCCATGTTGATTTCACTTGTTGAATCGATTTTTGCAAATTTTTTATGTATACGTAATTATATTATAATTATGTATCTATTGGTAGGTCATTGGGGACCTTTCGCGATCTTCGTGACGTTACGCGCCTGCGCTTTAGTCGCGGCGCGTTCTCAAATAAATTATCTAGAATCTCGAAATATGTTATTATTTTAATATTAAATCGAATATTTTTATATAATATAGAATTTCACTTATTCAAAGCAACTTGCACTTTTAGAAATATCTATTTTTAGCGGAATTCAAGAAATAAGGCCATACGAGAACTTTCGATGAAATAATAGTCATTTCCGTTATGAAAAACTGCATTGAAATATTTCGTGAGATAATAAGGTAGGTGAATACAATATGCGCATGTTTGCAATATGGCCATGATCTGTAATTCAGTTATTTCAATACAAACGACGGTGAATATCATACGTACAGTTTATAGTTAATATATTCTTGGATCTCAGTCGGTAATTCAGTCAGTAGCCAGTGCTTAACAATTGTAGATGTTACGAGCCGGTTTTTGAACACGTCCTTCTAATATTTACATCTTATGTTTGTTGTTATCAAGCGGCGAAAAAATTATTGGAAAATTGTTCTATCTTGTGTTCCATACATGAGTATTGAAGCTTATATTGTGGTGGGGAGTGATCGATTTAAGGTAAAACCTTATCAAAAATTATAACTTAATCAAATTTTACTTCATGTCGAGCAATATGCCCCCCCACCGAATTGGCAATATGCACATGCAAATATTGCCCGCAAATTGATTATTAGTGTGAATTACTACAGATATGACTAGTAGAGTGAGAAATCGAGGCATTCGGAATGAGATTGGACACAAGAAGACCTAGAAAATGCCAAAATATGTTCATGAGGAATGTGTGGGCCTAACTAAAGAAATGAAAGGTAGTTTTATATGCCCATTACGTGAATAATGGTTTCTAATATATATTTTCAATGTACTTCCTAAGTTAAAAATGAATATTTCTCTTGTAACCTAAAACAAATTAATTTTTCCGTACATGGCCATATTATCAACACCGTGTTGGCAATATGGCCAAAAACACATTTTGTTCAAAATTTGGTGAACAACATTTCTAACTTATTTTTCGCGACAATTATTTTTATTTGGCTTTTAAACATATGCAACTTCGTTGAGAAATAATTGTCATTGCTTATTATTTAGAATTACCTTGAAAAAAAAAATAAAATCTCTTAGGGTGGGCATATTGTATTCACCTACCTTACTTCTTTTTGAATTCGAAACTTCGCTTATTGCATTTTTTGTACTTGGACTCGCAAACCTAGTCACACTTGCAGTCACTCCGACACTCAAGAACAGTCATCGTCGTCAGTCAATTAGTCATCAAGATCAACAATTATTACATTCAATCATTCAATTCCACGAGTTCATTCAAATACAACAATGTCTAATCCAGAATCGCGATCAAAGTCAATTTATAAAATAATCAATCGTCAATACAAATACAATTCCTCAAAGAGATCATCATCGAATCCAGAATCCCATCACTCTAATCTCGTGTGCCAGCAAGCCACGAATCATAACGTAAATAATCAATAATCAAATCGAATCATAATCTATAATCCAATCGTGATCAAATCCAAACGTAAACTCAACATTTTATTATAATCGCGCAAAATCATACACAGTCTTTCGCGCAGTTCAAGTGACTTTAAATCTATCAATCATTAATAAATCAGATGAATCAGAAATAAACATAAGCGAAACCAAAGAACAATATTATCAAATAACTTTGTCCAATATTCGTATTTATCATTTAACGTATTTCTTCAATAAAATAAGATTTAATTAGTGTTCTTAAATAAAATCAATCATTTTTTCACTTTTACCCTCGTTGCACTTCAGCTCTATATCCCAGTGGCGGGCAACAATCCTCTACCTTCGAAATAAATATTTTAAAATTGTTTCAACGTCCAACAATTACATCCAGCGAAAGTCCACTTCGAAATTATGTTAGAATATTTTTTACACGATTTTTACTCAAAATTTTCTTTAAATCAACACAATATTTACGAGATTTGATTTAACACAAATACCAAGTTGAACACTTGCCAAGATTTGGAAAATGTGATAACACAAAATTTATTTAGTTTGACAGACAAAAATTTTGCGTTAAATTCATAATAAAGTAATATTCATGTTACGCAAAATTATTCTTCTGCTTCAACACAAATTCTTGTGTTAAAATTTGATGAAAAGTTCGCGTGAAAAACAGTTGACATAAATTTTGATTTTTACACAAAATTTTTTACTGCATATATTATTAAATATTTTATTAAAATATTTGTTTGGCGCATACATAGATCATAGTAAATTTTGAGTACAATCAAACATTTTTGTATGAGACGTAGAGCAAATTAGAGAGCTTTTATCAGATGGTGAGTGCACAACACCAAATAGGGAAAACATCTATATAAGAAAATATATATACAACAAGGCTTGGATGCATAGACGTCGTATTGCGACGTTCTGGTGCCGGCGCCTCTAGAATCAATATCCATACCAGTATACTCTCGTGGAGTATATATATTTCTCAGCTGTTCGTGTATAGCATGTTCTGAAAGGTTACGTTAAAAATATCCACGGTGAAAGGTAAAAAATTCAGCTAGTTAAATTCTCCATGACTGTATTCATATTTGTTTTTCCAATTTAATTCAAATTATGAAAATGTTTCTGAATAATGAGTACATTCCAATTTTTGGTTTACTTCCTTGGTGATAAGTAGTGACTGGATGAGATAAGTTCATACTGCTTGCAAACCGCACATGGCTTACCAACCTTCAATTGGCGTTCATGTGAATTAATTGCAGGTATATATATATATACTAGCTCGTGCTGTCAAGCCCATGCGTATACAATTACCTTTTACGGTCACTTATGTGAGCCCGTGTGTCGTATTACTTGTACAACGTGAATATAACAATGTATATATTTTTTCTCAGAAAACTTATGTATTAATTTTCTGTTAAAAGAGTTAGTTATGTTTGCGCCTTAAATCGATTGGGAATAGCAACGACATTATTTTCACTACGTATTACTTCTCGTATGAATTAAACAAAAATAGGTTATTTTTTCATCATCCATTTAGGTATATAATAAATGATGTGCAAATTAATTTTTCATGAAATTATGTTGAAATGTCATTCAAAAATTATATTTTTTTAGGTATATATACAAACTTTTATACCACAAAATGACGCTCAATGTTGTTGGAATCGATCGAGCTTGCGCTTCCGGTAATATTGCACCATTTTTTCGCAATTTTTTCAACATAATTGGCCGAAATCTTGAGAATGCATAATAGTAATTTTGATGGAATAATTATAGATTCAAATATTGTATTGATGTTAAAAATGTTCATCCCAGGAATTTCGCAAACGTATCGTCAGCTTTGTAAATAGGAAAAACATCCGCTGTAAAAAGTTTATTGTAAAAGTCTATTCATTATTTACGTCGAAATTTCTCTCCTAAAAATTCAACCTAAATATTATGTTACAACAACACATTATTTATGTGACTCAACTCAATTTATGTGATTCAACTACGATGGTGTGTTGAAAGATCTCAAAAAATTAAAAAATATTTTGACTCAAAATGTGTATAGTCTGAGATAAAAATTTAGTGTGAGATTCAAGATGAAATATTATTCATTTTACGAAAAATCATTTTTCTGCTTCAACACAAATTCTTGAATAAAAAATTGGTACAAAATTTTCGTAAAGAACAGACAACAATTTTGAGTGGGCTTTCACAAAAATTTTTTACAGTATGCATGTAACACAAGAGTCATGATGTGAGAAATATTATAAGAGTAGGTGAAATCCACAGAGAGCTTTGATATGAGTCACGTTATGCATTAAATCATATATGTGTATACAATGGGTTGCTGAGAAGGACAGATGTACATTCGCTACTGATACGTTAGTACGAGGTAATGTAATCGTGTACCTTCTACTTGCTTTGGCACTCGGCCTTTCTCGTGCAAGGCCGTGCATTTAAGCGCATAGGATATATGTTTAAGAATATATGTATGGTTCAGTCTTCATCCCGCCATTCCTCCACCGTGTATTAAGATGAAACTGATCAAATTCGTGCTTAATAATATAAAAATTTGAAATAATGATTAAAACAATTTAAGATGAATACGGATTTCATGTTTTTGCCTTTATTCAAATATTTATAATAGTGGAAATATATTCGCACTCCGATACTCTCGGTGAGGTGTACATGTGAACTTGACACAAAAGCTGCCAGTAAAGTTCGATCAATACACCAGTGAGCTTTCGTTGCCCTCTTGCGTCTCCCACAATCTTCGGATAGAGACACGATAATTCGTCCTTCATGAGCTTATTTATATCTTTTCTTAGTAGTCTTTATAATATTTTAGTAATGACTGATATTCAAGTGTCATGTTAAAATATTCTTGTGTATATATGTATAAGATTGAGTGATTATATGTATTGTATATTTGAATACGATCAAATACGTGAATATATGCGAGGATTTATATTTGATGAAGCTACATCTAACTTTGTCACACAATGATTTTTATTAGGTTAGATATGAGTGAACGTTTATTATTTTGTATGATCTACGTGTTAAATCTTGGAATTTAGTTTCTGCATAGGGAAAATATGGTTAAAATATTGAGCGAAAATATCCGAAATTCAAACATCTGCTATTTTGTAAGGAAATATCAAATCAATCGTGCAACTAAAAATTTATTCGGAATCTCTCTAAATAAAGATCTATACATTTGTTGAGGAACTATAGGATCTTGACAAAAAAATTTAACTATTTTCAGCGTTTTTCGTCCACATTGAGTACATACTCCCAAAAACTATAAAACAATTTGTAAAAAGTTACGTGTAACATATTTTTCGAAAGCAGCATCTTTTCACATAATTTTATCTGCTCTTCGATTTTTTTATACTATTTGGATGGTTATCATGCACTGATATTCTTGCGAATATTCAAAATCTTGGATTTGATACAAGCGGAAAATCGACTTGATGGAAGAATAACACCTCAAGTCTACACATGTCTCAATCCAAGTCTACGAAATGTCTTGATCCAAGTCTAAATATGACTTAATCCAAGTCTGAAAATGTCTTAGTTTAAATTTGGCATTTTCTCGCTATAAAATTAATCATTCGGACAATACCACATGCCAATATTAAAATTAAATTAAATTCCAGTTTTATTGTTCAATTGATAAATTATTCAAACAAATATAAAGTACGTGTCACAATTCACACGTAAATCTGCATATTTAAATAACATAGGAAAAAATTTATTTTCCCATTTTATTCAATTGGAAAAACGAAAATTACGAAGAGCCACCTTTAAATATTAAAATTAAGAGCTCCGCTTCAAACAGGCTTCTTTTTTTATCGACCAATTAGTTTTGAGCCCGATTTTTTGATGAAAAAAAAATTGCTCAAAAAGTTTTGGATCAAGACTAAAAACAACTTGAATCAAGAGCAGAAAAAACTTGAATCAAGTTTATTTTCGACTTACCCCTTTTTACGACTGA
This sequence comes from Microctonus aethiopoides, assembly GCA_030347275.1. Classification (NCBI taxonomy): domain Eukaryota; kingdom Metazoa; phylum Arthropoda; class Insecta; order Hymenoptera; family Braconidae; genus Microctonus; species Microctonus aethiopoides. The sequence goes on from JAQQBS010000001.1 coordinate 10,837,346, forward strand.
TTTAACTCAAGACATGTGTAATGTCTTGAGTCAAGTATATTTCAGGCTTGTATCAAGACTATTTGTGTCAAGTCGGAATCGCAACTTGATTCAACACTTTTTTTTTCGGGTGATCCGATTATTCGACTAGAATATGGAGTTTTTGCTAATGATACCTAGATTCGAGGGCATTTTGAACTAGTTTCATTGGCCAGGATGAAATGTCAAGAAATAGTATGAAGTAGGCTTTTGATGCCAAAAAAATGTAGCACACACAGTTCCGGATGAATAAACTAGATAAATATTAGGCTACGAAAATGCTACTATTCGAATCAAAATTTACTTCTGGATCTGCCTAATAAATGATTAGATTTTGGCAAGGGACTGGTTATAAAACGTAAACTTTTTAGGTCAAACTCAACCAGGAAGACTAATGAAAAACTGACAAGAATCTAGACGCATTGACGCAAACTGAAAAAATTTTAATTCTGGTAAAGTCTTTCTGTAATAGTCAGATTATACTTCGAACTGGCCAGAAATTTTCTTGAAATTGACGAGCTTTTGATCAGTAATCTATTTAGTTTTTAGTGAGGTGAGATCGCACAAAACTGCTCAGACTCCAGATAGATCCTGGGATGAATTTCAACTCGAGTATCATACAGCGATGAAAGATATAACTAAGAATAATTTGAGAAATATTTTTTAAAACGCAATCATTGTCTTCCTTATAGAAATATTCATATAATAGTTTAAAAATAACATAATTATGAAAAAGCTTATACTAGGGTAATACATACGCATAAAGATTGAATGATTGCGTCATATATATTAATATATCTATCTCATAGTGATTATATATTGAATGATGCAATGAATTTTTGGTTTAATTATATTTTACCATCATTATTAAATATTTCTGGCCTAGATTAGATGAATAAAATATCACTTCACAATACATGGCAATCTCAAGTATTGATTTTTATTTATATTGTTGAAGTAATAACACAATATGCCTTTAATTAAGATTTAAATAAATTAAAACTAATATTGTAGTGTAAAACTACGGTTGTCTTATATGGAATACAGGTGATTCCTTCGGTTGCCAATTCAGTAGTGATATAAGTATATAATATGTGCTGATTATTCATTATAGGGTGTTTGAATATTTTCAATTTGGTATTATGGAAATATCTCAAATAAATTATAATTAGTTTTATTGATATTTTTCAAATATAGAAACTGGTACTCTAGAAGAACTTTTAAGAACAATAACCATGGACTTATATATCTGAGTTCGCTTGTATTCATTGGAATATTTGCAGCATATAAAGTATTAAATGGTGTTGGTTATGTAATTGGATATGAGTGATAATCGATGACACAACTATGACGTTGACTAATAAGATAAAAAATTGAGGTGTTCTCTTCAACGTAATTACATTTGCGAGAACTGGATTGAAAAAAACGCAAAGCACGATATACAAACCTATTGATTGTTATGGATTCAATTCTCTATTATATGTATTAGGATTTGGAACACAGCATTCATGTATAAGCCTCATTTCTTTCGAAACATTTCTTCAATAAGTTATTAAATTTAGGCCAATCAATATTTTGTTCACTAAATGAAGGCAGTGCAAACACTTTCCAAACCTACTGCCCATGTAGAAATTGGCAATGAGGACTACATTGGGCTACGATGGGCATGCCCATCATTTTTGTGCGCCCGAGGCTTTTATCCCTCGTCAGTTGATTGGCATGCGATAACATTAAGCTATTTTGTATGTAATCTTCTATAATTATGTACTTTAGCCATTTCGCAGAATGGATATACGTTTATATTACTTGACAATGGCGTACAGAGTACTAGTACGATAATTTGAGCTCTTATGGAATTTAGCGTCTGTTTTATATGGGCCTAATGTGGGGCAAGTCGTCGAGCCTGCCAAAAACTGTCCATAGGCAGACCATTGGCCGATCATTTGGTTGATGCGGGAAACATGAATAGGACCGATCATTGACAATAATATCAGCGTTACGTAAGCTCCGTCGGCTATTTTATATGAGCACAACATAGGGCCCACTGCTAAGTTCGTGTAAAACAATACAGGGTTTTCGAGCAAGATAGGAACGGAGAAAAATCTCGCAACCTACAAATCAAATCTAAAAATCCGAAAATACGTATATTTAATATTTTTTGGAAATCTATTTGCTGCCACCACATTCAACCCCTCCACTTTCCACCTAGTGGGTGGAAGGGGGGAGGGTAACTTTGTTCACGATTACAACGGCCTCTGGCGATAATCGAAAAAAAAGTTTTAGACAAAATTTACATATTTTTTTACGCAGAATCAGATTCCGAAATAAAAAATTGGGGTTCCCAGCCAAAATTTTGAAGTTGGGATTCACTCCACCCATTGGGTGAGAGGTGAAGAAGTCGAATGTGGTGTCCGGAAATAGATTTCCAACAAATATTAGCCACGTATTTTTGGATTTTTTGATTTGATGCATATACTGCGAGATTTTTTCTCATTCCCATGTTTTTCGAACACCCTGGATACACAGGCAGACTCTTGACCCATCTCTGGGCTAATATAGGGAATGCGAATAGAGTCGATCATAGCTGATTTCATTGCACTTATATTGGTATCACATACATATCGGCCCCATGTAATACCAGTGGTCACATATATACCTATATTTAGGGCGAATAGAGTTGAAATAACTATAGGTGTCGTCGTAATGAAGGTGTCTCTAAATAAGGCTAATAGTATCATCAACGAACTCCGGACCATTTTTACATTTAAGTGGATATGCTAAACGTGAACACGACATGGTCATTTTTTTCATTCGGATTGGGAGTACTATTTATTATTCAATTTAAAAACTAGTAATAATAATGGCGAACAGTATTCTTTTCATGTTTTCCATCGTCACATAAAATTGATATGTGAAATAGGTGAAATACTTTCTACATGATAAATTTTACAAATAAATAAGTGTCCTTGATATTTATCGTATTTTTTCATCTTTATGATAACAAAAACAACGGGCGTGAGTCTGGATGCATGAATGTTTTCGATGTGTGCAGCATGACCTCGAGCATAATTGAACTGAAAAATCGGACAATTTGTACATTGAAAGTTGTATTGGAAAGAATGGTAAATTTTTCTATCATATATATATGGATCTAACATTCGATTTGGTTGGGAAACAAATTCGAAAATGTTGATGTATTATGAATGATACATATTTTTGGGACTCTGTCATTACTTTCTATCATATACATTCCTTTTTCATTTCTTGATATAAGATGCATCGTAAAAAAATTTTTGTAAGTCTACTTAAAATTTTTGTCAACTATTCTTAATGCAGATTTTGTATCAATTTTCAACACGAAAATTTATGTTGAATCAGAAAAATAATTTTGCTCAAAATGAAAAATATTTCATGTTGAACCTCACACTATATGTTTGTCTCTCACAATCAGACTATATACATTTGGAGTCAACATTCAATTTTTTATGAGTGTAACACACCATCGAAGTTGAATCAAGTTACATAAATAATGTGTCGTTTCAACATCATTTTCGAGTTGAATTCGTGTTGAAAAAATTCTAACACAAATTCTGAGCGGACTTTTACAAAAATTTTATTACTGTGTGTGATTGTTTGCTTTTAATTACATCTTGGTGCTTGTTAATAATGCTAATAAGTCTTTTTTTTCCTTGAAAAATTTTGACATGCGTAAAAATTATTTGATCTCCTATTTTTAAAATATATGTAGATGTTATGGGTACACTACAGTAATAGTCTAACTTCAAAAGTATGATTTAAACAGATATTTAATGGGTAATGCTGATGCCTGCGGTCGTTGATTTATTTGGTTTTACATTTTCAGAGAGTCTTGAGAAATACATTAACACTTCGATTCCAAGTATAGAATGGTTCAATGCATAGTTACTCTCAACACATTTCTTGGCGTGTAAATTTTAAAATTGCATCAAATGGGAAAATTAACACACTAAAAATGCATTTAACACCTTTCTCTTCATTCCGCGGATGACTTAAGACCTATGGGTTAAGACGGGGACATTTACATAATTGGTCCTCCAATATTTTTCCTCATATGTTTCATATTTTATAGAGTTTTTCATTATTCTATGTTTGATTTTGTGACTCAAAATATGTCGGAATAAATTTACGTTACTCTGAAAAATGATCCATCTTTTATAATCTCAATTATTAAACTTCCTCAACATGCGACAGTTTTCCAATTTTTCATCATATCTAAATACTAAATTATTTTCATATGTAAATTGCGTTCAATCTATAACAGATATCTATATCATAGAGTGTTATATGTGGCCGCTGGTTGTTCGACACTGTCTGGAAACTGATATCATCTGAAACTGGATAGGTTCCTTCTCGATCATTTCTATAATCGTTTTTTTTTGCATGCCGGTGGTGAATGCAAGTGATTAGTATCATGTTCTGCTTTAATATTATGCTTATACCTCAATTAATGGTGGCAGATACATGTGTTATATGTAGAATACTCTTGATTCGCGATAAACGTATTACGATAATTGTACGAGCAAACTAAAATTTTTACCCATTTTGTCATTTATCATCACATCTAGCGAAAATTGCAATATTTTCATCAGTAAAATCGTTGATTTTCACGTATTTTTTCCAGTAAATATAAATACACTCTAAGTTTCGCGCTATCTATTACAATAATTTTAGTACTGAGAAGAAAGCGAATTTTGCCAAGTGAATGTGCTCTTATTATATGCGGTTGGATATAATATATTGTGTTCAACAAGAGAAAAAAATCTTATACTATTAATAGAACTTACCATTTCATCCAGACTCTTCAAATCATTGGTAACAATTTGTGGTTGTGGTCCATATATCAAACATGTTTCTGCTGGTTGCATTTCTTCATATTCATCATCACTCTCATCATTTCCGGTACCATAGGATGCTTTGTTTTCCGCGGCGATTTCTCGATCAATTTGCCTTTCCATTTGCACCAGCATAGGTGCTAGCATTCCAAATTTGGCACCGCGCCTTGCGACCTCGAGCAAACAAAGAATCACGTGTCGCTCATTTTTTCTCATTATGAGGTCATCGCTCTCAAATAGTAGACAGTCGATAATGCCGAGGCTATTGCGACACCAACTAATAAAATTTGATACGTTGTCACGGGCAAAGAAAGTACCGGCCTTGGCGTTTGGTAAGAAGGCTACATCTGCCATTTGGCTCATTGGCATTGCTAGAGACGATGTTATCGAGCGTGTCATTATTTTGCGTGCTTGACGACGTGCCACATAGTCCGACGCAGCTTTTCGAACGTTGTTTGCATGCTGGAACAAATTGCTCAAATTAATACATAATGTATGATGCTTGCAGTTGATACGAAGGTTTCTTTATATGAAAATGATTTTTTAGGAAAATGATTAAATCTACAATAACTTGAGATTTATTAATTGATAGTTTCAAATATTTATAATATATGAACTCTCAATGTGTTACAGGTTGTGATTATTTTTTTTTTATACATATATATGCTATACAAACAATTCAAATAACCATCAATAAAGTATGACTTATAAATTAGTGTTTTCCAATATCTCATCATACCGATAAGTTTTTAAATTTATCAAAGGTATTTAGGAATATCTAATCATGGGGGTATGTATAATGTGACGTTTCAATTTGTTCTTTCAATGAATTGTACATTATACTTTTGAATAGTTAGCGTAAAAAGGAGCAGTAGATTCTTTCGATATAGTATAGGAAAATATTTTCTATTTAAGGAAAATTAAATATGTAACTATATACACAAGTGTAGTTACGGTGCCGCAATGCTTTGGTGACAAACGGTCACGATAAAATGTGTGTTATGTGCTATATAAATGCGTGCGATATCCAACTTCAGACATCAAGTGAAAGGCGAGTATATTTATTCAGAATTATTTTTTTTTTTTGCAATGGTAAAGTAACTTGTAAAAATTTCATGCGGAATGAAATGCTTATTAGGATTGAGTGACACAACGGCATTCACTACCGAATATAATTAATCGATGGCATTCCGACTGTTTTAGTTTTCTCGTTAGGAAACGGCACTGAAGTAAATTACGAGTAATAAAAAAAATAACATCGAGTGTGTACCAGAAAAAGGATTGAAAAATAATTATATGTACGTATGTATCAATAATATTACCACATCTGAAATACTTTCGGACCTCAAATCTCCAGTTCTTCAGTATTTCTCAACAGATTTTGGAGTATACTGAAAAAAAAAAAATTCCGGCAAGTTTCGAATTTTTTAAACTTAATAGGTTTACCGCAATGTCATTTTGAAGTTTCAAAATTTTTTTTCATATATATGTCTTACAAAAATTAGATTTATGGGTTGATTTTTTGTTATTTTTCAAATGATTCCATAAGAGTGGTTATTTTGTAAAATATTCTCATTTTCCGAATGATATTGTTGGCTTTTTGGTTTAAAATATGAAAAGCAATCAAAATTGCGATTTAAATATATAATTTCTTTTTTCTTAATCAACTTTCTTCTCCCAATGGAAACTTGAATGTTTTTCTGATAGTTCGGCTTTTTTTTTCATATAAAATATGCCTTCTTTTATGTGGTTCCGAAAATTGCAGAACATGAATGAATGAACATATTAATTTCATTTTTTGTCCATGATTTAATGAATTTTATTTTTCATGTCTTGTCCATGATTGAATATTTAATTAATGAAACTTTTTTGAATACGAGTCACCGACTAATGTTTATTGATAAGTCGATTACACGGTTGCTGGATTGAATGAAATAATATTCGATAATTTTGAAAAACTGCCCGATACTTCATAAAATATTGAATGCAGCATTGCTGATTAGGGAGAAAAATATTTCCATCATAAATACATGTTGGTTTCGGGATTAAAAATGGAGAAATAGTAAGAATAAAAAGGGTTCATATACATAGCTCATGATATCCGAGAAAATAATAAACTGAGTTCAGATAAAAAGCGACAATGTCGCAACTTAAGATCAGTCGCGAAATTCAAATGAGTGTTACGAATCCAAATAACTTGCTTTGCCTGCTAAAGAACATAATGAGAACAACTTTCAATTCAGAATGGAATAATTGGAAAGAAATTGATAATAAATAATGGTAATATAAGTATGTTTACCCTGGTAGAAAAAGTGAACAAAATATATAAACAGAAATGTGGCAGATTATATTTGAATATTTATCAATATTCATTCATTTCGACGAATCCACGCTGATTGATACCAAATTCGACAAATATATGATATAATATGACACAATATATGATGTCATTTCGTTAAATTTAGAGTGCAGAATAATTGAGTTCGTAAACGTTTCCAATGAGTGTGAGTACTAAGGGAGGGTTTGATTGATTGATTCGTTTTATTATGTCTTGACATAAGCTATGTGAGACAAGATTACGAAGCATTGGAATGATACAAAAAAATTTTTGACTGACAATAATCTAAACGAATAATGCTGTAAGACAGCTACAATAAGCAAATCGTAATGTGTAGAGATTGAATAAAACAAATTATAAAATAAACAATATATCGTGAATCACGTATTATAGATACAAATATATAAATGTACATTGCAGCGTGAGTTCCGTAATGATTATAGTTTGAACAGTCTTTTTATTGCAAAATGTTAAGGAAGAAGATAATGTTTAATTTTGCATTAACAAGAAATATGATCAACATGATTTAATAAAGAACAAGCATTGACGCGAGTAATATATATAATAGTTGGAAAATTGAGTTGATGAATATAGTATCAAATTAAAAAGCAATTTGCGTCGTAATACAGGACAAATAGGGCCGAAGTCAGCTTCTGTGATTATACAGATCTTATTTATAACATCATCTTTAAATGTGAAGATTATATCATTTTTGATCCATACATAATTCCATTAGCAATTCGCAGGAACCAATTCCTTCATTTTATTTTTGAAAATATAAGTTACAGTCTTGAGAAAGCCATTGACATGAACATTTACCGCAGTCATTATCGAAAACTTGTTTTAAAGCAAGAGATCCTTTACGTCTTTGTTAACCCATTACATAGTTTGCGAAATATGCAGAATTGGAGCGTACAACAAATGAGTTTTTGGGTTTTTGAGTAGATCAAGTTAATTGCATGTCATTTTTGCGAACGATAAGTATCAAGGATATCAGTGATAAGTTGCGAAGGATCGATTGAATTTAGAGCATAAGTGTAGAGCATATATGCCACGTCGAGGGTCATTAAAAACTTGTACTGTTAATCCAGCAATGATGATTTCAGACGAAGATAAAGATGATACATTTGTCATCTCATAAGTACTCTCAAGTTTTTTTACTTCATTAAAAAGCAATGCGCTATGATTAACTAGTCTAGTTATTTCAAAAGATAGTAATTTACGATATTTTTCAAGTTTTCTATTTGTGACTTCATGATCAGCTGCAACCGATTTAGCTGGATTTTGAATTTCGGTAAGTTTTGCATTCATATTTTCTTGGCTTTTTATTTAATGTTTCATAGAAGAATTGAATGTAACATTCATTTCTTGCTGATTCATGAACTGTATGGAGTCAAATAAGTTACTATTGTCTAATGTCGGCTGAGTAATGAGAGAGCATTTAAAGTAGCGTCAATAGAAGGTGATGATGACATTGAGCAGTTTCACCAGTTTGTACTTCTTTGGACATGATCATGTGTAATTTCTTAAAGTAGCACGCGGTATGATAGATAAGGTAGATCTAATTACTATAACTATAGGGTGAAATTGCCGCAAACACTGTCGACTCTTATATTACGCGCTTATGGTTGTATACAGATCATTTGTTAAAAAAGCAGTCTACTGACACAGTCAGTATCCTTACCGACTGTGCTATAGATACATAGTAGACAGTTGCGTTATGAAACAATTAATTGCGTTTTAACGTTGATAAATGCAAAGTGAGTCGAGATTAAATATGGTGCCTAAATGTCAATCACGGATCAGTTAAAGCATGAGCGTACACATATGTGTTCAAAAACGAAATATAGCAGATCAAGTTTCAATTTTAGGTTAATAAACAATTAAGCTATTTTAACTGATATTGTGCAAAAAATGAAACGATGTAGTGTATATTCACCACTTTAAGGACGGTAAGGGAGAAAAAGAGTTTTGCTCATTGACATTGGATTGGATCACACACCAAAATACTCAATTGCTTTGCAAACAAAATATTTTAAAATATATATACATGATCAGACGAAAAAAAAAATGTTTTTTCAGTATTTTTTTAAGGGGTTCTTTATAAAGAATTTATTTTTTTATGTTTTCTCAGTCAGAAATGTTATGATAGTAATATGCATATTATTTTTATTTCTTCCACTTTAGAAGTATTCACAGAATTTTAATCGCTAAGGCACACGTGGGTGCCATGCCGACCACACGCGCGGCTTGCTGAAGAATACTTAGCTACCCGGTGGGCAACACAAACAATATTCAGCCTCACTCGACTTAAATACAATTATGTAAGTATATGTATACACACGAACTCTCCCTTTTCTTCCTCAATCGTGCCTTATTCGGTTGAGGTAATTTGAATGTCCGAAATCGTTTGGTTTCTGGAACATCCTGAAGCATTTTCTCTACTATGACGAATTTGAACCAAGAAAAACTGATCAGACCTAATTGGATCTGAATACGTCAAATCAATGAATTAGTCAGTTTTTATTGTATCGAAAGAAATGTCAATATAGTTATTTTGATTCAGTACTGATTGAATTAAATTATGTTTCATAGGATAATATTATTCATAAATAAATGATAAGTGAATTCAGCCATAAATCATTCAATTCATAACAATTTGTTATTTGAAATTTTCTACAAAAACATTAAAAATCATTGAAACGGTTAATATGATGAATGAAATAGATTCAGCTTGTCTTTTGTGACTTTTATTTAGGAATAATAAATATTAATACACATGTAACATTTGTTCTCTACATTATACCAATTTGAACTGATGTTGTATCTTACTTCCGATAAAACATAACATGATGTAAGAGAGAGAATATGAAATCTTCCTATCAGAAAATCTGAATTTCTCATTTTTATGCGAATTTTGTTTTGAAACGAAAGATTGAACTGAAAAATAACATGAAAATATGAATCTGAATTTTCATTAAAGAATATACAAATCACATACATAATGGATAACAATATGTATTTATTCAGTATTACATGAAGGCATATACAATATACATGTATGCATTTGTACTTGCATAGTACGTATAAATGCATAGTACAGAACAATAGTTTCACCGACCCTTATATATTAAATAATTTTGAAAAATGAATAAGACATAATTTTCAAACTGTATTCTTCACGAGCAACAGGATGTGAGTCGGAATTTTCATGCTACTTTTAACTTAATTATTCTCATTTAATGAGGTTTTGCAAGAGCAAGAGAACTTGTTTAGGAATATTTTAATTCTAAATGTAACTTCTTCTTAACGCCTCCAAGTAGCCGGATATTGCAAGATCTTCCATCGCAAGACACAAAGGAGGACCTGATAATAAACTTACGTAAATCCTCGCGATCCTAATTTTTGCATAAAGCTCTTACATTTCCAAAATTAAAATTTTTTTTAATCAAATATATTTCATACACAGGATGAAATTGATGTATATGGATATGGATTTAAGAATAAAATAAGACATATCGTCCCCTTTCTGGGTATAGCTCGTAACTACATTTTTTGCGAAATTGAGATTTTTAGGAGAAAACATCGGCGAGTACTCCTATTTAGTGTAAAACAACTTGAAATGTGCGGAATGACAATATAAATTTTTTTAGAGGCGTCTTTATTTACCTCGTATCTACACTCTCTGATTTAAACATCGTGTATCTACATCAAGTACCGCAGAAATCGTTTGAATGGTGCTGCTATCGCATTGCGTAACGACAGAATGCTTGTAAATACGTCAAAAATAAATTATCATTTGTTTTGATTGTTGACATTTACTTCTTATATATAATAATATGATATAAGTGAGTAAAATTTATTTAAAAAATTAAAAAATATTATGAAATGAGACTAAAAAATTAAATGTTTTTTTTTGATAATTCAAGATGAAAATATTATTATTTGTTCTTTCGTTGTAGCTTATTTTAACCTCAAAAAAACTATTTTTTTTCTCAAATAAATCATTGAATTTTTTCCAGCTATTAAAATGACAATAGAAGACTCTGAAAGTTCTCATTCATATAATAAAGATGTATTATTTCCAAAATCGATAAATAAAATAACGAAACATTATCAAATTTTTACTTATTTAAATTTAGAATTTAAGGCCATTCTCACTAACAATCGAAACTTAGGGATTTTTCATTTCTTATAGGCTTCAATTTTCATCAAAAAAATCTTATTACTTCTTTATAAAAAAACTCGATATCAATTACTCAAAGAAAATTTAATGATCTACAAACTTTGAAGAAGTTACTGCTTCAAGATTATCTAAATTTTTATGATAAATTAAGAGTCGAATCTAATCCCGAAGAATAATTTAAATTACTGGTATAACTTTCTAATAATAATAATACTTTAATTGAACTGATAGTTATTTTTTTTGAAAAAATTTGGTGTAATCTATTATAAATTTACTTATAAAAATAACTTGAAATAATTTTAAGAACTCATTGTACGTCTAATTACTCTTTAAGAGCATATCAAATGTGAGTGATTAACTAGTGATTGAATATAACTAAAGTAAAACTTATGTGTCAAAAAATCATTTTCAATGATCTTAGAGTAAAAAAATTTTTTTTTAATTATTACCAAAATATATGTAACAAAAACTCGTACCTACATAAAATCATTAGCTCTTGATTGCCAATGGCAATCATGAAATTTTCATTTATCTTTATAAATTGACACGAAAATAGCGTCTGAATTTGATATTTTTTATTAATATTTATGTATTTTCGATATTAAAAACTGTTTTTATTGATTCCTGAAAAATTACGATTTTGCAGTTACGAGATATACCCAGAAAGAGGACGATATAGGTTCTGAATCGACACTTATGTTCTGACAGGATTAGTATTCACTTTGATTTTCGTATTTTAGGTCCGATATTTAAATTGAAGTTGATGCTTAGAGGTTTGAACGAGAACTGATTTTTAGTGATGAGAAAAGTTTTGAAGTGAATTCCAAAACGATAAGATAGAGAGTTGCATTGTGAGTTGAGGTGTTTCTTTGTAAGAAATGAAAATATAGATAGGTTTATGTGTCGATCAAGAACAATGAAGAGTTACAATTTCAAACGGATGTGAGGGCATAGGTTAAATAACGATCTTAGTTGGTATTATAATGAAATAATCTTATAAAATAATAATATAAATTTTATATGAATAAAACGTTAACATAATCCATTATGCGATGCTGCGTATTTAATTTGAACGCTGGCACGTACGATAGTATGCAGCCATTTTCATGCGCGAAATATGGCGCGCAATAGAGAGCGGATTATCTAATATTATAGTAAAAGACGAAATTAAGATAAAAGCGGAATCGACAATTGTGGGGTAACGGGAAAGGTCGCTTGGGACCTAACAGTATATTTTCGTGTTTGCAAATTACACTCAACTCTGAAATGATTTATACAGGTTTTCCAGATTCAAACCACTAGAAGAAGTGAAAGAGTACGAAACTTCCAACTTGTGTTTAGATCTAATGAGTGAATGTATTTCAAAAAATTTTTTTCTGTGTAAAACTCGCCCCTCGAGATTTGTGTCAACTTGTCTTAACGCGAATTTTGTATCAATTTTCAACAGAAGCATTTGCGTTAAACCAGAAAAATAATTTTGTGTGAAATGAATATTTTATGTCGAATATTACACTAATTTTTTGTCTCTCAAACTATGTACATTTTGAGTCAAAAAAATTTTAACACAAATTCTGAGTAGACTTTTATAAACATTTTTTTACTGTGTACACAAAATTTTTCATTGTGCATTTTCTTAAAATTAACATTTCTTTAGTGTGCAGTTCGAGAGGATTGTATGAGTATGCATAACAAATTATGTGTGTAACTATACATGAAGACGAACGACGTAAATACGTATAGAAAAAGGATATTGAGTATGTACGTGTATATATTTGAGGAGAAACTCACACATGGTAATATTAATCTGACTTGCAGACTTGTGGCGTCAACGAGACAGGATGTCACATAATGTGGCTTATGACCCCCTCACTCATGTCGTCGCCATTACGTTTATAAATAGGCTTAATGAAAATGATCCCTACTTTTTGAATTATTAATTGCGAAGAATCTGAATGAAATATAGTCACGTATGTTTTTAGAAAACATTCAACTTTTAGATATATTATTCACCAAAGAATCATATAAAAGACAGCAACTAATCGGACAGACAGAAAATTTCAAATCTGATATTTGATAGCACGCAGAGAAATGATGAATTTATAGTACCTATTTTGAAGCTTTTTTGCAAATTTAACTTGGTAGTAAGTTTACTATTCATAAATAATACCATTTGCCTATGAAATATTCATGCATAATTAAACATTTCAAGTGCGTCTATGTCAAAAGATTGATGTAAAATCTACACTTTTTACCTCGTCATTCTCTAAATAATAATTATCATGATGATTGAAGTATTGCACATGGTAGAGAAAACCTGGGATGAATGATTGAATGATATAATAGAAAGGTGTAAAATGTGGATAGTCTCTGGATATCAAACATAATATTTACATATTACAACGAATCATTGTACTGTATACATATGAAGGCAAACAAAGATTGTTTTTCTATGAAATTGAAATTTAATAGATAGTGTAAACAGACAAATGCACTTAGTCATATTTCGTCATGAAGAAAATAAATGTAAATACAGGCGGCAGTTGACAATAACTTTTGTTAGAAAGAATACGTGGCGTTTTCTGAAGTCTCTTGGCAAACACGTGGAATAACTTATTGTTGAGACAGGTATATGTACAACGCAGCTGCAGGCAATCCATTACTAGTGTCTCTTCGGAACCGCCAATAATCATTATCATATGGTTAAACATTCTACAATACAAGCAATTGTAACAGGGATCTCAGGTGGCTTGTGAATCATTCTATTTGTGAGATCAGTCTTGTATCATTGAATTTCTTTAAGGCACTATCGTCAACTCACATGTAGTTGAGTTCGATGTCTACGTAATCGTACCAAAATCAACTGACACTTGTGTTCAACGTTTAACCGATATAAATGAGTATATAAAGAAACAAAGTCTTTCAGATGTTTGACATATGCATGAGACCTTACATGGAGACAATGCACACGTACCTATGTATACATATAAGTAGTTCCCGTTACTTTTAGAATAATAGTGGTGATACATACACATGGATTAGCACTATATTATTTATAGCTTTACACATATATACAATATACATATATATGTATATGAATTGATAATGAATCGGTCAAATAAGGAGACTTCTGACTGAATCAAGCGGAAGTGCATATACAGTTTCAAAATAAGTGCCACTGTTAATCGCTTTCTTGTATATTTCTTCTCTAATGAAGCTGCTGGGCAATTATTAATTAATTTATTAAATGATGAATAGCATCGTAAGAATTATTCTATATTTCGTGAACTGTTTTTCTTTTCCCATTATAATTTTCCGAGTATATGAATTGATTGTACGAAAAAAAGACTGATCTTCATAAATTTCTTTTGTTGAATGTTAAAGCATACAAATTTGTACACTAAGCACACAACTGTGGTATTTTATTACACAAGGTATTTTACCATACTTTTTCCCATTATAGAGATGGGGACATATACATTGTCTTCAGGAAGTTTTGGGTATGCAGGCATCACCATATTTTGTGAGTGGTCCAAAATATGATGCTATAAATCCGATTGAATATTATTACGTGGTTTACGAGAAAAATAAAATTTACTATAAATTCGTAGTTATGAAGATGATTTTTGAATAAGTATTCAAGCAAATACCACACTTCACATGCAAATTCCATAAACAAATGATGATTGACTATGAATTAGTCTGATGAATGTCAGCTGATTTAGTTTCATAGTTGGTTCTGTCTTTAATTGATAATATAATGCTATCAATTTGACTATCAGTGAATAACCTAATTGCAATATAAAATATAAGACATTAATAATTTTGATTTCATTTCATTTAATATGAATTCATATTTCCTGACGTATGCATTATGTTTATACGATATTTCAGAGGAATTAATTCATAATGCAAAATGAGCTATTTAATTTAGCAATGGTGATCAAAATTTTTCATTATCAATAGAAAATTATTAACATGATGATGTTTAATTACCCATTGTGAAAAAAAGTCATGGCAATAATTATTTTTGTTGTTTACTCGTGACATGGTTTTCAATTTCATTATTGAAGAAAATCGCATACTTTGAGACCATTATTTGCTTTTAATGCATACTCTGAGGACATTTTGATATTTCAGGGGCTGTCCTCATAAATATTCATAGATTCAATGTATAATTTTAGGGTCATTTTTTTATTTATTTGACATGTTTTGTTATAGATGTGTACAATGAAAACCCTGAAAATGTGTGCTATAAATACATCTATAAATGTGCGATAAGTTCAATTATTTGAAGCTTTTTATGCATGTATACATAATATATCTCTAATACTTATATATAATTTAGTAAACATTTCTTTTTGATTCATATTTGCGTGAATTTCAAATAGGAGATTTATATGTTTAGTGGGCGGCAAATTCTAACCCATCACACCATAAACTATCTGCTTGTATCAGATAATGATTTTCATAATAATCAAAAGCGTATAGAGAGTATAGATGAAATCTAGTTAGGAAAATTCATATATCGGTGATAGTCAACATATAATACATAAATATAATGCATTCGTAGCATATAGTTAGTTATGTACGATCGCTCTCAAATTCTGTATATAACCGTGAATGGATTTGAAAGCTTATGAAAATAGTGTGCGATCGTGCGTGTGTGTGCTACATCCGGAGGAATTTATGAAGAGGGACCATGGTATAATTTTAATCCAAAAGCACGGATGTTTAATTTTTCGTCCATGTTTGAATTATTTATAATATATATACATACATATATATTTATAGTTATACATATTTTTTCAAGATTGTGACGGAAAAATACGGCACAATAATCGGCATTGAAATTATTTATGTAAGCTGCTTTGAATTCCTTTTAACAAGGGAATGATATAGCTGTAAATGCATGATATAAAAAGAAAAGAACCTGAATTTCATTCTTAACACAAAATATATGTAGTTTGACACACAAAAATTTTATGTAAGATTTATCGTAGAATTTTATTCATTTTTTGCAAAATGATTCTTCTGCTTTAACACGAAGTTTAGTGTGAAATTATTGTTACTTAATTTGCGTTAAAAATTTTCGCCACAAATTTTGAGTTCACTTTTTACACAAAATTCTTTGCAGTGTAAAGTTATAATATAGCCACGGTGTCAAGACTACCATGTATGCTTGTTTCATGGTCTCATTTTTGTTTGGTTTTGTGCAATAACGAAATTCTGCCATGTTCCAGTTTGTAAATAGGTGTAAGAGAGAAATCGAAATAATTACAACCGTACGAATAATAATATCAATCTGAGTTCATACGGAAATGAAATAATATTAAGTTGGATTCAAAGAACACAAATCAATTATAACGTAAATACAACTCGTATTTTATTAAATTTAGCGTGCTATATAATAAATTCAACTAAGCTATAATTTACGAACTGTGCGAACAGTGTTCCATTTGAGTTTCGTTTTTTCTTCTACTTCAATTGATTGATATTCAAATTATTTTCACTTTTGGAAAACCGGTAGCTACATTCAGGCAATATAATTGATGAATAAACAAAAGATATGCAAATAATGAGAATAAAAATCGAGAAAATATACTAACGATATGCCGTAAATATAACCTAAAAATTTTTTCCCGAATACATTTTAGTCCACATCGTGCTGTATTCATAGTGAGAATATATACAAAAGTAATACTATATTGGTTTTATAATGAAAACTTACTAGAATACCATTTCAAAAATATTAGGCTCTTTTGTATATCAAGCTCAAATTCAGAATACGTCAAAATGACTCCTTACCAAATTCATATAATTTATTAATCTTATTGAGCGATCTTGATAAATATGAATATGTGAATTTTTTAAACATTTTCTTAATTATATCGAAAATTTCCGATATTCAAACTGGCATTTCTAATTCCATCGGGAACTGGATAAATAATTAATTGTAGGAATAACATTTACAATCTATCATATAAACATGCGTATGAAGATTTTTCACTGTCACAAGTTGAATTATTCATTTGAAGATAGCGATTTTCGATTTTAATTTCACACCAAAAATATATTAGAGTCGTATCATACCACTTTCATACTGGAATTATACTAATGTCATACCAAAAGTATACTATAGTTGTATAACATCTATTTTTAGTACATCACAGCATCAAAAAAATCTTTCAGTATTATAGTTCTAGTAAAATATCAGTATGAATGTCGTTTGAAATGGAGGTTATGATTCAAGCATGCAGCGTTATAAACTTGGTATGAAAAATTTACATTCATACCGTGAAATCAGAATGGACGGATCCGCTAGAGTAAATAACTTAGCGGATTCTAAAAAATACAAGTTTTTGAAGTACATAATAGCTATGTATGCCAAGATATATAATGATGAATTGACAATATTAATCCCTCCCTTTGTTCATTTTTCCCCATATAAAATTTCAATCCATTCATTATTTATGTAATTCATCTGGAGACTTCTTTTTTCGGGAATAAAAAAATGAAAACAAAAATGATCTAAATATTAAAAAAGTGGTATTTGAAAAATAAAAGCAGACAGAAATGCACACTGGTCATAAAGTTCGCAAACTACACTGAAAAATTTGATATTTAAGTTATACTTGCGTTACAATTAGATTAATTTTATAAAGCTTATACAAAGATAAATATCTTGATTTTGTAAATTCATTTGTGGTCGTTGAAGCCAATTTGATATTATTTGATGTACATAATGACTCAGATGAATGTTATTATTGGTGCTACAGCGATTATTTTATTGCGTACTTTAATCTACTTTTTGTGATATAAGATATTCCTTTTCATGTTATAATGCTCTACAATATGGTAGTGTTTTTACATAATATGTGATTGGTGTACTGCGAACTAGCACACCTGGTATTCTTTATACTATAGGGGCATCCGTCTCGAGGAGTTCATTATATCGAGGTTCGCATGTGTTCATTCACCTACATAAGAAAAGACGATCGATTTAATTTTTGTATTCGTTATATGTATTGTCGTTTCATTTATGTCTATATTATATTTTAACTATTCATATGCAGATAATATTCAATTTTATATTTTATAAAAATTTCTAATTAATTCATTAGGTATTATTAATTACATGAAATTAATTGAACGGCCAATCGCTTATTTTTGTCAATATATATTTGAGTCTTTTACATGGATCCAATCTTGTAATTTGTTTTATAATTTAATTCTATATTTTATTCCTTCATGATCATTCACCAGGGTCGTTTTATTGTTTTTCCATATCTGATATTTTAAGTGATATATGACACTCTTGACACTATTTTGAAGAATATTTTAAAACGTAATTGTTGACATAAAAAGTACAACCAAATACAGGCTTGAGTAACGTACAAATTTAGATGGAGATCACTTCGAAAATATCTGGCATTAATAGTTGTCTCCTGCCTAAATTTTATCAATTTTATAAAATTTTAATAAGTAACTGTTAGAAAGATTCGATTCAACTGAAATCTATTTTGAATAAAAATAACATGTTTACACGATTGGTATGCAATTTTATTTTTTTTTCCCTCTCATTCCAAAATTATAAATGATTATACTTTAAGTAACTTCCCGCTAGTCACTTTTTACATGCGTCATTAAAGCTATTTTACTTAGATATTGAGGTGTAGCTATAATACATGAGATTGGTCTATATGTCTGGCTCATGGCTATTATGATTACCATCTATGAATCATATTGCCTAAATGAATGATGTATTAATAATGGTAATACATGATTTCGCGATTGACACTATCGTTGAGAGAATATCGGCCGAATATAAGACTAAATGCTCAGGTTAGTAATCAGCCAGCAGTCAATGGCTGAGCTTAATTTCCTGAGCTGGCCCAAGTTTTTATATATTTTTGTCTCGATGCCTGGTCGACACTATGTGAAAAACGCTTTCATAGTCAAATCAACATTTGAAAACATCTTTAGGTGCAATGTACTTTTATTGTTGATGAGTTCACAATCCGAAAGATGGATATTACACATATTTGAATGACAATTTGGGGGATAGTCTCTTACTCGACTCCTCAGTCTGTTTTTCGTTATTTTTGTCACAAAAAAATTTTCTAAGACATTCTCCTGGCGACACGACTACCTCGGATAAATTTAGATACGCCGAGGGTGGAAAGTGTTAGATATATTATGTATGGCTGGCTCCTTGGCGTGCGATGTCTACTTACGTTCCATTCATAACGACAAATAACATGAACGAAACCAAAAGACATGCAACAATACTTAAGTTTTCTTCATTTATGTATAAACTAGTGTTCTCTCATCTTATATATACTTCAATTTTCTTTCTCGTTTTTTGTCGAGATCTCATCATATATGTTACATTATAAGAGGAAGCGGCCTAGAATGGCATACTAGGGTGAAACGGCACATCAGCGACTTTAAAATTTCTGCTTAAGTGTGGTATTTTCTTTGTGCGTAGTTATAAAGTTCAAATATTCCTAACTATTGTTAACTTAAGTAAAGCTATTTAACGTAACTATAGGTGTGTACTTGGAAATAGCTTATATTTCATTTGTTTAAAAAACTAATAAGTTAGAAAATAATGATTTTGTTTTCAAGTACAAGAATTAATTATGTTTTATAAAACGGTGCCATGGTCCTAAAATGGCATGTGTAGTCGTGGACTAAGACGACATGTACGTCATTTTACGCCGGCATATATTTCATTCAATGTCTTTTCTTTCAAGAATACCATTTTACCCATAACAGTGAGAGTAAAGTGGTTAATGACAATTTTTATGTTTTTTTGTAATAAAATAAATTGTTAAAATGAAGGGTATTCTGTATGTCAGTATGAAAATAATATGCCTGAAGCTTCAGAAAACTATTTTACTTTAATACAGCAGTTTGTAGTTTGCAAGTAGTACTCAATAGGAAAAATAGTATGTCATTTTATGCTGCTTTCCCCTATAGTGATGTGAATTGGATTGATTGAACCAATATACATAATGGTTGATAAACGAATGATAAAAAGCGATGTTTTTTGGATACTGTATGATTTTTACTCACCCACTATCTTCTTTGATATATTTTCATTATTAGCTTTAGTTATTTGTTTGGACCATATGTTACCACTCCACATTGTAATATTATGAAAAAATGATATACTGTAATAATTCCGTGAAGAGGAGAATGTACATGTCTTTTTCAAATTTGTTTTTCACATTCGTAACCTTACTCATCAATAAATATTATTTTGCTTTTTTCGAATTATCAGAATTAGAAATAATGTTCGAAAGACAGATGTTTATTACAGTTATTAAGATTCATTCTTTCTGGGAAAAGATGCCAGAAAATATACATATAAGAAAATTACTAATCAAGGCTGTCACAAGAGATCAAGTTTTGAGATGAAAGTTTTATGCGGTCACATATGGTAATAATTTGTTTCATTAATATGACATATTTTTTTATGCAAATTTTCATTTCCAAATCGTCTATTTTTTAATTGATATATTTACCTGGGCGCATACCCGGGTAAACGTAGGTTTACCACATCATCTAGCATTACCCGTAACATATACATTTGATAATTCGTTATTAAAAGTTCATTGAATCATTTGGCTGCGAAATGCCGGATTCCGACAAGTATGAAGTATGTTAAGTACCGCAAAGTGAACACGAGTCATAAACTCATAAGCCGCCATAATCCTACCAAATGATATATATGGGGCATTCCATGTCAAGTCATCCTACCAATGACCTTTGCATCTCCGATTTCGCTGAAACTTGGGCATCTTTTTCTATCCATCGAAAAAGGGTTCTGTGATTTTTTTCAAATTTTTTTATCGAACCGTTCAAAAGATATAAATTTTTGAAAATTTCGGGGTTTTAATTTTCAAATGGCCATAACTTGGCCACGAACCCAGTTATAACCCATCATTATCCCATCACGAAACTAGGCTTAAAATTTATATTTTAGGGAGTAGTATTTTTGAGAATTTTTTGAGAAAAATCGAAAGATACAAAC
>JAQQBS010000001.1:10876930-10890876 GCA_030347275.1 Microctonus aethiopoides
TAACGTCTTTAACATTCAAGAAATATTTTTCAACTGAGCTAAACACAGTCCAATCTCACTCCGAAAGGGATGGGTCTCGTAACAATAAAATGTGAAAAATCTGCCAGTGGAGGACATTAGTATAATATATAGTAGATTTTCTAAGTTCCCAAACCTCTATAATATGAGTATATTTTCCACAAAACGTCCAAGCATCAAAAATATAAGTTTTTTAAACAGTTACAATCATGAATAAAACGCAATAGAGTCTACGCCTTGGTATACGGTATACAATACCGTATGTGAGTGCATTGTAGTCGCTTTCTCTGCGCTCTATTGCGAAAACGGTTGATGTTACAGAAAAATGCAAGAGGCACTTTTTGTAGATAATTTTATAACGAACAATTTTTATAATGACCTCTATTGACTTCCGAGCGATGAGTTGCGAGATATTCGCGAAAAACTGATTTTCGTGACCTTTTGACCTCTATAACTTTTTTAGCCGGCACGATATCAATGTCGATTTTTCACATCTTCATTACAGTGCCGTAATGAAGGTGTGTACAAAAATTCAGCTTGGTTTGAATTTATGCGCAGATTGGTGTTTAAAATGTCTAAAATTCCTGGGCTATTTATAATTTGCTGATTTTAGTTAACAATATTTCTTGGAAAAATCGTGGAGTCGAATTAATAAAAGTTTAGTTAAGTTTCAAATTCTATACGTTATGTGAAATAAGCATTTTAGTGTGAGAAAGTTATTCGTGGTTTTAATTTCTTCCTTTTCATCGAGAAGCGATTTTGACGGGAAGTTTTCATGTGACGTTGGTATTTATACTCAGTTAAAAATAGATATTTCTAAAGTAAGAGCTACTATTACATAAAATGAATGAAATATTATATTATATAAAGAATATTCAATACAATTAAATGGATCGATTAATTACTAAAATAAGAACCTGTTTCGAGATGCAAGATTATTTATTTGAAATAAGCGCGCTGCGACAGAGCGCCGTGACATCAGAATTGAGGGTAAAGGTCACTTAGGACCTAACAACTGTGTATAGGACAAGCTGACGATAAATTTTATTCGAAATTTTAAGATTACTTTAAGAAAGAAATATTTAATTTAATTTAATATTTGGAATAATTTAATTTTTCCAGACTTTAATAATTATTATTCGTATCTATTATTAATTGATTAATTTATTTGTACACTTATTACATATTAAATAATAATGTAATAATTTATTTTAGTTTATGATGTAAATAAACAATACATACCGTCAACTAACCTCAAATTCTACAAATGTATTCAAAGTAATATGTAAAAACCACTTCTATCACTTATAATCTCAGTAAATTATCTTTAAATTGATAAATTGTTAATGAATATCAGACACCACGATATATTATTTAAAAAAATATTTATGTATATTTATATATATTTTATTCGAACTGATACAAAACACGTGTTGTAGGTTTAGAAATACTTGAATAAATATCGTGAATACAGTTGCCAGTTCTCACGCAAACTAAAATGTTGACTAGCTAATTTCATGGTGTCGGTTTTTCCTGACGGTGTGCGCGCGCATCGTAAAAATTTACTCTCATCATATTTCCCTAATGCGCCAAAAAAAGTATAACTTCAAAATTTTAGAAGTCTCGATATCTCGAAAACTAAGCGAGATATCGAAATTTTTTATTCTTCAAAAACGTCTTATCTCATCGAGTTCTACAAGAATCAATTATCATTTAGCAGTGCCACGGAAACCGTATAACCCTTCTATAATTATTTAATAAAAAAAAGCGAAAATTCGTCCGCTATAAAAAAAAAATAATAGTAGTTTATATTACAAGTAAGTGAAATAAGCAATTATAAGCGAGTGAGATTTTTGACGTACGAGCGCTTGCGCGAGTGTGACAAATTCTCACGAGCTTATCATGGCATTTCACTCACGTGTGATATACGTTTTATCCAACAGTTGTAGTTTTTCTTAAGGAGTTTCGGTACAGAAAACAAAAATGCTCCTATCGTTTTGAAATTTTTTATATTTATTTGTTAATATGTCCACTGATCATCCGCAGAATTTCAGACTGATTCACGACATATTTTCAGAAAAATAAATACTTGAAATATAACGTTTTAACATGATAGTAAATAGGGAACGTCGTATTTTCTCTCGCCATTATGTGACAAATGCTTATATGTTGAAAAAAAAATATCACCTTAAACTTCATATTATCCGGAATATTGTGTAGAAATTTCAAAATGATTGTCTACATAGTTAGTTAGAATTTAATATAAACAAATCTACAAAATGCCTATTTCTTGCTGGCCAACGGCCATTGAAGAAAACAACGGCAACGTCGCATTTGAGATGTAGTCGTGCGAAATTTCAAATGGAAGTGGGATATAATGGGTGTGAATGATATAAGTTAAATGATGTAACACAGTAGTTTATTAACTGAACATAAAGGAAAATGATCAAAAAAACATTATTTAATCAATTAAATAATAATTTGAGTAATGATCAACGCGCTTAATATAGATATATGATCAACATAACATAGATATATATGATAAACATAAATTTATGAACTTTTTAACTTTGCGAATTATTATGTTCTACGCTACTTAACAAATGTTTTAAAATAATATCAATAATTTTCTTTGTTTTTATCACAGTAGCCTTTCCATTGACTGTTTGCTGCAAAAACTCAACCGTTTTCTTTGGTCCCTCTTGACTAAATTTATTCATTAGGGAATTATAACTTATATCTGCGTCCGCCATACGTTTCCTAATAGTATTAGATACATCTCCCTTCAAAGGGTCTAAACTTAAAAAAATTTCGGGACTTTTTTCTTGAGGGAGCTGTGCTGCTATAAATTCATTAAAAGGTTTTTGATTATTTGCAACTTCTTCCAGAGTGAAATGATGTTGAGTTAGATTTACTAATAAATAAACATCATAATTTGCATCATGTGCATTTTTCGTGGATAAATCCAATGTTTGTTCAACAAGTGATATTAGTGTGCATTGTCCTTTACCTTTGCGCTCTGGAAACTTCTTTCTGAACATCGGTAATGTGTCCACAAAACCAAGTATTACCTCACGAAATTCGTCAACAAGTGATTGATTTCGAATAGCTTTTATTAGTCTTGGCGCATCAAATGCACAATTATGTGCAACTAAAATACAACGTTTATTACAATTTTTTAAAAAAGTTAATAAACGTTGAAGAATTAAATGAAGTGGAGACGATGACACTAAATTACCGCGATAATAGAGTTGCCTTCCCACATTACTCAAACCATTGACATCAGTTACTTGTGATCTTATGCTTTGTCGAGGAGTAATGTATTCATTGAATTTTGTATCTCCATGTTTCATTGCTATTTGGAGTAAATCACATGACATTTGGAAGCCACCCGTCTCCAAGTCAAAAAAGACGATACTAACTGGATAATTTAATAAGTCTACGGGGTTCCAATTCGAAGTGTCTGATTGTGGACAAACATTTTCTTTATTTGATTCAGACGGTTCCAAAAGTCCCATGTGTTTTTCATACAGATTACATTCCGTCGCCTCTCTTCTATTGCGAAGCTGAGAGCGAATTTTTTTCAGTCTACGTCGATTTCTTTTAAATTCCGGTTTTGCAGTATATAAACGTCTCTTCTCGGTAATTTTTTTATTTTTTTCAATGAATTGTGTGAGTACTGAGCCTGGATTAATATTTAGATGTTGAAGTGATGTTGATGTGTAACTATCACCGTCATTTTTTTGTGCAATCACACACCCGTATCTGAAGTCAGACGATTCACTAAGACTGAAACAAGACGATTTTGGACATTTCTTGGCCATCGAGTTGTTCAGGCTTTCATTGGCTTGAGTTGATGCCCCAACAGCGTATTGATGAGAATTTGCAGCAAGCTTACTGAACTGCGCCTTCAACACGTCGACTAATATTTTGTTTTTGATGCCTCCTGGTATGGCTTTATTCTCATACGTTTGTGGATCTTTGATGAATCTACACCATTCACCACAGTGTGTGTGTTCGTTAGAGGCATGAAAAGGAAGACTTTTCAAGGTAGCTGCCATAGCAGAGCTGTTACCTTCGTTTTGAGCGACTGCATATTTAAAATTTTCATACAAGTAATTTATAGCATGGATTGTCAGCTCGTGATCTGGATCTTCATTATTATTTTTTGCAATCTTCCATAGCATGTTTTTGACTCCTTTTGACGTATGATTTTTATCTGCTATCTTCAACACAAGTTTATCTGTAGCTTTACGCACAGCGCTTATGCTTGAACAGTCATTATCACCAGCAAAAACACCGAGTTCTAAATTTTTCTCTTTTAACACGGAGCTGTTAGTAGCAACTCGCGCTGCCCCATGAGCTTCCATGGCTTTTGCACTGCCATAGAAATTTAAACGACAATCGTGATCGTTTTTTGAGTGACCCCGATCACACATACGACATTTTCGGTTTTGTGTCACGTAGTCAATAACTAAACCGCTTTGTGAACCTATTAACGCGGCGTATCCATTTAGACTGTCATATGCGAATCCTATTCCGCGTCCACTGTAGCCCATATCATACGAAGCCATAATTCGGACAGTGTCATTATTCGTGACTTCTGATCCTTCTGTCTTGGTTGGAATGAAGAACTGCTGAGGTGCGTCAGGACTGTTCAATGGAAAGATTAAGAAAATAAAATTAATGCATGCTTTAAATAAGGAATTAAGGAACTTTGCAAAAAAAAATACAGTTTCATTTTAATAATTTTTATTTTCATTGCCGAAAAAATGGCCGTTGAAAAAATTCGATGAATTCTTAATTAAAATATATTACAAATTCATGAAGGACGATCACTGTCTAAAAATTTACTCACAATAGTTCCGATAAAGTGTCGACATTTTTTATAGTAAGATCCCGTTCCAAAGCAGCAGCTTTCTTGCAACTGTTCTTCGCTACTTTTTCGACAGTACATCCTACTTCTCTCTCACGTCTTTTAAATGTTTTTGATGTTGGAACATGCACACCACATACTTTCAACATCTTTTCCACTTGTGTATGGCCTAAGCCTGCATGTAACGCGCCTACCAATCAAAAATTATACATTCATAATAATTAAATTGAAACAAAATCATAATGGTATCTACTTTGATTAAAAATATGAATAATTCTTACCAAGAGCCATTCTAGAATTTATATCAGGAATATTCGCAGATCCTTTTGCATTAACATGACTACTTGAAGATGGAACACTGTTTAACAATAAGCATTCCGGACATCTTATTTTGAACACAGAATGTAGTCCCTGTCTCAACTCATTCTCAGTCTTTCGTGGATCTAAAATACTGTCGCACGATGTACAGTGCATATTTTTTTTCCACAGTTCATAATCAATGAGACGGTACCCAGTGAAAGGCTCTTCTTTTTTGCCGGGCACATTATTATCTTCACTATTCTCTCCAAGAAAGGTTGTTTGTCTGTCACCGTCATTAAAACTTTTTCGTCTGTTTTTTCCAGCTTCTGTCTGCTTCATTCGTTTATTGTAAACGGATTCAGTTACCCATTTACCTCGCCACCTTTTTCGCATATCGGATATAATAAAAAATATAAATGCAACAACAGACCACCGAGAACTTGTGAACAGTTTTGAGGTTAGATTGGTCGTGTACAGATGTTCGATGCAAGTGTCAGTGTTATAAACTACACAACGAAAATACACTAAGCTTCGAGCGAGGTTGCCACGTTTACTTGACATATTATTCAATTTTTATTAATAGAAATATGGAATTTCCAATCAATATAAAAGATAATAATATGACGATTATGTGAAAATAATCAGATGTAGACATAAGTATGCACACATTATTGTGAAAATAAAATATTTTAAAAATAAAAAATTACTGTGTAGAAGTTGGCACCCTGCTGGAGAACAATAGCTTTCTCTCCATGATTCCCCCTAAAGATAAGCTGTACCGAAACTCCTTAACGAGAAACTTGATGAGATTATTAAAAAAGAAAGTATAAAAAAGAGTATAGAAAAATATAAAAAAGAATCAAGTATTCAGATCATTTGTTTGTCATGGTCGGTCGACTGGTTGTCATGGATACGTTGTTGATGAAAAACCAATTTTCGATCATATTTTTATTTTCTTTAGTATTGGGACCGTGCAAAAATTTAGCCCCGCCATCTGGTGTTCAATTTTAACAATTTCCGTACTGTATCAGCTAAGAGGTGGTGGTGGAAAGCATAAACTTAATCTCCAACCGGCGGATGAATTCAAAAAAAAACAAATTACTGCCACAAGTATCATGACATTTCTATGCTAAAACCAATGCTTAGGTTAAGCAAAGTCCAAATATTGCAGTCCAATTATCAATCCACTTTGCCCTTTGAATTAATTTATGCTGGGCTATAGGAAAACGATAAAATTGATACGGACTACTTTTTGTTGCATTTGAACAATGCAGAACACAACATTTCCGAGAGATCATGTTTGTTGTACGTCTGTATCATAAACGTATTGGAAATTGAATGGAAATCTGCTGTCACAATCAAAAGTACAGAATTTCTCCACCCCATGCGCACGATCGTTCGTTCAATCCCCTCCATCGGCTTGCACGGTCCCAACAGAAAGGTCATGAAATTTTTCCCAGAAAATATTCGACTAAAAGCCGAAGCTGCATCTTTGGAATTAATTCCACCAAAATCTAAAGAAATATACGACAAGGAATATTTGTTATTCAAAACTTGGAAGACTGAAAATGCAGTGCAATCAAACTCGGAGGAAGTTTTCTTGGCATATTTTTTACAAAAGGTTGATTATCCAATTATTATCAATACGTTAATGAATTGCAATCTGTGACACGTTATTCAGGCACGAAAATACAAATCTTCGACTATGTGGGCACATTTTTCAATGCTCAAATCTCCGTTGCACGTGTACGAAAATGAAGATATTAGCAAATATCATAAGTTGTCAGCTTTTATAAAGCAACAACATTCTGGATATGCAGCCAAAAAAATCATCGGTGTTTTCAAGAGAAGAAATCATCAAATTTCTTGTAGACGCACCAGACGATAGTTTTATATTGATCAAGGTACGTGTTTTGCTTATTCTAAAGTTGTTTTACTAAATTATTGTTTTATATTTAGGTAGTTGCTGTTTTTGCTGTTTCTGGTGGGTGCAGATGTGATGAACGAGTGAAAATGTGCATCAAGCATATGGAAAAAAAAAGTGATATTCTACTAGTTCATCTCCCATTCACAAAAACTCACAAGAAGCGGTCATTTACGACTTTGAGTGATGGTTTTGGCCTTAGCCCAATAGAGTTGTATCGAAGATACCAAAATTTGCGCCCGAAGAAGACAACAACCAGCCGATTTTTTCTTACCTACCGACAGGAAAAATGCACCGTTCAACCAGCAGGCATTAACACTTTCGGAAAAATGCCTTCCAATATAGTCAAATTTCTGAACCTTGAAAATCCAGAAACATATACTGGTCATTCGTTCTGCAGATCAGCCTCTACTTTATTAGTAGATTGTGACGCAGACATCACTACTTTGAAGCGTTCCGGAGATTGGAAAAGCGACAAAGTATCTGAAGGATATATCGAAGATTCTCTTCAACAGAAAATAAAAATTGAGAATATAATTTTGAACAACAATAGAGGAGAGTAACTAAATGTGGGCTAGTGCTTTAATATGGGCTAGTAACAATTCTGGAAAACCTACAATCGAAAGACGCAACAAACGACAATTGACTATCGCATTCATTCGCTCTAACATCGCACTCACTCATTCTCGTCATTCGCGCGCGAGCTGTCGCCAGTGTCGGCCATACTTGTGTTGCTGCTGTCAAAAAATTTTCTACGGTACGTATCAATGTGTTATTTAATTAATGAAAATTAGGTCTAAATACTGTAACTATATGTTTTATTGCAGAATATAAGTTTAATTTTATGATTTTCGGACGATTTATTGCTTGCTATATATGATTTGTAAAGTACATGATCAAGTTGATTTTAGTAAAAAATTTCGAACATGGGCTATGACTATGGTCCTGAATATGGGCTAGCCCATATTTAGGTATTAGTATTTTAGGTAGTTGGTTATGTGGTTCTAAAGGTACCTACTTATATTTTTTTCAGAATGGCGCCAACACAATCAAAAAAACCAAGGAAAACTTGGGATAAAGAACAAATGATTAAAGCCATAAAAATGGTTCGCGAGAATAAAATGGGCACGTTATAAGCAGCAAAATTTTTCAAAGTATCAAGAACGACATTGCGACGCTTAAGCCTGAAAACGGAACTTAGTCTTGAGGAAGCGGCTGCCACGACATTAGGTAGAAAAACAACGTTGGGAACACAATTAGAAAACGTTTTAGTAGAATATATTTTAACGTTGGAAAGCAAATTTCATGGATTGACAAGGATTGATCTTCGCAGAATGGCATACATGTTGGCAGTACGTAACAATTCGCAAAATCCGTTCGGTGAATCTGGCATAGCAGGAAAAACATGGTTAAGGCTATTTTTGAAACGTCATAAAGACAAACTGTCAATTAGGAGGCCTACGTGAACGTCATTTGCAAGAGCATTCGGCTTTAATAAAGAAAACGTGGACAATTTTTTTCAACTTCTGGGAGAGATGTACGAGAAAAATAACTATTCACCAGATCGTGTCTACAACGTTGATGAAATCGGCCTGACAGTTGTCGAAAGTAAAATTCCAGAAGTAATTTGACGCCGAGGAAAGAGGCAGATAGCATCACTAACATCAGCTGAAAGGGGTTCCCTGGTTACAATTGTAGTATGCATGAATGCCACCGGCCATTTTGTACCTCCGTTCATAATTTTCCCAAGAAAAAATATGAACTTACAAACACTTCATAAAGCATACACAATCAACACCAGACTCAAGAGTTTTTCTGATATCAGATGGACACTTCAGTCACACCCGAAACATTGATGTAATAGACTTGGCTAAAGAGAATAATGTTGATATTGTATCTCTACCACCTCACACAACCCACAAGCTGCAACCGTTGAACAAGACGTTTATGGGGCCATTAAAAGTTTACTACAGTGAAGAAATACGAACCTGGATCAAAAACAACAACAGAACACTGAGCTCTTTTGACATTGTAGAGTTATTTGGGCGAGCTTACATGAAAGTGCAAACAGGCGAAATTGCAGCCAACAGGTTTCGCGTTACAGAACTTTGGCCATTGAATAAAACCATATTCAGCGATGCAGATTTTCTTGCAGCAGAACAAAATGCTGTCAAAGATGGATGCACAGATATTACTCCGAAAAAATCTACCCGTAATAATGAAGAATCATCGACTAACAATCCAAGATTCCCCCTTTCACCATTGACTTCTATTCATAATGATGAGAATTTGATTTCGAACAAATCCCCGGACTTGAGGTCTAGGTCTGAGACTCAAACAGAAGAATCTAGTTCTGGTACTGGACATGAACCAACATATGACTGTCAACCTTCGTCTTCTGGAATTGATCGTAGCAGTCTAGATCTAGTATCTCCTTATGACATAAGTCCCGTGCCAAAAAAAGTCAGAAAGACATCTAATAGAGGTAGAAAAGCTGCTGTGGCCTCGGTTATAAGTTCATCTCCATATAAAAATGACCTTATTGAAACAAATAAGAAGAAAATTTAAGAAGAAAATAAAACAAAAGATAAGAAACCAAAGAAAAGAAGCATAGGAAATAAGAAAGCCAAAACCAGGGACGAAAGTGAAGGTGAAGAAGATATTCAATTTGATTCGAATAGTGAACCAGATGCCTCTATAGGAAGAGAGGCTCCTGACACTGCTGATGCAACGTGTATGTTTTGTTAGGAACTGTTTTCCGAAAACGCAGCAGGAGAACTGTGGGTCAGATGTTTAATGTGTAAGCTCTGGGCACATAATGACTGTGCTGGGCCAGAGTTTGACACCTGAATATGTGATTTTTGTAAGTAAATTATGTGATTTCTTCCATCTACCAAAGTAATTTGATCTCTTATAAGATAAATATTTATAATTGATATTTTCATACAAGATATTATAAGTTGCTATTTGTAGCCCATATTTAAGTACCTGTTCCATATTTAGCGTCTATTTTGATATTTTGTTTAATGGTCAATTTAATAATATATTATAATATTAAGAACATAAGATTGTTACTTAGCTCTTTAAAAATGTATATGTGATTACTTTGACGTCAATAAATGGTTAATTTTTTAATAGTTTTTTATTTTTAAGGCAAAAACAAAATGGTAGCCTATATTTGGTTACTCTCGGAATGTATAGAACACCTGAAAAACTGGATCTGTTGGACAAAATTCATTTTTCGTCAATAACTGAACTGATTGAAAAATCTGAATGGCAATATGGATGTGCAGGATTCCCATAGGAAAGCCGAAAACAGTTCAGAATATTATAACTGTAACTGAAATTGTTGGGGATACCATTACGGTATTCTTTAGATTTATGAAATCTGGATTTATGTTTGCATCAGAATTGTATTGCCGACAGGGGAAACCAAATTCCATGGATACTAGTTTTCATGTCGGCAATGAAACAGACTATGGATTAATTTATTGTTTTATAAAAAGTTCAAATTGCGATTGTGAGACGAGATTTTGCGAAAATAAATGCAATGCCCAATATTTCTCGATCATAAAAAAATATGATGCCTTGCCACTTGTCGTGAATGACAGTTTTCATAATTGTAGTCATATAAATGAATGTAGAATAACTAATGATATTATGGCAATAGATGTAAATAATTTGAGCTTTGTTTGTTTTTACATAAAAATATCAACTGACAATATGCCATTTATAATCGAGCCTGTAAATTTGATGGAATAAGAATAATTAATTGATAATAATGATAATGATGATGTTAATTGAATTCAATAAATACACAAAAATTTATATCTTTTTGCATTACATTTATATTTGAAAATAGACACAAAAATAAATTGAAAGTTTTTAGAACATCAATACCCATTCTCTGGAAGGAAAACTTAGAATATTTTCTAAGTTCTGAAAATGTTCTATGTGCATTTGTTTGAGAATAAGCTAGTGCACAAGGTCGAAAGATGGTGACATCCATCAATGGCTAAATGCACTAGCATGCAATTGCAGCGAGACGACGGGTCTGCCTTCGGGTGCGTTCGGGGACGCTCGAGCGCTCTCGGTCTACCGGCATTTCGCCATCTTTACTTACATTGCAAATGCAAGAAGTGCTACACGTGCTTACGTTTTCTCTCATCTTTATCATATAAATTACAAGTGTCGTTCATGTTAAATTAAGTTAAATCATCTACAAGGTCATTCAGAAGTGCATCAGCATTAAAGTGTCGTGGTGTTGGTAAGCTGGATAGCTCAAGACCACTCAAAAGTGTCAAACTAAAGGTGTGCCGGAATTCATATAATCAAGCCACCAAAGTTACATATATATCTATACTGTGCACGCATTATTAGAGACAATCAGAACAGTTCATTCAAATTTGTTAATCAAGAGCAATCACATTGACAAACCATTATTGTATTATTCTTTGTAATATTTAACATTCTATTGCTAATATATTTAATAAACTAAGACCTTAAACTTGCAACATCCGAAGTAAATCCAACACCTGATTTAATTAGAGCTATTTACATTACACCATTCTATGAATGGGGAACTTAGAAAATATTTTACTGAGAAATGGGAGACTTCGAATCTCGCATCGAAAAACGCAAGTCTCATCAGGTAAGAAAAATATTCAATTTATTCGATTTTCAGTGTGAATTTAACTGTTAGAGACTTCAGTCTCTCGTTGCGAGACTACCGTCTCTCTGATCAAATCCAGAAAATATTTATATCGAAAGACTCCTCCGGACATTGAAGACTCAGAAAGACTTTCTAGAGACTTTTGCATAGATAGTAGGAGAGCTGGCACCAATTTTTGGGTAAGTATTTGAGGCAAACTCAAAACTTGCCCTACGCTTCTCCTATTGTCCTCCAACACGGAATGGCAGACCTGGCTGGCAGGTAGCGGGGCTAAATCAACCCCTACATTTTTAAAAATATTATTTTTTTTTTTTGCAAAAAATTTGTTTGGGGCAATTTGAAATTTGTATATGTTATATTTTAATATTCAAAGAGTTAAGAAAAAAAAAGCCAGGCGATTTTGCCGAGATTTTATCCTTGCCAGGCGAGTGCAAAACAATTTTGCAAAAAAATATAAAAAATGTATTTAAGGCAATTTGAAATTTTAATAGGGTATTATTTATAATAAAAAAACAAAAGGTGTGTGTCAGTTCTGACACGCGATTGTAGTTTACTCTTTAAGAATAATTATCGCGGAATGAAAAATATATTCAATTTGCAACGGAAGTAAACAAAAGCTTCTTCTGTGTAACTGAAAATATTGAAAATTTTATTCAGATTTAAAAATTTATTATTACATCAATACATTATAATGACAATTGATTTTCTTCGTTATTTATTACTGTGACAATAGGTTTGTGGTAACTAAAATACGATACGTGGACGTCGGAACTAACATGATTTACATATCTTGAAAATATCCCAATGGATATACCATGTTTAGTCGTCCCCAGCGTATTACCAGAAACGAAGTCCAAATTCAGTTCCTTTTTTAAAAATTGTTCACAGTGCAATCCTTCATCAGTATCAAATTGGATGTTAAAATCACCGCCAAGTATGAGCGGAAGTTCATGATATCGTTTTTTCAACAGTTTTAAACCTCCTTTCGTATATGCTAATAATGCCTCATGAAGAAAATCT
Source organism: Microctonus aethiopoides (assembly GCA_030347275.1). NCBI lineage: Eukaryota > Metazoa > Arthropoda > Insecta > Hymenoptera > Braconidae > Microctonus > Microctonus aethiopoides. The sequence continues at coordinate 10,889,741 of JAQQBS010000001.1, forward strand.
ATTACGTCTCTAACTTTCTTATTGACAGAATTGTACACTGTGACTGCTTCGTGCTGTATAATTGTAGGACCTGCATCAGGACTTAATTGTGTCAATGGCGCCGTGGGTACAGGTGATATGATATTCCGAAAGGCCTACTTCTTGCCTCAGAACTATTTAAGCAGAATCAGACTTCAGCATTACTCCCACTTTTTTCTTCAACCTGTATTGACGATTATATTCAGCTTTAGACATTTTGACTGGTTTATCACCATTATCATTTTTGTCGTTTTTTTCGAAGTCTGTATTCGCGCTGACGCTCTGCATTAGTTTTTGGAGATGGTTTTGATGATGGGCTAATTACATCACTGCAAATAGACGTATTCAGACATTTTTAAATTCAGGAGTACAATTATCGAATCATATCAAGATAAATGATTTATATTGTCCCCTTTTTGCGTTAACCTCGTAATCAATTGTAATAAAAAATTTTCAAACTATTTATTATAACTATTGATTTTAACTAGTTACTATGTATTCAAAATTATTATGAATATTCACGTGAATTGAGTACAAATAGACATTCCCAATTATTTCTTATGAATTGCCTTATTGCAGTTACGTGTTTAATGCAGTAAAGGGACGATATATAGAAAAATAGATATAGTATAAATTCGATTAATTAAAAGTGTAGATGTTTGTATGTACAATCTATATCATATGACAGCATGGATTACATAATCTACCTGGTAACCGCATCCACGTGTTTTTCAAATTGGTTTTCATTATTACGTAATTAATTTTGCTCACTTCACTATTATAATGAAAATAAATATCAATATTGATAGGAATGAATGAAACAAATAAAATTTTGGATATGCACTAATACTGTATAATACATGTATATACGTATACAGTATAGGTGTATACACATTAGGGTGGGCCAAATGAAACTTTGAATTTTTTTTTCTTTTACTATAATGAAAATACTGTTCAAGGTGACCAAAAAATGAGCATGTGATAAGAGGAGCTCTGAATTTTGATATTAAGAGGTGACGATGCGTGATTTTCGATTTCCCATTTAAGGACGTTCGGTAGAGATAGAACCCTCCAATGAATTTTTTTGAAATTTTGACTAGACGTTCTTATTGTTGTTA
>JAQQBS010000001.1:10904476-10917328 GCA_030347275.1 Microctonus aethiopoides
TGTTATTTAAATGGGAAATCGAAAATCACGCTGCGTCACCTCTTAATATTAAAATTAAGAGCTCCTCTTTTCACACGCACATTTTTTGGTCACCTTGAACAGTATTTTCATTATAGTAAAAGAAATAAACAAATGATTTGGCAAGTAGACTTGCCCGGTACTTTTCATCACTATCGTTGATTGATCGTATAAATCATTTCAATAATAATACCATAATATGAATTTGCTAATTTATAAAAATTTATAAAAAAAATAAAAATAGAGATATTACTATTATCGTATTGCTTCTATGTTTTTCGTCACATGAATTCTATAAAATATACGTATTTTTTTCGAAAACGCATATAATTGTTTTTTTACGGCGAACGGAAAGTCAAAACAAAATTTAGCATAACAATTTATTGTTAGCTCGATGAAAGTCCATTTGTGTTATTTGTTTCCAACAGAAATTTGCTATCAAATTTTAATGTAGAAATTTTTGTTGAAGCACAAAAATCATTTTGCATGAAGTGAAGAGAATTTTGTGTTAAATGAAATATAAAACTTTTGTCTGCCCAACTATATACATTTTGTGTAAACAAGTTTTTCGAATCTTATCGAGTATTTAACATAGTACTTTCGTTGAATCGAATTATATAAGTATTGTGTTGATTCAACATAACTTCCATTCAAAAGTTGTGAAGAAAAATTCTAACACAAATTTTGAGTGGACTTTTGCACAGAATTTTTTATTGTGTGAAATAGTTCGAAACTAAAATTATTTGAATGTTGACACTAGCCACCACCTGTTGTTATTTATTGCTCACATCGAGCAGATGAAGTAGACCTTACTGCATCTGACTATTTCAGATTATAATATAGTAAATTTGGTACTCCATTTCTACTTCACTAAAAAACGCAAAACAAAACTATGTACTGTGATTTTTTTGTGTATTACTTCTTCTTGTATGTTATTCACGAAAGCGTTTAAATAGCTGTCTAATGTATGAGATTCACATGCTTTAGATGTATTCCTAATTGGTGTGTTCAGATCTGTGCATATCATAGGCGTATTATTCACACACTCAGTGTATCATTTTTACACATATACTGGACAATAAATGTGTGATTATATGAAACGTTTGCGATAAAAATTTATTTTGTGTTAAATGAACACATTCTGTGACACTCTTGGATTTGCCGTGATGTGACAGCATCATTCATAAATACGATTATAAACAACAGCTGCAAAACATTTGCTGATTTATTCTACTGAAAATAATAAGTGATTCCTAATAATGAATGCTACAATAAAACTATCCATTTTGAAATAAAGTATAATTTTTGAAAGTTTTGAATAAGTTGGAAGAGCACGGAAACTAATGGTGTGTCTCACTACAACGGAAGTTTCATAAAGAGGGACCGGTAAGTAGTCCGCCTTCTGGTGTCGTTCAAATATTTATAAGGCCGCCTCAGATTCACTGGATCTTTCTCTCACCACGTTGAAGTGAATATAAGCAATTGAGGTTGCCTTCTATAGCGCCTTGTTCTAAGTGACGGAAAGTATTTGAAGTATTTAAAGAAAAAATGAGTACAAGATATATGCCTGATAATAATTACTTCATACGGAATATTGTTCAATAAATCAATAATAAAGACGTATAATAGCATAAAAATGAAGCATATTACAGATGATAAAGCTGAAATTTCTCGTTATATGAAGAAGACTAACAATAAATATTATAAAAGTCTTTTAGTTGGAACATGGAAAACTTTTACGTTAGTTTCCTCAAAAGCACCTGATTTGGCAGTTACAAACTCTACGAATCGTTTCATACGCGGAAATGAGCTGAGTCTGGTTGAATGTGACGGCCGGGATTTTCTCCAATAATGAACACGAGCTAAGTAAGGGAGCTACTGAAAAAGAGGAATAGAGAAAATAAACTGGACGGGCTAATTAAGTCAAAATGTTCGCATCTTGTCCTATCTGAAATTACCATACTATTTAATTGATAGAATTTATATGGAACCTATATTGATGCAACTTATAATATACTTGGAGGTATCATTACGTTGAAGTAAATTAATTGATAGTTTCATACAGATATAAGAATGAGAAATAAAGATTATAATTGAACTGAGCTGAAACCTTAGTTATTATTCAAAATGTTGCATTGAATGGTAATTCATTTCACCGCGGCATGTTAGCCACAAGTGAAATGCTTGAGTGGTAGGATGAAGTACTAGGAAACATCTTACAGTTTTTGGTGGACTACAATGTAGTAAATATGATGCCAGCGAGTATAGAGAGGATAAAGAAGAAATGATGCAAATTCCAAAAACGCACGTGCCGTGGCGTAAAATGGAAGTGTTAACAGGCAACCAACAAGAAAGGGGATGAAAACTCTTTCACTCCCTTGTGTGCAAAATGCAATACGCAAACATACCGCATTTACTCTTTACTTTTATTATTTTTATTTCTTCCATTACCTTTTCACTTTTTTCACTGCTATTCCTTCTGTTTTTTTTTTTACAATCTCAGTTGAATTTCATATCATTGAACAAGTGAAGAAAATCAGATGAACATGTAGTCAGAGTGAATATGGGTGAGTGAGCAAGGAGGAGATTGAGAGATAAAGGAAGAGGCTTTCCCTAATGGCGTGGATTACACGTGCTACTGCAGTCATGAGTTTTGCGCGATTGGAAGCTTTACCACTCCACTAAACCACTTTCAATCATTTGAATAGTCATTTATGCATGAAAACGTTCTTCACTAACAAATTTGTTATTATCTAGAGATGCAGAACTCGAACACTTCATAATTATTCATGATCAACTTAGTAGTATTTTTATTTTTAATTTTCATAATGAAACTTCATAATATAGTTGATCTATTATTTTTATTAAATTAGTATTTAATCAACTTGTAAATTATTTTACTTCTTGTTCAATTAATGGAAATAGGCAATGGAAAAATCGATTTTTTTAACGCATTTTCTAAAAGTACTATTCTTCCGGAACAAAATCTTGCTTGGTCCATATCGAAATTTACGAAATTATTGACTTGATTAGTTCAAAGGCGAAGCGGCGCATAACACTTTGATCGAAAAAAAAACAACTTTGAACGTGTTTTTTTCGAGATATATATATTTTTTTTGTTTAGTGATTCCTTGATTTTAGAAGAACGGAGGTCTCCAGTGAGTGGAAAAAAATTGAGGACACGTAAAAAATGTATAATTTGAGACTAAACCTTCTTACAGAAACAAATCATTCAACTAGACAACCAAATTTATAAACTATTAGTAGGTTAATTCTATGATTCGTCAAATATGACGAATTAAATTATATATTTTATTACATCACATTGAATTTATTGTATTTTTAAGTATTAATATACATTCTTGCAACAGTATTTTCCGAGAATTGTAGTAACTGAGTTTTGGATACCTCTTAAGTCCCCTTCATTATTTTTCAGTGGGTTCTTAATCGGGCAGGAAAACGATTCTTTTGAACCGCCATCAAAAAAAGAAAAAAAAATGAAGAAGAAAAGAACTATTCTGAGTAGAGCAACAGAGAAATAGAAAGTTATGAGGGTCGTTTTTAAGACATTGTGGATGGTGGAAGTAACTAGTCAGACAAAGGGTGAGAGTTAAGAGGCTTACAATGATGAGAAAGCGCGAGAGAGAAAGACACAAGGACGCAAAAATAAAATTTAGAGGAGTGTATGAACAGCATTTTATATGTTGTGCTTTCATTTTCTTTGATGTAAAATCGAAAAGAACGTAGAAGTGCTAGTGCAATCATTACATTTTTACATTTTTGAATAATAAAAGATATATTAAAAGATATATATTAAGAAGCAAATATTTGAACTATATATGATAAGCAAATAAATAAATGATCAATGGATAAATGAATACCAGAGTCCAAAATTTTTGTCCTTCTGCAGTACTCCAAGTAGTCGAATAGACATCATATTGTCCTCGTCGGCCCTATTATTCCTACATTGAACCTCGAAAACCTATATAAATCGATTTTTGAATCTCCTTTGATGCTCTTTAGACCTAGCACAAGATTGTCTTATTTTATTTTTTGATAAACTAAGACGCGGAACCTCCGCACGACCTCTTACTCCTATAATGTTCAATAAAATCAGCTCTCAACACCTCGTGCAATTATTAAACAAATGAATTCACGTTGTAGTGATGCGCACACCAACATCTTGGATGCATATACTTTTATTCAGTCAAACGGTTGCATTGATGAAGGAAGCTAAATGCAAAATAAATAAATTTGTGGCAATATATTTGTTCGGAGTGAATTGTTTATTAGTGAAGAAAAAAGACGAAAAAATGGGTCTAGGAAAAACAAAATATACGTTGATATCGTGGTTGATAAGCCACATAAAGACATGGTGAAACTTTATTAATAAAGCAGAGATTTTGGATTGTTCACGTGACAGATAGTGACAAAAAAAAAAAATAATAAATTGAAATATGAGGAGAAGTAAAAATAATATTGAATATAGTAATAAATACAATGATTTAAATTGTAAATATTTTTTCATTCTTATTATTTTTTCCATGTTCCCCAATTTTTATGATCCACTTCTCATCATTGACGTTTTTTCGTCATTTCTACTTGCTGTTCTACAGATACATTCGTTACACTCAAAAGTAGGACAGTTAAAATATAAAGACCTGAAGGGTCTGTGTAGGTTTATTTTCAGGTCCTCCTTTGCGCCTTAGAATGGAAGATTTATGGCAATATGTGATTACTTCGCGGTGTTGAGGAGGAGTTGTATTTCCTATTAAAATATTTCCAAACATCCTTCTTTGCTCCTAAAGAACCTCACTAAATGCCAATTGTAAGGTTTAAAGTAGGACATAAATTTCGACTCGGGATAACTATAAAAAATGAATCTTTCACGTGTTGAAATAACGCACTTCGATACATGCAATGAATTTCTTCTTTGCGAGTTTTTTCGTTTGATAACTATTCTATATATTTTCGCTATTCGTATTTGTGTCTTTCATCTTTCAATCCTGCTTTTTTTCACGCTTCTCCACTATTTTGCTTTCCATATGAAGTGAGAATATATATGATTTACCGGCACTTGTATGATTGATTGAATGTGAGTGCAGCTTTTATAAACAAATAAACAAAAAAAAGAAAGGTAATAAGAAGTGGTGATTGTACTTCTCGACGATTGATTTGGAGTGTAGATAAATAAAGATGAATAATTAAGTATTTGTTCATTTTAAAAAATATTACGGATGTCATATGAGTTCTACCAATATATGTAGTGAAGAAAAGTTGACATTTTCTGAGAAAATACAATGCGAATTCAGATGCGCGACTTTTACACACTTTATGTGTATATCTGTCAGACATATTCTATTAATCAATGCAGAACTTTCAAAACATAATACAGCTGGATTCGTATAGTTCAAAAGTGTGACAAACGTTGAATTATCTCATACTGTTATGCACGTGAATTCGCAGTGTAGTGAAGAAATGATCCTGAATTTCTTTTTTTGCGAATTTTTTTTTTTTGGTAACCAATATTATTTTCATTTGTTTTTGCGTAAACCATTATAACTAGCATTTGGTCGAATAATTACAGTATGCATTAAGCTGTTAATGCAGTGCATACGGGTAGCTTACATCGTTATTATTATTATTTTCATTTGAAAACCTTTTAAATCGGATTTTTTTAAGCTCGTGGGTGGCGGTTTAATATTCACTACTACTAGTGGTCTCATAACAGGGGTTTTTTTCATGTTTTGATTCGAAGACGTCAAATAGTGCTCTAGCATAATTGTATCAATCAATAGTCTTATGCAAGCTTTAAATAAAGTTTCGGTATGTATGTATATCATAAATGAAATATTCATTTAAAAACTCATTAAAAAAAAAAGAAGAACATAGTAGCAGAATTCATCAATGTGACGGAACCACAAATGCAAAAATTGTTTCATTTTATATTTCTCTCTGAAATAGTACTTAATACACTTATTTGAAACTATATGCATCTCATCTTTTCATATCAATTGAAATAGTCATTAGGATATGTCCAACTCCATTATGAAAATCTACTATTAAATATGAACTATTTTCTTGTCACAATTTTTTTCATTTTTATATGAATTGTACTACGAGAATTTTTCAGAAAAATCGTATTATAAAGCAGAGTACAAAGTCGACTGTAATCTGCTTTATATTAATGAACTGGGATTAATAAAAAAATGAAAGAATTGTAAAATAAAATAATTCACTGTAAACTATTTTTCGAATGCATGCAACTAATGTCTTTTGAGTATATATTTGGTTCACGAATAATGTGTGACATTGTTTGACGTATTCGTTATTTCAATATTTATGGTGAATATACACAATATTTCATGAAATAACGTTGTCATTTGAGCCCCCCCCCCCCCCCCCCCCCTTTATGGAACTTGGTTCGTGTCTAGCACGGAACGGGGAATAATTTCTTTAGGATGTCGACGTAGAATACCATGGACAAAATTACAATTTGGGGATGTAATTTCGCAACAGAGAAATGGCTTCCACATTGAGACGAGTCAGCGTAATAAAAGAGAAAGGTAGCTGGGTTGCGTACAATAGGCAAAGGGAAAGAGAAGAAAGATAAAAAAACGAGACACTGTCCCGTAAAATGTAGATAAAGTGATCTAGGAGGTTGGAATGTAACTAGAAGCGCCCGAGTGTGGATCCATTCCCGTATTGACAAATAGCTAAACGAATAAGAGATGAATTTATTAACAGATCGTTTTGTATTATTTGCTTATGTCATGGTGGGTAGAAATAGGAGAGATATTGTATCAAATGTCACCATAGAGGGAATCTATTTGAGATTGATATGTCGAAATTTTAATGATGTAAAAATTATTCCTCGGACTTGATTGTTGTCGCTTGTTAGTCATTCTTCTCATGCGTATAGATGCTATATCTCAACTGATACAGATACATTTTAAAAAAATATTCCCCAAGTATAACCAGCGTATGGTTATTATTATATGTGGGTCAGAGATTATTTTGTTACAGTGCTCTTGAGATAATTTTGGAAATAATAAATAAGCTTTAGACATAATATATATGAAGCCGAAATAAAATAGATATTACAATGATAAACTGTTTCATGGTTTAAAAAATCTTATACACTATTCCAATTGAAATCATTATTTTGCATGACAATTTTTTTTTTTTGTTAATTTTGTTTATGGTACATAAAAGTAAATAAATCCGCTATACTTTATATGGATACGTTATATAATTGTGCTTATTTTCTTTTGTTTATGAATGTATGCTTGCGTAGCAGCAGAAATTACTGCAAGACATGATTTTGCTAAATTTTGATGAAATATATTAATAATAGGGGAATGTGGCCCGAAATGGCATACCATTTTTTCTATTGTGTGCTACTTGCAAAATACAGATTATTGGGTTGAAGTGAAACAAAATTTCAGAACTATTACTTTCATACTGAGAATACCGATTATTTTAATAATTTATTTTATTGCAAAAAACTTTAAAAAGTATCATTAACCACTTTACTCTCACTGCTTCGTGTAAAATGGCATACTTAAAAGAAAACATATTAAATATATGCCGGCCCAAAATGGCATACATGTCATCTTAGTCCACGGTTACATATGCCGTTTTAGGCCCATGGCATCATTTTACAAAACATAATTAAATTTTGTATTTGAAGACAAAATCATAATTTTCTAACTAGTAACGCATATCAAATATAACCTATTTCTATATACTCATCTATAGTTTTGTTCAATCACTTCACTTGTTGGGAATATTTGAACTTTAACCCTTTGAGGACGGCGCAATTCGGCACTAATCCATCAATATGGACGGCGCGTTTTTCGCATGACGGTTGCTGTGACTGGTTGCCCACTGACTAGTGGACTAAAACATTACCCAGAAATTTAATATGATTCTTGCGGTTCAAAAATTGATAAAGGCAAATACACTAAAAATATTCTTTTTTTCACCCTAAATAACTTTTTAAGTTATTTTAAAATACTCAAAATATTTTGTGCATTTGTTTGATAATAATCGGTAATTAAATATAAAGGTAAAAATTCAAAATCTGCAATGTAACACAGGATTTGACAACTGAAACAGTATATTTTGATAATTTTTACATAATTGTAATAAAAATACAGAGGGCGTATATTTACGCTTTTCGTCTATATCGATGGATTCGTGAAGGCGTATATATATGCCTTTAATACTAAAGGGTTAACGGCTTGCAAGCAAAATATTTCACCAAGAGCGATATGCAATAATGGTATGCATACAACTGGCTGCAGATACGATGCTACAAATTTCGTGGGTGATCCTTGAAACGATTTCGCGTCTTTAGAATAATATTGCCAGTGCCACACTTGTGCAGCAATTTTGAAATCGCTAATTTGTCGTTTCACCCTAGTATGCCATTTTAAGCCACTTTTCCTATAAATTTTTTCATAAAAGGGAGACAATGTTTTCAAATTTATTTAGGCAGTCAATACTGTCGCAAATGAGCTCGAATATCAAAAACTCTAGTAGCATACAATACAAGATTCATGTGAATCATGTAATAAAAATCTTTAATGGTTTTTTTTTTTGTATTTATGAATATCACTGAACGATGTACGATATATACGATTCAAGTTTTTTATTCAAAGCAATTAGTTTGGCTGATCAATTAATCGCTAAAAAGTTACTGTGCTCGTCCTTTGGTCATTTAAAATATCATTCATGGCCAACAGGCATGTAATTGCATCAACTTCGTCAAAAAATAACCTCATCATCACAATTTGTACGTCAGCATAGTCTGCACACTCAACGCCTCATGGCGACACCATATTAGCACTTGTAATTACTCAACATGTTATTTTATAAAACTCATCAATAAAAGTTCAATCAATAGTGTTAACTCAGTTTCAACTCACGAAATAATTACTATAAATTATTCAAAATTCAAGTAAGTTATTATTTTTCTATATGTTTGATTATTTTCAGTTATTTTGTCACATATTGTCTTTTGCTACGTACTGATGTGCTAATTTTTTATAAACCAGTTATTTAATTCATATTTGTTTTATCGCAATGATCTTTGGACGACTCGTTTTAACTTTGTTCATAACTTTTTCTCATATTTAACTCATTCATTTGTGAACAACACATTGCTGAGTTCAACTAATATTGACAATAATAAAACCCTAAGTACAGGTTCACACGCACACTGACAATAATTATTAGTAAAAAAACAAAAAAACAACGTGTGAGTCAGTGAATTAAAATTAACAAATGAAGATTTTTTTGTGTTAACTTGAAAACCATGTTCAACTCATTTAACCCACATAATCAATAAAATCAGGATTTGATTTCGTTCCAGTACAATTCAACAAATTAATTTTGCATTATAGTTTAATAAGATACTGGTTCGCTGAATATTTATGGACGATATTTCATATTGCTATAAATATTACGCTACTTTTTGAATGTGATAACAATAACAACATTGATACAAATAGTAGTGCAATTGAGATTTCTATTTTTTCAATGAGTTAATTATTGATCATAACTGATCCACTGCGGAATAACTGATAAACACAAATATAAAAAATGCATGGGGATATGTCAGGATAAATTTAATATCGTCATAATATTTTATCATGAAGTTTATTTTAGAATTTATAACGATAATAATAAATTTTATTACTTTGTAACGGATTTAGAGCTTGCAAATAAATAGTTGCAGCGCCTTATGTATAAGAATGGGGTAACTCCCTCTACCACGGACCTCCCTTCGACCCATTTCTATATGACCTTAAATGAAATCGTGCATGTATAGTAGATTGATTGATGTACGAGAAAGAGTTTGTAAAATTTGACTAATGTATTTAATGAATATGGAATTTATTGCGAAAAACAAAATAGGCAAGTTATGAAATAATGATTTAGAATAATATAACGTAAGTGTTGCGTTTGATAAGTATACCGTCTGGAAGTGCAGTTTCACCTAGTGATGCGTTATTAGTTTGGATACAGCGTTAGTAGTCGAAAAAGCAACTGCAAAATCATTATGCTCATTTTTGATAGGATGAAACGTCCAGGAACGGTATAGTATCAGCTACTGTTGTGATATCCAAATGCTAGGGCTGTTTTCTGGAAACCTGATCAGATAGTCGAGAAGAGGTTTCCGCCCAAGTCATTTTCCCAAGGTAAATTCTACATACTTTCTTAGTTTATGTGATTGAACGATAACACTTTGAATGTAAAAAAAATGTAAATTTTTTGAATTTTTTTTTGAATAAATGGTAGATACCAGGACAATTTGAAAAAGAGAAGTTTATCAACCGGTGGCCAGTGCAGCATAACTTCCAAGTGCTTCTTTTTTTCATGCGCGATTTGGTGCACCATTTCATTCAACATCTGTTAACTCTGGAATTAGGAAAAAAAAATTCATTCACTATCGTATTTTATTCTTTCAGAATATCTGCACAAAAGTCTTTGAGAAATTGAATAAAGAAAAAGATAAAAATATCAAGAAACTTGGATCAAAATAGTAAAAGCTATGTTTATGCAACAGCATGCCCGCTATAAAAAGTGAGTTTTGCGAAAAATACGTGTGAAGGTTATTCAAATCGAAGAGTTGAACTTCATCTTCGAAAGCTCAAGTAATTGAAAGAAAATACTAAATTTCAACTGTTTGAAAATTCCAAATTTTAGTATTCGAAATTATAAAATTCGAAAGTGTAGTAGAAAATATAGTAACTCATTAAAAAATCGAATTTTCCGCGAATTTTATAGCTTTATACAATGCAACTGAAAAAACGGGTAGCTGTCTCAGAATTGTTACCAATGTCGTTGCGAAATTAATGTTGGCACTTCTCAGGACAGATTTTCGTTATATTCACACTCAACCACTCTTGGTTAGAATTTGGTAGGAAACGTAGTGGCCAAAAAAACGTTCAAACGTCAAACATCATTCCGTAATAAGTAGATTAAAATCGAAAAAACTTTTTTCAAAAAAAAAAGAAAAAAAAAGGCGCCAAGTTCTTGTAGGTATGACAAAAAAATTTAATTGAAAAAATTACTTTGGAAAAAATTACTTTGAAAAAATTACTTTAGAAAAAGATTTGATATCAGTCATTATTGCCAAGTGCACAATATAAGGTTATAGACTTACTATGTAATTATATTAGTTATTTAAGTTTATAGCAGAATACATATTAATATCAGTAAACAAACAATAGGTGTTATTGATTGCCATTTCCAAGAAACCTCATCATCACCTATTGTAATCAATCTAGTTATATTGTCAAAAATTATTTGTCAATATCCCACTTTTAATACGAACGTACTTGGCGCGTTCGAAATAAAGCATAACTGATGATGACCGTAGAATATCTTGACGCATGTGCTGTGTGGCAGATGTGAATTTTTAATACTAATATGCATGAAAGACTGTGATATAAATGCAATAAGTAAATGCTCTTAATGATATTTTATATGTACAACAAATTCGCTATGGAAATTAATTATACATAAAATTTCAACGAAAATGAAATTCGTCGACTGATCGGACGCGCCGAGTACGTTCGTATTAAAAGTGGGATATTGACAAATAATTTTTGACAATATAACTAGATTGATTACAATAGGTGATGATGAGGTTTTTTGGAAATGGCAATCAATAACACCTATTATTTGTTTACTGATGTTAATATGTATTCTGCTATAAACATAAATAACTAATATAATTACATAGTAAGTCTAAAACCTTATATTGTGCACTTCGCAATAATGAACATAAATCATCTATATAAAAATCTATCGTAAATTGAATTTTTTCTAAAAAGTAAACGAAATTCAGAATTCTCACAAAATATAGGAACATAAAAGAAATAACAATTATCAATTCCCACATGGTAGTATATTATCAATCAATTGAATAATGATCAAATTTCACGAGAAAAACTTACCATCACCCCCGTTATATTCTGAGTAAGTATAAGTATCAATATAACGTAGTATAAGACTCGTATCAAAAGTGGCAAATGAACATAAAAAATTTCGACATCGATAACTTTGTATTTATTATAGCAGGTGATGAGAATTTTTGAAAATGACAGTGAATGACACTATCCCCAAACCTATATATTGTTATGATCATGAATAACAAATATAATTATTTAGTTAGCTCATCACCTTATTTTATACACTTGGCAATACAAATTGATATGAATTCATTTTATGAAGTATTTCAACGAATTATTCAATGAATTACACGTATTTATCATCTAGCGAAGTCATACAAGCACTTCGCGCCTTTTTTTTCATTTATTGGAGTAGGTTTTCTGGCTATAGGTATCATTTCTTTTTCTAGTAAAAGTAAAATGATTGAAATCGAACCTCATAGAGATAATATATATTTTTCAAATTTCTATTCAGAAACAAAGTATAGATTTATTTTCTTTTCTCAAAAATTTATCGTATTTTATAGCGGTTTGCGAGCCTAGTTTTTGAGGTTTATGTATAGTAAATAGTTTTTGAATTTTGTGTGTAATAAAAAAATAATAATTTCATAACATGAAAGCAGCGGAAATTATTTTCTAATAACACATACTCGATTTATTACTAGAAATTTAACATTCATTTTCTCAATCGAATGACCTGACGGTGATAAAAGTTCAATTCTTTTTACACACAAATACTAATTCATCTGGTCCAATAGAATAAAAATCGGTCTATCAATAAACTTTTTTGTACACTGTTAAAAATTTTTATAGTAATTTTACAAAGAATACGTTGGAAGTTTTAACGCACAACCAAAAAGTAAATATG
>JAQQBS010000001.1:10922997-10943857 GCA_030347275.1 Microctonus aethiopoides
TAAAAAAATTAGAAATATTTGACTGAAAATTTTTATTCTAGTTCCGACCATAGCTGTTAGTGTACTTAATAACGTGTTGAAATTGGAGACAAATCAGTCGAGTAGTTTTTTTCAAATCATTCCCGTGAGACAGAAAAAAGTAGTTTCGAGATAAACGCGTTTAAAGTTAATAATAGCCCCTTCTATCTATTTCGGCGCGGACCTTTAATGGGCTATAATATTTGAAATACTGTGAATACCATTACCAATTTTTCACAGTATAATCTTAAGACACTATACTTTCGGAATATAGAACAAAAAAAAATCAATTTTTCGAAAATTCTAGACCAGAAGGTCCCCTTAAGTGAATAAAGGATGTTTTATTTCGAGAACAATTGTAAATTTAATTGATATTTATTATTTTGAATCACTTAAAATGTTACAAATAGTTACACTTTCAACTTATCGTCTATGATTTCACTTATGAGATATGAATATGAAGAACGTGCTGAACTTGGATATTAACGTGTATTTAACTTGTTTGAATTCACTGAACGATTTTTATTCGCAATTGTAATGATTCGATGATGGGCTTGGATTATGATTTATTGGAACTGAGAGTGAGGAACGGCGGCTCACTGAATGGATATGGATTCGTCGTAGCGATTCTGGATTCGTTGTAGGAATAGTATTGTTAATTGATTATTCGTAGATTAGCCCTTGATTTATGATTGACCGTGAACTCGTAATCGTCGTAACGGATGTAGACAGTGAACTGGCGAGGCTCGTTGAGCGTTTGTTTTTATAGACTAAATTTACCTTAGCTTTGAATATTTTTTGTCAACATTTTCAATCGTTTCTTGGAAATGAAAAGAATTTGCAATAATTGATTCTCGAATTCCGCTAAAAAATAGATATTTCTAAAATATAAAGTAACTTTTACATAAAATAAGCGAAATTCTATATTATTCGATTTTATATTGAAATAAAGACAGATTTCGAAATGCGAGGTTATTGTATTTAAAAGAACGCGCTGCGACTAAAGCGCAGACGTCATGAAGATGGCGAAAGGTCCCCTAGGACCTAATAATATTAAGAAATATCTGATTATTTGCTGATGAGTTATCTTCAATCAAGGAAAAAAAGTCTTTTTCGACTTTCGTAAACAATAACACAGTCAATAATAATCGTACAAAAAATTGAAAGAGGGTTCTGGAAACTGCAAAATATTCTCAATGAGACACTATGAATGGTTCATAACGAAAAAATTTTTTTCGAAGGGATGATTTCGTCTGACAAAGAGATGAAAAATCCCATATTTAAGGATATTTGTATAATTTTGGATATAAAGGATAAATGCAGGATATCTCAGTTAATTTTTCAAATTTAGAGTGTCCCGAATAAACTCTGAGAATTTTACACCCTTCGTTTTTTTTTCTTAGTGCCCCGAAGCTTCGAATTTCGTGGTTTTGCCAAAATCGCCTGAAATCACCATAATGACAATTTTTCGATTTCTTATCAATTTTTCAGTGAAATTTCATTTTTTTTCAGGATAAAATTCTCATTTCTTCCATGGAAAAGATCAATTATTATAAAAAATCTGAAAAATATTCTTTTGAAAAAAATTTTTTGAAGTGAAAACTTCTTTAGCGGCGTTGTGCACTTTTTTTTAGATGGGTAGAAAATGTTGAACTCGCGTCAGGATCACGTGATGCTGATCGAAAATTCGCAAGATGTAGGGAGGGTAGACTGCCGGCGCAGGAGAGGAACCCCCTCTCTTTCTGCAGCGCGCCGAAAATGTATGCCTGCTGGCTGTTTCGTTTAAGCGGCACGGGGCGCTTGTGTGAGTGTGCGTGTGTGTTTGTACTACAGGCTGCTACGTGCATGCACGGCAGTGATGTGGTGGGAGCATCTAGTGCGTGGCGCCTGCGCACTAGAAATTTATCGCTCACCATGCTGAATGTGATGGTTACTGTTGCATGCTGATCAGCTGATGGCTCGACCGTTTGTATACTTGTAAAATTCTTATATATAAAGTGTTAAAATTATGGAAATTGAACAAAGTGTATCTATGAGTGAAAAAAGTGACGAAGAAATAGTGAAAGAAAATGAGAGAGTACTTTATAAAAATATAAATATGGACCTACACATTATAGATGTAATATTTGTAATATGTTTATACTTTATAGCATTAACCTATACTTTTATTACATCACAATGTAAGCACGTGTGCGGTGTAGTTAGGTGTCAAAAATACGATACCAAACAAATAATTTCAAATGAAAATCCATGACATAAAATAATAATAAATAATCTTCGTTTTTCAGAGAAACGAACATCAAATTATATGGATGTGCATGCGAAATACACCAGCATGTTTAATGCTACTGTTTCTGATATCGGCGATATGTGTATAAGTTGTTGCCACTCTGGTGATAATCAGTTCATTATTATGGTTGCCGTTTACATTTCTCCAAATAAGTCATTGCGTGCCATACGAGACTTCTTGTATGAAAATTTATTCATTTATTCTCATGACGCATCTGCATTGCTTCAAAAAAAAAATTGGGAAAAGCTTTGATGATTTGCCAATGATTTTGAGTGGAGATTTCAACATAAACTTTGCAGACGATACAAATCAACAATTAATTGAATTTTTAAATAATGAGTTTGATTTAACGATGTCAAATGATCGCAATCTTAGCACAACGCAATACAAAACTACTATTGATGCGGTCTTTATTAGACATTTAAATGGATTTGAATCAAAATTGTACGCGTTTCTTACTTGAGCTACCATAAACCTATTGTATCAGTTTTAGAGATTGGCGATGATGATGCTGGTAATGATGATGGTGAAAGAGTCGTCGAAATTATGAATGAAAGTTGATTTTTCTGAGAGATAAAATTTCTAATGTAAAATAATTGAAATAGTTCTGAAGTGTTAAACTTTGAATGTAATATAAATTGTCATGTTTGTGTACGATAGCGCAATAAATAAATATTGTATTTTACCACATAAGTGATAATACTTTTATACTGATAAATAAAGCAATTCGTCCGAAATTATTCCCAAACCATTCCAAAATATTAAAAAATGCACAACGTTAATGTTCAAGTTTTCACTTCTGCCGGCACTCCCGGAGTGCCACACGCGTTTTTTGATTTTTTAATTTTTAATGACTTTTTTCCTCCAGCAAATTCATAATGTTTCATTTTTGTCGAAAAACTTGATTTTTTCGGACAACTGTCTTTCACCGCCGACATTAAGCGTCACCCAAAGCGTATCACTCAGAGGTCGGACGGTCGGATAAACAAATACTGAAGCAGTTGCCATGGTTGGAAAAAATCAAGTCATTTTTTTTCACAATACCGAAGCATTGTGAACATGCTGAAAATAAAAAATCGAAACAAAAGAATTTTTTTCAGACTTTTTATAATAATTGATCTTTTTCATTGGTGAAATAAAGATTATTGCTGGACTTTGTCCTTTAATCGATAATCGGTTCAGAAGAACACTCGAATCCATATCCTAGTTTGAGTACGTTGGTCATTTCATGATATTTAAAAACAATAACATAAGCTGGAATAAACAGTCTAATTACTTTATATGCAGGTTTACTTCGCAATTTTCAGTTGAGATATTCATTCATCAAAAATCATCAATCTTCTATTGTTCTCGTTTCAATAACATGTACTCCATATGGTGGCGATGTCACAGACATTATCTTGATAACATCCCAAGTTATAGGACTTAGTTTAATCAGATAATAGTAACATTTTGATTATTCTACACGTCCAACGTGATTTGCCATAGCTCTTCTCTTCACGATTACTTGTGGATTGATGGTAATACTGCGCTTAAGCCTTTCGAATCTGGTTCGTATAATCAGCAAATAATTGAGAAATATCGCAATGTTTATTCTTTCAGTGCACACTGAAATAATATAAGTTCTATATATTTTTTCCCACACACCCTAACAATTCGAAAATAGCACGAATTGAAAAAGAAAACTTATTATTCGTAATTTTATTCAATGCGACATTTATGAGACATAAGTTTATGAAATTCCTGTTTCAATTACTGGCAGCACAACTTTCGATTATGTGTTTTACTCCACCGCAGAACTACTCTTTTGTCAAATATTCTTATAGGAAAAGGCCGTACACGTACTTATAAGATCACGCGATAGAAGGGAAAACTCATACATCATGTATAATTTTTGATAATATATGTGGGTCATTCCAAGTCAAATCGACCAATAGTTGGAATCGATCCCTTTCGATTTGGATAAATTTTGGTCAAGACCTTTTTTGTATCCTAAAACAAAGATTTGTCAAATGAAAAAAATTTAGAAAACTTTTTTCGAAAGTCATTCAAAATTAAAAATTTCAGTATTTTTCCGATTTTTCAATTTTATTTTTCATATATCTCGGAAACTATTATAGATACAGAAACGGTCATTTGTTTGTTTTGAAGGGGATACTTGAGGCTATTAAAAGAAATATATTGAAAAAAAATTTTGAAAAATGAAAGTTTTATAGAATTTCGAATTTTTAAAAATCGTCAAAATCATAGCATGACACGAAATTTTGGGCTCAAATTTTTTATTACAATGCCTTTGTTACAAAATTATTAATTTTTGAATTTTTGCAAAAAAAAAAAATAAATTTCTTTTTTTTCACTCCTGAGTTCAAAATAGTTGAGAAAACATGTTTTTGTCTCATGTAAGATTATTTCCAATAAAATTATTTTCTTTATTATAAATTTGATGAAAAGAAAAATTTCAAAATTCGATAAAAAATAGAAATAATTGCGATAACATCATAAACAGTGACTCGAAAATTTCATAATTTGAGGTAGAATTTTGGGAAAATTTTCCAAAAAAATCGAAGGTGTCCGACTTTTCGAAAATCTCGATTTAAATATTCAAACGTAAATAACTAAATGATAATGACTTCGAATAAATTTTTGTATTTTTTTCCTAAAACTACATACGAAAACGAAAAAAATGACTACCAATTTTTTTTAGATATCGATACTTATCACAAATCTATCGCCAAATGAAAATTTTTTACTCTAAAAATTCAAAAATTAATAACTCAATGACGGTTGGAATAAAACATTAAAAATTAGCATGTGAATTGCTTTCAATACGTACCAAAATATATAAAAAAAATTAGCGAAATCGAAGAGGGTCGCGTAAAAAATCTGGTGATTTTGTATGGAATGCCTCATATATAGCATAGCATTGTTAGTGCGCATGCGTCATAGATCCTCACTTCAAGTAAAATTAGATTAAAAATTTAACACTACAATGAAGAAAGAATGTGTACTTGACGCATGCGCAGTAGCAATATTTCCTTTTCCATGCTGAAATGCAGAAAATACATATGTAATCTAACATTAATAGTGTGTACGAGTCATAGATGCTCACCTCAGATAAGATTAAGTTTAAAATTTAACACTACTATGAAGGGAGAACTCGGGCTCCTAAACCCATCAATTTGGGTGCGGGAGGACGATTAAGCTACCGACCGGGCGCGTCTCTAGGTGGCAGATAGGAGGACGACCAGTCGAAATAGGCGGGATCCGGGGGGGACCTGGATGGCGACATCCAGTGACCTCTCGGGGACTGGACGAAAGACTGGCCAGCGGTGGTTATAGGGCGAACTAACGATGGCAAAACCTCGGCGGCAAGCCTAATAACCCGTCGCGGACCAGCTTTCCAAGCTAAAGTAGTCGCTACCGTGCTGATGACTGCATGGCGCAGGGGGTGCTGCGTCGCAAACGGTGCCCTCGGATACCAGGCGGCCTCCGAGTGTATTTAGCCGAGCCCCAGATATGCGGCTCTGTCTGGGTGATACCGTGCTTCGGCTCTACTCGTGGGATTCAAATGGACGACATTACAAAAACAAACATTGAAACAAGTCTTCCCGAGCCTTCATTGGACCAGGAAGAGAAAGCTACTGAACCCGGGACTGGAAAGCCCAGGGCAAGGTACAGCGGCGCCGCCGGGCGGCGCTTCAAAAAGGAGCAGAGGAAACTTGGTGCTGATCAAAGTAAAGAGTACCTGCAATGAGAAAGGCAGGAGGAAAGCTACGGAGGAACGTAAACGCCTCCAGAGAATCTACCACAAGGCGCTGGCCAAGGCCAGAAGCGACAGTTGGAAGCGCTTCTGCAGCAGTCTGGAGAAGGGGACTGAGGCGAACAGAATCGTAAAGGTCCTTGGGGGGCAGGGTGGCGCCAACATGGGGTGTTTGATCAGACCGGATGGCAGCTATACTTGGACCTTAGCTGAGACCCTGGAGCTGCTTATGGAGGAACACTTTCCGGGTTACAAGAAGCCTGAAATTATGCGGCAGAGATTCATAGAGACCGGACATGGATATAAGCTCCGAGACTGGGCCCTGGCTGCCAAAATAATCTATCCACAAGGGGTAGAGTAGGCAATCAGCACATTCAAACCCTGTATAGTAGCGGGACCGGATGGTATTCAGTCGATTCTATTACAGAGGGGAATGGACATCATTCTGGGACCGCTCACAAAAATACTCAGGGCCAGTGTTGCACTGAGATTTGTGCCAAAAGGAGCAAATCCAGGATTGCTTTCATACCTAAGCCTGGCAAAAACGGACATGTTAAGCCAAGGGATTACAGACCAATCAGTCTCACATCCTTTGTCCTAAAGACAATGGAGAAACTGATGGACAGATTCTTAAAAAGTGCGCAGCTGGTTGAACGCCCACTGTCCCCCTCACAATATGCCTACAGGGCAGACAGGTCTACCGAGACTGCTCTGCATCACCTTGTAGCGAAAGTTGAGGAGGAGATAGAGAGAGGAGGTTACGCACTAGGCATTTTTGTCGTTATCGAAGGTGCGTTTGTTCGCACAAGTTATGACATTATTACGGAAAGCATGTCGAAGAGAGGCCTTCCGGAGACCATCATCGACTGGACCAAGCACATGCTACAGAGCAGGACAATAACAACTGCCTGTGGCGGTGAAGTGTCAGAGGGTCGCCCGGTACGGGGATGCCCGCAGGGAGGAGTCTTATCTCCTCTATTGTGATGCTTCGTGGTGGACGACCTCCTTGAAGTACTATGGAAGGAAGGATTCCTAGTGTATGGCTACGCGGACGACGTAGCGATAATAGTTAGAGGGAAATTTCTCGACGTCCTGCGGGGCAGACTCGGTTATGCCCTGAAAATACTGGAGAGATGGTGCAGCAAGACGAAATTGTCCGTTAATGCGGACAAGACGTCCGCCATGTTCTTCACAAGAAAATACAAGATGGAACAAATCGAACCGTTGAAATACGGAGGAGAGAAGATTGAGTATGCGACGACAGTGAAGTATTCGGGGGTTGTGTTGGACACCAAGCTTCATTGGAAACTGCATGTGAATAAACAGATTGGCAAAACATTTGCCTCTTTCTGGGCATGCCAGAAAGCCTGGGCAGGGACTGGGGACTCAGTCCGAGAGTCAGCCTATGGCTATATGAGATGGTTCTCCTACCAAGACTCACTTATGCAGCGGAGGTCTGGTGGCCACGCGTGCAAAGCGAGGAGACTAAGATCCGGTTACGATCCCTGCAGGGTAATTTCCTGAGGGCAGCTACCGGAGCCATGAAAACGACACCGTTCGATGCCCTGGAGATGGCCTTAAACCGGCTACCTCTGGACTTCCTCATGGTGGAAAAAGCGGAGGCTACAGCCTACCGACTCAAGTGTCAGGGAGAATGGATTCGGTCGAGCGCTAAACACGCAAGACTAAAGTCCATTGAGAAACATCCTCTGAATAAGAAACAAGATCGGATCAACAGGGAGTACCAGATCAGGAAGGCCTTCAAGACCTACATTCCTGATAGGGAGAACTGGAGAGACGCTAAGAAAACACCTAGCGCCAAGGTGTTGCACTGGTACACAGATGGTTCTGGGTACGAGGGCAACTACGATGCTGGGTTGTATGGCTCTGGAGAAGACTATGGGGACAATTGGTCACTTGGGTCACTCTCCAAAGTATTCCAAGCTGAAGTATTTGCCATCAAACAGTGCGCAATACTTCTGAGCAGCCGCCTGACTGCTGATAAGACAATATACATTTGGTCTGACAGCCAGGCTGCCATAAAAGCTCTCCGGAAACCCAGGACCCGGTCGCGGCTGGCTTGGAAAAATTGGGACTGAAAAACAAGGTTACCTTGGCTTGGGTCCCTGGACACATAGGAATCCAGGGCAATGAAAGGGCAGACGAACTGGCGAAGAAAGGGTCATTAGCTGATACCGATATAACGCCGGTCGGCATACCTTTCATTACTGGACTAAACCAGATCAAGAGTCACTTCCGACAGGAACACTCGAGACGCTGGGAAAGAAGCAAGGCGTGCAAGACGGCCAGGGGGATCATGCCCAGGCCGTCGACAAAAATGGCGACGCGACTGATCTCCATGAGCAGGAGGGAGCTGAGCATCACGATCGAACTCCTCACTGGCCATGGACTATTCAGATCCCATTGCAAAAATATAGGGATTGGCAGCGATGCTAACTGCAGGTTTTGCGGGGAGGACAGAGAGGACTGTTTACAATCACTATGTGATTGTCCTGCACTAGCAATGTTGAGGCTCCGCCGTTGGGGACTGGGATTCCCGGAGAAGAAACAACTTGCGGATATAGGGGCCGTCGAGCTACTAAGGTTTGCAAGCGAAGCAGAACTAGTAGTTTAGGCGAGCCTCAGGAAACACGGAGCTACAATAACCCACGCCAAGTGGGTTCGGTGGCGCTCAGTGAAACTACACCCATCCGTCTATTCTCATTATTATTATTATTATTATTATTATTATTATTATTATTATTATTATTATTATTATTATTATTATGGAGGGAGTATGCGTACTTGACGCATGCGCAGTTGTTTATTATTATGAAAAAATACAATGTCATCAATTAGTTTATGTCGCAATGTCGAGAGCCGTTTCCATTGATAATTTATATATAATCCCAGCTAACAAGTATGAGAAATTTTATCATGGAGAAGGTAGTAACAACCGTTTGTCATTGCATACCGTTTTGCGGTATGCAATGACAAAATCACGTGAAAATCGATTTGTCACTTTGGATAAACAATTATATGATTGTATCTGCATGAGAAAAGGTTTATCAATCTTATCATTCAATTGCCAGAGTCTTCACGCCCACGCAAATGATTTTGCAGATAGAGTTTTCGAAAACATAAATATTTCAATGTTATCAGAAACGTTCATGAATGATAATGAATCTCCGCTATCGATACCTGATTTCGATTTCATTCTAAGATTTCAACGCAATGAGTTTAGAAATTCTGGTGTTGCCATTTATCGCAATGAAACAGACAATAATTATTTTATCACTCCACATTTAGAAATTCAGGCTCCTTACTTCAGCAATGCTGACGTGACGATATCAACGTTAATAATAATTGGAGACTTATGTGCAGTAGAGTGTAGAATTACCCCAGCGATAATAATAGTCCGAAATTAATTTTAATAACTATTTATGTATCACCAAATTCTGCAATGATGGATATTAAGTTATTTATCGGCAAATCATTATGACCGTTATCAACTGCAGGTTCACAAGCTCTTGCAGATCTTATTGAAGAGCCTGTAGATTATTGCGAACAGCCGGTCATTCTCGCGGGAGATTTCAATGTTAACTTTTCGTTGCCAGAAGCAGAACCACTCTTAAAATTCCTCGATGAAAAATTTTCATTGGAAATGATAAATCGTAGAAATGATCCAACAACTAATGGGGGGAGTATTATTGATGCACTTTTCGCAAGGAATCTTCCTAATATAGATATTAAACATTTTATATCTTATTTTAGTTCATCATAATCCAATTGTTAATATTATAGATATGAATGACTCGTAACTCAAAAATAGTAATCCAATTTAGTAAATGATTGTAGAAAATGACAAATTATAATAAAATTTGCATGTATATGTATGATTGTAGAAAGTATTACTATAAAAAATTAATAAAAAAAAAAACCTCTGTTTTCAATTTTCATTGTGTGAAGTTTCACTTCATCGGCGCGTAGGGACTTCACGCATCATTTGGTTATTTTGCTAAAATTCAAAAATTAATAATTTTGAAAGAAGAAAAAATGCAACTCTGAAATTTTCAGGATCTCTTAAGATCATTCGAAGGTATTGTAATAAAAGATTTGAATCCCAATATTCGTGTCGTGCTATGATTTTGACGATTTTTAAAAATCCAAAATTCTATAAAACTTTCATTTTTCGAAATTTTTTTTTTTTTCAATAGCTTCAAGTGTCCCCATCAAAACAAACGAAAGACCGTTTTTGTATCTTTAATAGTTTTCGAGATATTTGATAAATAAAATTGAAAAATCGGAAAAATAGTGAAATTTTTAATTTTGAATAACTTTCGAAAAAAAATTTCAAAATTTTTTTCATTTGACAAATCTTTGTTTTATGATAACAAAAAAGGTCTTGACCAAAATTCATCCAAATCAATAAAATAAAAGTATAACTCTTGAACTTCACCATGAAAAATGAATAGATATATTTGTTTAATTAATATAATAAATATATTCAATTAATATATTAATCATAAATACTTTTTTTTTTTAATTATTATCGCTCATACATGATTTTATAATTTGCTCACATTTATACACCTGTTGTGGCCAAAATTTTCACTGAAACCTTGGAAATTTTTTTTGTAATTTGAGCTCGCCAGCGCACTGACGTCACAGCGTCCATATACCGAATACTTCTACTTGATGATGTTATCTTTACAACATCTTATGTGCTGTTTATTTACCATATTGAGACCGTGCAAAAATGCAGCCACCTCGTGCTCAATTTGAAAATTTCACGAACCTATATCACCCATAAGTAACCTCCAACAAGAGGTTGAATTAAAAAAAAACAAATGACTGTGACAAGTGCCATAACGTATTGAAATGTAATGCGCTGTCACTATCAAAAGTTCAGAATTTCTTCACCCCACTCGCACGATCGTTTGTTCAATCCCCTCTATCGATTTGCATGGTCCTGAAAAGTGAATATAGAAATTTATATGGTTTCACCGTTTTTACTTATGGATATTCAAAATTTGCCAGAAATTTGTACACGTCTAGACAACAGTTGAATATAAGATTGTATTCAACAAAGCGCAATGAAACCGACAAAAATATGGAAAACATGTATAACATTGGCCGACCGATGTCAGCAACGTTCGAGGTAGCCTAATGTCTTTTGTCATTACGTTGCTGTAGTACGTAATGGTCGAAACTTGGCGATGATTTCATGAAATAAATGAGAAATAGATTTGGTCATTCGTAAGTTGTACCTTCTTGTACCTACATGGATGATAAAAGAGGTATAAAAAAGGAACAAGTTAGGAAAACTAAAGAGTTATCAAGTTTCGAATGGATATGAAGGATATAAAAGGTATTCGGAAGTCACTATTTAGGACTGACGAGGTACAATTGAGATACAGTAAGGAGAATAAAGGTCTAATGTAGAAATTCTTACATAGTTAACAAAATTTCGACTCGGGTAGAAGCTAGTTCTACCGTACATTTGAGTATTCATATAGCTGAATATAGGCTTAGAAAAGATGATGAGAAGGCAGAAAATTTCGAATCGTGAGTTTTCAATCACGTAAAGAAAGTATAACTTTAAACGTTCATAAGTACATAAGTATTCGCAACCATTTTTTCAGTAGTATGATTAAGTGAAATTAAGAGATTCAGAGGATTTACATTTGTAACAAAGAGTGTCCATTTCTATTACAGACAACGTGATCTGACAGCTCAGTCTAGAAATATTTTTTATCAAAAATTCTACTTTTTCAGTTCACTCGAGTGGAAATTATTGTACATTTTCATTTCTTTCAGTAATCTATTGAACCTCTTATTACCTCCATTGATCCATCAATACTATATTGAATTTGCGAAGTCCCCACCAATCGGAATTTCAACTTTATTTGGTGTTCATTCCACTCAACACAGTGGAATGAACACTGTGATATATATGTGTGATAAACAAATGAGACAGCATTGTCTCATTTTATTTTGTAATCATGATATATAATCAACTGACAAATAATTTCATGAAATGTATTAGTGTCTAAATTTATTTCATAGTTCAAGTAGAATCAAATGTACGGACACAGAAGAGAAAAAAAAAGAGGAATTGCACGTAGGCCAGTAAGGATTCATGGAAAATCATTCCCGCATCCTCCTTTGCGCCAGGGAATGGGACACGTGATGATATCACTACTTAAAAGTGTTAAAGAGTTGCTTTTATAGTATCAAAAATATCTGAGCAACCTTCTCTGCTCCTGCAAACCATTATTGAATGAGAATGATGAAGTAGGAATTAGCATGGGAATTGTGATTCTGATAGAATATCATATAGCTTTAGACCATAGTATATGAATTGCTCATATCCTCTGATCGAACTTTACTGATTATAAACAAATATCAATTTTGAGATTTTCTATATTACTTTCTAACATAACTATAGAATAGTTTCAGATTATTTTGCTTTATTGATGGTTTTTATTAAGTAAGAAGTTTTGCTATTGAATCGCATGCAGATTAGTAATAAAATTAACAATTGGCATCAAATATGTTATATAGCAAGACGAATCAATGTATAATCAATTCCTATATGATTAAGTATTTTTCATTCTCGATGTACTTATTCCTTTTACATGGACTATATTTTTTTACATGATTTGATGATTATGCTTTTCCCTACCCTTCCTATATTTGTTTATTCTCACTCTCATCATATCTCTCAATTTTCTACCACAACTTGCCATACATCTCTATTTTATATTATCCTTTCACATCAATTGTCTTTCCCTGTACTTTGCTGCACATTGTTTTCCTAAGATGCAATTTTAATCTTGAATTTCGAGAAAATTGCCTTTTCCGACCTCCTTTTCAGACCTTCTTAAGTGACTAGTGAGGGAGATTGCTACGAAGAACTGTCGCATATTCTGATGTATGAGAAAACTATAAACTTCTAGAATTTTCCATTAGAGGCAAACGTTTCTGTATATCTTGTTTTTCTTTCCCTTTCTTTTACGCTCACTTGCCTCATTACATGACCATATAACTTCGGGGTCTGAAGCATAAGATTTTTTATCCGTTATTAAACTTGATATTGTTGTGGAATGTATTTGTTACCAACGATTCAGGTGATTCTTATTTCATTATATAATAAAAATTGGAATAGGGAAATTCAAGAAAAAAAATGCATTCAAACAAATTAACGATAAATTTTTGTTTTTATTGATATACATGATATTGGTACATCGTGGGGTAATGGGTTTTATGCAATTGTTGCGTTGTATTTGTTGAGGTCTCAGTGCTTTGATATTCAATGAGATATCGCATTTTATATTTTTTTTTTTATATCATTCGTTGATTAGTTTATTTATGCAGTTGCTCATTCATTCATTTTTCGCTTTATTTTCAATTCACAATCGTATAATATCAACACAATACACATTTAGTTAGCTTTTTTGTAATTATTTATCATTGACTATTATTATTATCATTATTCATAGACTGAATTCGTACATGTCTATGTTACAAAGTCAAAGAAATTTCTATAGAAAAGAAGCACGGCGATTTTGGGAGGACCAATTTCCTCAGACCATATTAAGAACGACGACTGTTCATTTCAATATGTGCGCTCCCTTGAGAAACATATTATGATATGCATGTATGCATATATATAGCATGAGTCTCAAAAGGATCGCTTCAGTCGACATTAGCAGATACTCTTGTCTGCTTGGCACACACCTTCCGGCCTTGCGAGAAATAATTTTCCATTTGCGCAAATACACAATTGATATACATTAGATTCTCGCTGGTCAGTTGATGATCTGCCGTTTCGAAATTTTTGTTGTTGTTGCTGTTGTTGTGGTTGCTGCTGCTGTAGTTGTTGTTCTCTGACTGAATGTCTCTGAATAGGTGTTCCCGTTTTCAGACCTTGGAGGAATACTGACTTTGCATCGAATCGCACCGCACCCTCGATACTCTGAAGCGTAAGATCCGATAGGCAGGATGCGGAAATCTCGCCAGCTCGTGACTCTATTACTATACGCTCTGGTGCTTTTATTTCAAGAGACCGTGTTGCCGACTCTAACCTGCCGGATAAAAAAAATCTGTTATTCCATAAATTTCATAAAATTCAGATTTTTCATGATATTCTTATATTGTAATAATAAGCATGGAAATATAATAAAAAGTATCATGATTTTTATATTATACTATGAAAAAAAATGAATTCCATATGATAAGTTTCAATTTCATAAGTTTTCACTTTACAATTTTTGCATTTTTTCGAATTCTCTATTTTTTCATCTTCGTTTTAATTGTTATATGCTTGAAGTTCCGAACGTTTATTGAACGATGATTTTCGATCTCAGAAGTCAAGACCAAATTCATGTTTGAACTGCTTCAGATATTAAGTGCTCATGAAATGAAAATTATTCAACCACTCTACATTGTTGTGAACCACCCTTTAACTCTTATGATTTTTCTCTCTCAGCGCGATATTACTTTGAAACGCTGCTATTTTTTGGTGCTTCAATTTGTCATAGCAAAGAAAAATAGCAGTGTTTCAAACCGAAATCGCGCTAATATAAAAGAATCATCAGAGTAAGAGGAGGTGGCTGTAGGGTAGTTCCCGATGGTCATACGAACTGGAAATCATTTTTAATATTTTTCTAATAGTTGTTTGAATCACCAATACAAATAGGAGTGTTTCGAAGCAAAATCGGAACTATCAATTAAGGAACGTTGGGAACTTCAGGCACATTAATTGTTTCTTTCTTTATGACGACCTTGAAAATTTTACTCTTCATTGTATTTGTTCCATAAAGTCTTGGAAATTATGTTAATGTTCATACTTCGCTATTATTCTGTATACATAAGACAGTCCTCGATAACTCGTTTAATATTACATAAAATATGGCATTAGAAAAGGCTGTCGAAAAAGAAAGTAGGATGAAATCATCAAAATTTTTTGTGAACTTCAATATCTAATGTGTATTCAGATTTAGTCTTCATGTTTATATTTAATATTTTTTCAGTTATTTAATATTATAGAGGAACAATAAGTATTCATATGTAATTTATAGTCAACTTGTATGATTATTTATGTATATATTACCGGTTTATATCTGATCGATCTTATTATATCAATTTTGCTGTTTTCTAAAAATTAGACGCTCAATTTCGAATATTTTTCCTTGTATCCCGAGTCGAAAAATTGGTGCGGTTTTTGTCCTCAAATACCCGTTTTAGGCTCAATTTCTCCTCAACAACATTTATTTAATGATTTTAGTCTCAATTTTACCTCATTAATACCTACTTCTTGTATTTTTCATCGTTGAGGAGAAAATGAGACTAAATGCAGAACATAGAAAAATTTTTATGAGGATAAAATTGAGAATAAATATGGCCGATAGATGGCGAAGTTTTCTCCCACGAAGACGTGTATAGCAAAATCATTATATTGTGAAATGATTTCATCAATAAACAATAAAAATTTCAATCTACGATCGACAAATAATGTTTTTAGTATACATTGGAGCAAGTGAAATAATTTAATAACCTCATGGATATAGGGGGAAGGGGGGTTATTTTTATTAGAAAAAAGTCACAATTTGTTCTCACCTCAATACAGTATACGTTATGACGTAAATTTCACTTTGTCCTCCAATGAGGCGAAAATGAGACTTTTGTACATGATTACTGCATCGGAAAAGTCTCATTTTGTCCGTATTGTTGAAAACGGCGGACATAATGAGACTTTTTCAAGTCGCATTTTATATATTATATTCTATTAGATTTCAGTTGAGGAGAAATTGAGGATAGTTTTGGATACAAATATGAGGACAAAAACCGCACCAATTTTTCGACTCGGGATTATACTGGTAAATTTGTACTTTCATCAAATAACATACATCAATTTTCTGTATTTCGCAATAATTTTTTAGTTTTTCATGTTGATTGAAATATGAATCTGTTAATAAAAATTTATCTTTCTATACATTAAATCGATCGGACTTAATGTATATAGAATGTCGATTCTCCGCATATTGTCATTCATTTTGCTCTAAAAACAATAATTTATTTGATCCAGCGTTGGAAATTCACACACTAGATGGCAAAAAATTGAAGATAACGAGAGTGATTACATCATTGATTGAAAATCAAAACTTATAAAAATTTTAACGGTTTGAATTTGACGACATTACTTTCCGATTCACCTTATATTGATAAAAATGAAATAAAATTTACTGATTTTGTTACAAACTGGCTTCACAGTATTCAAGTTATGATATAACACTTTAATGGATAGCATTAAAAAAAAAAAGAAAAAATAGCAATTGAATCATGGGTACTACGTCTATTTTTTTCTCGTCATTATTGACAGTTAATTATGATAACTTTTTGTACTAACAATATATCTTGACTACACACATACTTTGGTAACCCATAAATCGCTTCCTTAATATTTCATATTTAGTGCAAATCCAATATCATGATTATAAATTCACGTACGGATAACATTTTATTATAGTTATAAAGTCTTTATTGAATTGTTCGATATTATCAATAATCGTTTTTTTATTTTATGTATTTATAGCGAAACCATATTCTTCTTATTTTATCGATTTCTTTCGAATTTTCTATCCACTACGAATGTGTCTTTTCATATTTCTTTACTATGTAGTAGTATCATTATGATCAAGTAGATATTTATATAAGATATAGATGAGAATCAATAGTAAAGATTGAATAAAAATAAGAGAAAGAGATAAAATGACGGTGATGACTTAGCCATTCTTGAATGAATGGCTTTGCATCAATGAATGAAGATAGAATGGATAAAATTGAATATAGCTGTATGCGTTGCTATTCTTCATATAGCGTGATGGAATACGCAAACGAGTTGGAAAAATATAAAAATAGGAAGAGATGAAAAGGGTTTTGTTATTGACAATCAGTTATTAAATTTTTTTTTTCCTAACCTGATGCAACAAATATTTTTCGCAAAAACATTTTTCCAATTCAAAATACAAGAAATTTCTGATAAAATTATGTTATTGAAGTATAAAAGATAGAGTTATACAATTATTGTTCATCAATTACTCAATATTTCATTCATTTTACTTTACGTTAAATATTAGATTTCATAGATTTTTCATTTTACCTAAGGCCATGACCCGACTCTGCTCGTACCAGAGGAGTCTGCACACTTCCACGGAAGACTGCGCCGCCAACGCCAGTTACTTTAAGCATCGTTGCCCCTACGACAACTTGTTCTCGATCAGCGGAAAAAAGGACACCTCCTCGGGGATCCGTTATTCGAAATCCTTTTGATATACAGTCAACTCGATCTTCGCCTTAAATTGAAAAAACGAATTTTGATAAATTAGATCAATTTACGTTACAATTTTTATCGAGTTTATAAATGATATGAATCATATAGAAAATAAATAAATGTCATGTTTAAGTACAAATTAAATTCAGCAATGGATCATTTCAAACGGATCAACTATTATTCAAATTCAT
Source organism: Microctonus aethiopoides (assembly GCA_030347275.1). NCBI lineage: Eukaryota > Metazoa > Arthropoda > Insecta > Hymenoptera > Braconidae > Microctonus > Microctonus aethiopoides. The sequence continues at coordinate 10,940,595 of JAQQBS010000001.1, forward strand.
ACTTGGCTTGGAATCGAATAAATACGTCATCCAGTATCAAATTTGCGTTAGTTTGAATATTCTTCTTGTTTATCAGCATATAATGAGGAGTAAAAACACTAGAGGAAAGGATGCTAATTTGGAATACTGCTGGTAATTTGGAATATTACATTATAAACGTATAGGAAAACGTCATCCATTAACGAATACCAGTATTACGTAGTGTGAGTATTAACAAACAAATTGAGCATCGCTTAAAAGCAGCCATATTGATAATGCTGTGTTAAACTGCATCGAAGTAAAAGGGCTATCTGGAAAATTTTCAAAGTTAGTAATAAATCTGTTTGCATCTTGAGTATGTAACTTATATTTATATGTTTATATTTGTACAAATCTATAGTTAAGTGTCTTAGTTGTAGAAATCAGCGTTTATTTGAGAAATTATTCGTAACACAAAATGATAAAAATATTTTAGGTTACAGATGGTTATGTTGCTAATTTGGAATATCGCTCAGGGTGCTCCATCTGTGATTATTGCAAAGACTACAAAAAATAAATTGATGTAGATGTCAGCTTGAAGTTGAATTTTTTAAATTTTATAGTTGAGATTCAAGTTTAAAGATATTTATACAGTTAATTAAAGTTGATTATTTAGGTGATTGTAATTTGGAATACCCTATTCCAAATTATATTCACACTGGTTAAACCACGCCAATCTGCAATTTTATGATTAAACCAAAATTTATCCTATTTATAATAATCCTTGGCTGTCCATTCTTTTATTCAAATAAAATATAAGTTTCTTCAACAATTAATGCGGTTCTTACTTTTTTATCTCTTAACCCATGATTAATACGATTTTTTTAAAAACAAGGTATTCCAAATTTGCATTCTTTCCTCTATTTATTTATTTTTTCATATTTTCATATATTTTTACGTGGATAAGAAAAAGTGGAATTAAAAATATTTTATTACCTAGGGTGAATCGAGCCAAGAGTCTGCCGTCGTGGTCCCTCGCTGATGCTGTGAAATTGCTCCACGATTCAAGTATTAGATTTTTACCCCTTCTCGATCTCACATTCGACGCGATGAGAGCGTCTAAAATTGCTGCTTGGCCCCGAAGTTCTATACCACCTGGTACGACTTTTAACGAACCAATACCTTCCTGCAACACAATATTAGTCATACATCAAATAATCAAGTCAATTGGTTTCAGTGTATTTTTTCATATTATGTTAAGGACGTTCATTCATGAGACTTTTTAGTAGATAAAATTTTTTATTTTTCAGTTTTGATAAGTTAAATCATGTAGCTATCTACCCTTGAAATTTCAAGACGCCTTATCGATAATTTAAGAAAGTTATTAAAGATCAAAATTCAAATTTTTAACATAGAGCCTTATGGAGAATTAGCATTTTTATGTATTTAAAATTACAAAAAGTATATTGTAAGAGTAGATACAATAATAAATAATGTTTAAAAATATTCTTTGAAATATGTAGTTTATATAACTCCACAAAAAAACAGGTGTTGACGAATGTTTGAATTAAATATTAATTATTTTAATAAAAATAATTAAAACTGTTTTGGTAAATTTTGATAAATGGAGTCAAATCAATTTTTAATGTGGATCAATTGATTTTTTAAAATAAATACCTTAAAAATAATTGGTGCATATAAAAAAAATTATAAATCATTGTAAAATTATTAATATATTTTACAACTTTTTTCAAGCCTCGAATAAATTTTATAAAAAGTTAATACTCATTTGACTCTAGCGTAGCGAATGAACGTCCTTAAGGGGCCATACATATTTTTGAAATATGTGTGATATCAAAATTATTAGGATCTTTGGATTTTCATTTAAATAGGAGATCACCTCTCTCTCTACATCGATATTTTCCTTTGTGCATATTTGGAATGATACATTATGATTGTTTGATATTTCGAGAATTCCTCCTCATGTTAACTATTACTTATTTCTCGTTTAAGCAGACGTTCAATTCTAGTGTTATGTAAGCATTATTATTTGTCAGGGTTCCATGAGAAAATTCATGAATTTTGAGACGATTTGACGATATTATTCTCTTGGGAATTGTTATTCTCAAATAAGAAGAGCATCCAAATTTTACAGCTGATAAATGTCGGCAATTTTAGATAGTTTTCCAAATTTCTTCTAACGTATTTATGTACTCATAAGATCTGTGAGCAAAATTGTTGAAGGTACAATTCATTCGTCACAATGAATTTAATTATTAAAGTGAAACTATTTTTGAAATTATCGCATTTTAATAGAAATATTTTAGTATCAGAAGAGTTCATCAGAATAATCTCTGATAAAAAACAAAATTTCCAAATTGATGCACGTGGATGTAGATATCTGATAAACTATGTAAAGAAATTCCAGGTTAACATTTTGAAAATAGCATATATTTAAACTCAGAGGTGCCGAATTTAGAGCTTTTTATTAGGTTCGTCGATAAAAAAAAATGTGAATATTAGCCAGTTAATAAAGGTTTCCCAGATGAATATATACACACATATATATGATTACATGTTGAAATTTCAAATCAAACGGCAAAATAATTTTTTTTTCATCAGTCCCTCTATCCCAACAAAAGTCATTTTTGTATGAAATGTATAATAGCCCAGGAATTTTAGATTTCATCTGCGGAAAAATTAAAACCAAGCTGAATTTTTGCACACACCTTTATTACGGCATTGTAATGAAGATGTGAAAAATCGGCATTGATATCGTGCCGGCTAAAAAAGTTATAGAGGTCAAAAGGTCACGAAAATCAGTTTTTCGCGAATATCTCGCAACTTATCGCTCGGAGGTCAATAGAGGTCATTATTAAAATTGTTCATTATAAAATTATCTAGAAAAAATGGCTCTTGCATTTTCCTGTAACATCAATCGTTTTCGCAATAGAGCGCTTTCTCTAAGCGACTACAATGCACTCACATACGGTATTGTATACCGTAGACCAAGGCATATACTCTATTGCGTTTTATTCATGAATGTAAGTGTTTAAAAAACTTATATTTTCGATGATTGGGCGGTTTGTGGAAAATATACACATATTATAGAGGTTTGGAAATTTAGTAAAATTTACTATATATTATACTAACGACCTCCACTGGCAGATTTTTCGCATTTTATTACTATCTACTATATTATCTACTATAGTAGCATGTATGAAGGCACGGGTCTCATAATTATAAAATGCGAAAAATCTGCCAGTGGAGGTCGTTAGTATAATATATAGTAAATTTTACTAAGT
>JAQQBS010000001.1:10944035-10959081 GCA_030347275.1 Microctonus aethiopoides
AGTCTATGCCTTGGTATACGGTATACAATACCGTATGTGAGTGCATTGTAGTCGCTTTCTCTGCGCTCTATTGCGAAACCGGTGGATGTTACAGGAAAATGTAAAAGGCATTTTTTCTAGATAATTTTATAACGAACAATTTTTATAATGACCTCTATTGTCCTCCGAGCGATAAGTTGCGAGATATTCGCGAAAAACTGAATTTCGTGACATTTTGATCTCTATAACTTTTTTAGCCGGCATGATATCAATGTCGATTTTTCACATCTTCATTACAATGCCGTAATAAAGGTGTGTACAAAAATTCAGCTTGGTTTTAATTTTTCCGCAGATTGGTGTTTAAAATGTCTAAAATTCCTGGGCTATAAGTTTTTAATATCCTTCAGATTCTGATTACGCGTTCTACCTACAAATTGTTATAATTTTATTCTGACCCAAATTTTGTTTGAAAAGTTCAATAATGTATTTTCAATAGCATGTATTTTCGAATCAAATCAAAAATAAGATTAATCAATTAAAAAAAAACTTCTATGTTCCCTTCATTCCGGATTGAAATTGAAATAAAATTAAATATTCGTGCCATATCAATTTCCAAGTGAAATACCACCGGTTTTTTATAATTTTTCATGTATACAAATTCTTGATGATAATAACTTAGGATGATACTATATCACATAAAAATATAGAATAGAGATTTTTAATATTTATATTGTCAAATGAAAATGTATTGATTTTCGACTGATTCCATCATACCGTTCATAAGATCACCTGTCTAGAAACACCAAATCCACATGCAAACATTATAGAGTGAAGTTATATATTACAATATGACATAGATGCAATTATCGATGAGAATCTAAAACTGAAGAAAAAAACCTTTTGAGTTTAGCGTATCTGCGATAATTAAAAAATAGGCGAGACTGAACAGTTAATTAATTCGAATTAATTTTTCAATAAAAAGTAACTGTAGAACAACAATTGTTAACAGGGATTTATATGCATATAGAAGTATATCTTGTCTTTCCGTGAACCATGTTTTTTGTTTTTTCCAACGTGATATAATGTCGCGATTCAGCCAAATAAATTATTCCACATTCAGGTTTTGCGATTATTAGTGCAAGAACTTTAGTATAAATAATACCACTCGACTGTGTAAAATTTCTGGACATAAAGCAAATTATTTTGATTCCCTAAATTTAATTTTAATTCAACAATACATGGTTCAATCAATCCAAGCATGTATAAAATATAATGATAATATTTGTAGCATTTAGGATAAAAAAAATCACTTTTGCTTGTTCGACGTTCATTGAAAAATTGAACTGGTCTGTTTGCACGAAAATAAATAAATTAGGCGTGGTTAAACTTTCGTTTATTTTAATAATAATATGAATAAAACAATATTTTTCGACTGACCATCTCTATTTTATTAAAATGGTCATTTCTCCCATAGCACTAGGGGTGAAATGGTCATAACCATTGTATTAAATTTTGTAGTTTTTTTCGCCAAATTTCTTTCTAATAGTATTTTTCATATCACGTAAACTTTTAATTATGTTATTCAAATTACGTAGACAAAAATAGCCTTTCTTGAATTAAACAGTTGAAAAAATTTTAATAAAAATTGATATGGAAAGCCTTCTCCCTTTAACTTACCCTAATTAATATGGAAAACTCGGATATAGTCATAAGGCATCAGGAGTAACTTGAAAAAATACGTTTATTATAACACTAAGAAGAATATTTGTTTAAATTGAAAAGTATATGTTTTTGGAAGGAAGTTAAAAATTAATGAAAAGAACGTAAAATTCAATTAACCTGGATGCTTCTGGAGTTTCTTGGACATTGTTCAATTTCCGTTGAGAAGTTTACTAAAATCCTTACGACCGGTCGTAACAATAACGCCTAGGATGCAAGACTGCATATACGTATATATGATATTTTCATGAGCATTTGATGTTTCAGTCTCGTGAGCCTATCCTCGACGCTCATTCAGTGTAGTATATTCACGTAGTTCTGACATTCTTCTCCCTGCTATCTAGTGTGAGACATAAACACCCACTTTTTCTTCCCTATATTGCCTCACTATCGCACATTCACATGACGTAGATTGCGGTCGTATAATGAAAATCAAATAATGCCTTTTATATGAGATGATATATTACCATAATGATATTTTTGAACTACTATTTTTATGACAATAAATCCGTAAACGAATTTAAGCTCTGATACTTTCATGAATTCGAGTATCAGCTATAAATCTGATGATATTATTTCAACATATGTAATCTATATTATATAAAATACATTGTTTTATCCAAAAAATACTAGGATGTACAGTATCTCATTATTTTTTTGATTCTATTAGTTAGATTACGAAAAATTAGCGTAAATGTATAGTTTAGTCAGTTTCGTGACGCTTATTCTTTTAATGTTATTATAAGAATGGTTGGCAATCATAATTTCTGATCCAGGGTTGTTTTTCAATGGTCATGTCTCCCAATTACTTCTATTAGTTTCATAAATAATAAGTTTGGATAATTTTATTTCCGATTCAGTTACTGTACACATTTTTATAATCTCAATAATCGTATTGTTGATTGTGGGACACAACGTATATTATAAAATGTGAAATGAACAATGGTGTTTGGAATTATTATGAAACTGTATATAAGCAAGAATCGATTTAGAAAAATATGGAGTCTATTTTGTGGATTGTCGACTTAAACAGGAAAATGGTATTTAATCGATATATTATTCATGTGACTTAATCGACCTCAAATGCTATGTTAAAAACTAACAAAGAATTAAATAATATGTTGAATTACTCATTTACCGATTTAACTGAAAATATCTATAGTCACGTAGACAAAAACTTTGTGTCGAATTTTCTGTATGAAATTTTGAAATAAAAAAAAATGGTGTGTGTCAGCTCCGACATGTGATGGGAGTTTACTCTAAACAAATGTTATATATATATATAGTACATGTATACATATATCGAATCCTGAATATTAATAAAAAACGGGTCTTATGATCGATGTTTCGACTATCGATATTTTTTCGATTATCAAGGTTTCGACTATCGACTATCGAGTTTTTTTGTGTCACACGCTTTTTATTTGCGTTTTTCTTCAACTCGATTTCACTCCCTATATTTTTTTCATATCATGCGGGCCTTATATCGATTCTAAAGGAGTAAACTCCAAAAATATTGAATTTGATGTTTCAATTACAAAATTTATCAACTATTTTGTTTCCCTTATTTTTGGAATTTATTTTTGACGAAATTCAATTTGACTCATGTCATTATAAGAATGTGAAATTAGTATAAGCCCGATTCAACACAAAGTAATGTAATGAAACAACTTAAAAAGTGTATAAGTTTTACACATTGACTGATGCATTTCAACTAACAAAAATTATTGTTTTTATACGAAATGATTTTATATTTTTACAAAAATTCTTATGTTAAACATTGATATAAATTTTGCGTCAAAAACAATTGATTTAAATTTTGAGTGGACTTTTACATAAAATTTTTTTCTATGTCGTCATGAGCGATTTCATGAATCACTTTAGAAAATGAGTATGCATAACTCTGTTCAATCATTGTGTGACAATAAAATGGGATATAATCGTTCATGGCAGCCTAATTGGAGTGAAAATGGAAGGTAATAAAATAGGAGTATCTATGTACCCGTGAAAAAATCTAAAAAGCTCTACATAGCCGAGTCGAAAAATTGGTACCTACGGTTTTTGTCCTCATATTTGTATCCAAAATTATCCTCGATTTCTCCTCAACTGAAATCTAATGGTATAATATACCACAATACGTATTGAAAATGTCTTATTTTGTCCGCCGTTCTCAACGAGCAGCTGTTGTTAGGTTATTCAAAGTATCTTCAATTTCATTATGATTATTAAACTCTTTTGATATATTCCAATTCATATTGAGCAGTTTTCTATATTCTATCCAATTAGTCTTACTATAGTTAAGTTTATATAAATTAGAATAATTGATAACATTATTAATTTCGAGATACGCAACAACTGGCAAGTAATCTGACGACAATTCATTAGTAGTAAAAGGTTTACTCAAAGTCGTACTTTGAGTAATAAATATATCTAGAATTGTACCATTATGATTATTAGTTGCAAAGTACGTTGGTTGATCGGAGAAGATCACTTGGCAGTTATTGGTATTTATTTTATCATTCAGCATATAATTTAATAAAATTTTACCAGACTTATTATAGTTTATATTGCCCCAAGCTTGATGCTTTGCATTCAAATCATCGCCTATTATAACTTTATTTGAGAGCGCCAGTATTTTTGTTATATGATCAATACATATCGTTTTTTGCGGGGGCATGTATACTGCCACATAAGTAATATTGAGCAAAGTAACCGCTATTACCTCCATCTTTTCTATGTTACTAATGCTAGGAACACAAACGCTCTTTTCCGTGAAATTAAATTGTTTATTAATAAGTAGAATAACTCCACCACCTTTATTTGAATTTGGTCTATCTTTGTGATAGACATTATAATTTGTGAATTTAATATTTTTAGATTTGATTGAGAGTCTAGATTCTAAGATGAAACCCATGTCGATGCGATGCCCTATGCAGAAATTCCTCCAACTCATTCATTTTATTAACGATGCCATTCGCATTCCAAGTAACAATTATAATTTTATTAAGGCCTACCATTTTTATTATCATTTTTATTAACAATTTTAATGTTTTTATTAGGAATGGCTTGATTTCTCCCTTTAAGAGTATTTTTTTTTATTATTACTTTCAATTTTGATTTTATTAACTTGAGTTGAGGGGTTACTGCTATTATAAGGAGTTGTTGCGCTAAGACTTTTCGCCTCGACGTGAGCCCCATGATTATTCTTATTATTAATACAACTATTATCATTACTCACTTTATTTGTCGAGCTATTAACATTGGTATTTGTTTCTTTGTATACAATAGTATACAAAGAAACAATAGCTTTTAATATGTTTTCAATATTTGTACTATTCGATCTATTATAAATGATAGTTTTTAATATTTTTATAATCTCGGCTATCTGGATTAACAACTCATTCGGACAATTGAATAACACACTCACTAAATCAACTACACTTTTTTGATTTTTATTTGAATCACTATTCACAGCGATGTTTTCGGCACTCACACTATTGTAGACGTTGTGTTGAGCCCCTGATAGCGAATTGCAGTGGAAACATCTGTCCGACGGTGCAGCAGTCCGTGATGATAATATTTTGTGTTGTTGATTTTTGGTGATTGCAGCGTAAGTAAGCGTATGTGTATTATACGCTGGCACGCTCTGTCTAGTATTTACATGAGTATTTTCAGCGTTGCTTTTGACTTTGTTAATTGATTTTATTTTATTATTGTTGACGTATTTTATATAGACTGGACAGTTTGGATCGTTGGATTTGTGGTTGTCCCCACAGTTAGCACATTCATAGTTTGAGTTGTTTACATCGACGTCACATAATTTTGTTGGGTGAACGCCTGCACACTTCATGCATTTTGGGTCGTGGTAGCAGTTAGCTTGACCATGTCCATGTCTCTGGCAATTATAGCACTGAGTGGTTCTATTGTTTTTCTTATATTTCTCCCAATGTATTATTATGTTAAATAGATCCTTTATTTTGATTATTTCTTTTAAGGTATTATTGTCTTTAACTGACACTAGGTAAGTTGCCCGATTATTATTGTTATTATTTTTAGCTCTTATATACTAGTTGAATATTTATCAACTCTATGTTTAAGCTGATAAGTTCATTGGTGACTAAGTCTGTTTCAATCACTGGAAGACCTTTGAGGATAATATGAGGCTTGATGTCACTTTTGCGTGAATATGTGTGGAATTTAATTCCGTTGCTTTTAAGTATTTGAATGACTTCGTTGTAAATTATTGGATTCGGAGTTAACAGAGTTACTTGTTTTCCGTTGCATTTGAATATAATGTTCAGGCTTATCAGTTTAATCTTTAATTGCACCTCGTAGAAATTAAGTTTTTCATTAAGTGATATAACTATAGGTGGATGGTATTTGTTTTTGTCGATCTTGTTTTGTTTATTTTTGTCATTGGGAGCACTATTACTTTCCTCGAATTTATCCGAGCAAATTAAGGAATTAACAGAATCACTATCACTTTCATCTATACTCGATCTTGGTTTTTTTTACCTTGGAAACGGGTGTGTCAACAACAGCGCCAAATTTGCGTTTACGTTTGGCTTGTCCAGGAAGTGTATCTTTGGAGGAGACGTCATGGTCAGAATTTAGTGGATGGTGGTTAAGAATATTATTTTTTCCAGGAGTCATGGCGCTCTCCATTTGATGAAAGTGAGATCTGTATATAATACTGTATTTTATATCTGTTTAGAATTAAAACCACTGCTTTTATTATTAAATGCACGCAGCTAACGTCGGCTTGCCACGTCGCGCGTAAAAAATGTAAATACGTAAATAAAAACGAAACGTTGTTGCCTCTATGATGGTTCACTATCGACTGAATGGTGAATTGAATTGACTTTGATTTTATTGTTTATTGATGAAATCATTTCACAATATAATTGTTTTGCTATACATGGCTTTGTGGGAGATAACTTCGCCATCTATCGGCCATATTTATTCTCATATTTTATCCTCATAAAAATAAAAATTAATCATTTTTCTGTTCTGCATTTAGTCACATTTTATCCTCAACAATGAGAAATACAAGAAGTTTAAATGAGGAAAAATTGAGACTAAAATCAGTAAATAAATGTTGTTGAGGAGAAATTGAGTCTGAAACGGGTATTTGAGGACAAAGACCGTACCAATTTTTCGACTCGGGATAATTCCACACAAAGTTGCCGAATCATCAGTACACTAATAAAAAAGTTATTCTACAATAGCAAAACAGTTACGCAGATTGTCGCACAGCAAAACCGTGTTTCTATGATTACAATACTGGTATAGCTAATATAGTTTCTTGTATTGAATAAACGGTTTTGCTAGCAAAATCTTCTCGCAATCATAACAGAGCATTAGATATGAGGGATAGCAACAAAACTCGACTATTATGAAATAAATATGTATTACATGAAAACGTATAACTAATTAATCATGCGTAAGAGAGCTACAACCTAACCTCAAACATATTATTTGTGTGTTTATTGAACTTGGGACAATCCAGAACATATTGGAATTAAGTGTGTGAAAAGTTTCGACAGTAAGCTACAGTAGACGAACTTTGAACCAAGATAGAAATATTTCACGACCATATCAGAAATATTATTGGATTATTATACTAAGTGTTCTATATTTCAATCATAACACAACTTATGCTGGCTACCTGACAGCCTTGACACTCGAAGTGAGCATCCAGGAGCTAAGATATTAATACACATTAAAAATTTCATACAATAAGAATCCACCTATTTTCATCCTTTTTTCCATTACTAATTGTGAGTCATAAAAAAAGTACACGAAAAAAAAACTTTACCCAAATTATTCAAACTACAAAAATCAATAAAAAAATAGTGGGGACAAAGTAATCTTGTAGCATGATGAGAATCTAGCAACAAATGCATTCAGTCTGCATGAAAATTGCGGAGCGGCACAGTGTAATTTACTGAACCAACTGGAATTTATTCTACCACTTCAAAGAATAATGCTTTCATACCGCGTTGTATGAAGAATTTTCATTGAATTAGAGTATTAATTCATATTTTATTGCATACTTTTACAGTTCTTCACATCTCTTTTCAGAAATAATGACTGAATGAAAGCTGGATCCAGTTTGCTGTGATGAATAGTTATTGTTAATTGCATTTTTTAGACATCCCTTAGTATACTCTGGAACTCAAAAGAATATTACTAATACCCAGTAAAAAATTTACTCAGAATTTGCAGAAAATTTTTTTTTACATTATTTATTTGAACATAATGTTGAATCAACAAAATATTCATGAGGTTCGATTAAACTCAAATGTTATGCTAAATGCTTGCAAAAATTTACAAAATATGTTAACACAAAATGTAATTAGTTTGAAAATCAAAAATCTTGTGTTAGATATAACATAAAATATCTTCATTTTGAGCAAAATGAAATTTTTGCTTCAACACAAATTCTTGTGTAGAAAATTGAGACAAAATTTGTTTGAAACAATCAACATAAATATTATGAAAGGATTCCTACACAGAATTTTCTAGCATATGAATATACACTACGCACAAAAATTAAGGGAGCAAAAAAAATTCCAAATTTTTCGGTCATTTTTGAGGGGCTGTATTTCAGTGAAAAATGGTCGGATCGACAATAAAAAAAAAAAGATTTTCAAGCTTGAAGACTCTAGTTTTCAGATCTTTCAAAAAAAATTTTTTAGGAGCAGCAGTTTTCATATGATCTTTGGTGAAAGAAGAAAAAAAAAATTTGCAAATTTTTCACATTGTTTTCTTCAGTCCATGGGCATGGGAAAAATTCTCCGAGCTACGTCAATACATGGGTCGGATAGCCTGTTTATTCAGCTTTAATTTCATTTTTTGAAGATCACGGTACGACTTTTTGTTTCCGAGATATTGAGTTTTAAATGCAAAAGGACCCTTTTTCATTCAATTACCGATATTGACGCAACTACTGGTCGTACAGCAAATCAAAGGACAGTTCTGAAATCTGGAGAAAATTTCCTACATGACGCTATCATTTGTTTTGAAAAAAAATTTTTTTTCATCCTAAACGTTCAGTTGAAAAAAGTACAAAAAAGTGACTTTTTCCTTTGTTTTGGTAAATCGACTTTATCTTTGCTAATACGGTGGGGAATGCAAAGGTTCAAAGAAAATTCTTTAGCCCAATGTACCCCTAATAACCCTGCAAAACCGGGGGGAGCAAATCGGCACGATTCTGTTTTTTTCGAATTGGCGTTCGAAAATCGAGATTTTTTGTTTGTTAATCAAAATAATGAAGATAAGTGATAGGTATCAGCAGCTCGATTCTAGATAAATCAATAAGGCAGGGCATAGAATTCGAATCATATTTCTGTGTTGAATAATTGGGGAGTTATAAATTTGTATCGTTTTAACTGATTATAGCATGCTTTTAGGTTGAATAATTTGAGAGTTATTAATTAATAATGAAAAAAAATTGTACACGTCGTAATAATTTGTCGAAACTAAACAAATTAAGGTAATCCATGACTCTTGAACTCTTGAACATAAAAGTATGAATAAAAGGCCATATACTACTTCACTGACTTATCTACAGTCGCTTCTCTAATGTCTATGTGACCTATCTTCTCTATTTTGGGAGATATCGATTTGTAAGCAATTTAAATTATTTAAATGAATTGACACCCGGGGTATTTTCGTTGGATGTTCTTCATTCCAGAGTCAGCGTAATTTTCTTTATATCGAAAAAATAAATTATTCGGTTATGTGAAATTTCGATTTTGATGTCTATTTAAATCGGATTATATATACACAGTAAAAAAAATTGTAGAAGAGATTATTCACAATTTGTGTCAACTGTTCTTAACACAAATTTTGTATCAATTTTTTACACAAGAATTTATGTTAAAGCGGAAAAGTAATTTTGCGTAAGTTGAATATAATATTTCTCAATTTTTCACAAGTGTTTAATAAATTATTGGATTTGAATCGAGTCACATGAAAGGTGTATTGTTTTAACATCATTTTCAGGTTAAATTTTTGTAAAAATAATTTTAACACAAATTCTGAGTGGAGTTTCACACAAAATTTTTCACTGTGTAACTAAATTTACACCGATCAATTATGACAATTGGGTATATACAAGTAACTATTTTATGGTTTTAAAATAAAAACTCAGTAGGTTCATGAACATGTGTGCTGTATATGCGTGAACTCACTTTTAAATATTAACGTGGTTTGTTTAAAATCAAATTCGCAAGGTCGGTGACCAAAATATCTCAGGAACCATTACATTGATTTTTTTCAATTTCACGTGCATTTTCACCTTAAAAAAGAATACTTATAATGAAAGTTTTCTTTTTCGATGTATATTTGTTTAGTCAATCAAACAAAAGTCAAATTATTGTTCTTAAATATCGGAGCGTTCACTTTAAACATTCGCTATTTTATTGCAAATAAATATTACTAAAAATCGTCAAATAAAAAATTTATATTTTTAAATTTTCAAGAAAAAATCGTCTTTAAATCAAATTTTTATTATTAAAAAATAAATACTGGTTTTGATAGAAAGAAAATTAAAAAATTTTTAATAGCCACATATTTTTTCCTCATTTGTGTACGACTTTTCAATTTCCATAATTTTCGATATTAATTGTTTGCCTATTTTTGTTTCAATTCGAAGATGCAATTTAAATTTAAATTAATAAAATTTATATTGTATAGAAAACAAATTATAATAAATGTACTGTAATATAGCGATAAAATGAATTGAGAAAACAAAATGACAATTGAGCCGCAATTCTTTTCCAAAAGTAATGAAAAATGAAAAAGTCTAGCTATAATGAGGTGAATAATTACGTATACATATACATGTATAGCTAAATGTTCCACTCTTATATTACTTTATTCATGAAAATTATTTTTCATCTTGGTGTGGTACAGCAATTGAATAAATGTCAAGGGGTGCCCGGCGTCGAGATTCCTTGAGGGCATCATTAATGGAAGCGCATCTAGACTATAACACAACTGTATAATTCAGCCGCAAGCAATAATAATACTCCAGTATTTTCCTTTCACTCTTCAATTCTTCAATCCCATTAATTATATATATCTATCTATATACAGTACAATTAATATCTCTCTTGAATTCTCAGACATCAAGTTGTCGCAATTTTCCTCAATAATATTTGGGTTAATCTTTGTCTTTTGAGCTGCATTAAGTGTGATATCTACCAACGTTGTTCAACTAAATTTAGATCAGCATAAGTATTGGTGAGCATTCAAGTATTTATTCATTGATGACTTTCAAATTTTTCATTAAACCGACATCTACAATGCAAATGAAAGCCATTCTCGACATTCCAGGTATTAATAATGCCTCCTTATATTCTCCTGCCTCCATCCTTTCTCATAGTTATGAGTACTTATGAGTCTCTGCAAGGAGTGACAGTTGCTTTGTGTTAGAGTTGTATTAGTATGAATATACTTGCTTAACATGTACATTCTATAAGCTTGAACACATACATATGTAGACTATTTTATATGTATACGTGCATTGCTACGAAGTGCATAGCGCGTTATACACTCAAAATTCATAGCGTCGTCCTCGATATATTGCACTTGTACTTGGTGACTTGGGGCTACTATAATGGATATCCTTTAGTACTAGGCAGGTGGGTACAGTACGGTAGAAATAGGAGAGAGTGCATATATGGGTGAACGATCTATACATATATATATATATAATGGTGTGGAAATACAGCAAGCGGGTTATAAGGGTCCATTCTGTTACTCTTGGTATTAAGTAGGTGGGGTGTGTTTTCAGTATATGAGTGGGCATGTAAGCCCTTAGTGCCAATATACAGTTTTGGCCAGTATAACCAAGGCTCGGTGCGTTTATACAGTACTTTGGAAAATGCCAACTTGGAAGTAACCGAATATGTTATAGTTATATGTATGGTGTTGCATGTAAGAGAGAATGTCTTTGGAAGATTTTAAGGAAACCATTGTGAAAGCCTTCCAGTAATAGGAGTATAAAGTATATTGTTTATGATAGACATATCGAACATGCATCGTTTATTTATGAGCCATTTAAGGAGTCTTTGAATGAAATTAATGTTTCAGTATGTGACTGATAATTAATGGATAGATTGAAATTCTATATTTTATGCAAGCTACTTTCAAAACTTTCAAAAGTGATATTTATAATAATCAACTGATCATTCTATGGTTTATTTCCAGACAGTAAAATTTTAGAAAAGAGAGAGAGAGAGAGAGAGAGAGAGAGAGAGAGAGAGAGAGAGAGAGAGAGAGAGAGAGAGAGAGAGAGAGAGAGAGAGAGAGAGAGAGAGAGAGAGAAGTTTGGAAGGGGATAGGGGAACCTTGAGAAATTAAAAATAATTTCTTTTCGATAAATATGATTGACAGACCAGTTTGTGAATGACAGCTGGAAATTAATTCGTTCGATTGATTTTTGTCAATAAAACAAAATAGTATAGGGCTATACTTTTCAAAGTGAGGAATGATAAAAGAAATATGCATTCAATATATGTATTGATGAGTAAAATATTATTTAATATCAGAGGAATGTTTATAAGAATTAAATATAAGAAAAATTGGCATATCAGATCTCGACCATCTTATATATTATTTGATAGGCCATAAAGGAAACGGAGAAAATGATAAAAAGTAAAGAAAAAAGTGGAGGGTGAAAGCATCCAGAAGGAATGAGAATACGACTATCGACAGAATTGGAACCTGATCGAATGTGAATGGTTCAAAAGAAATTATATATATGTATAATGATAAAGTAGAGCGATATGAAAGGATATAAAATATTTCTCCAAGTTTCCAAAGTGCATTGCTGCTTCTACGATGTGTCAATAGGTTACGAAAGACGACAAGATATTTATAATAACATTATATGTTTGTGTGCTCATTCTTTCTTTTCATCACTCGTCGAAGAGTATTCATTATTTGAATTCGGTAAATTATGAAATACGGAACCATGAATCATAATTCATTCATTCATTTGCCAATGAATTAAAAATACATATTGGATTGTAGAAATTTGAAGGTAAAATTATATCAAAAGGTGTAGTGTAAAAAAGTGAAAGGTGAGATTGAGAAAAAAAATGAATGAGATGTTGAAGTGGGAGAGTGAAGACCAGTGGGACTGCCAGGACACGAAGCGGGAAATGGACGGGGCTGGGAAAAATAAGAAAGAGAGGTCTTACATTTCCCATGGGATATTTCACGAGATACCGGTGGCACAGCAGACTACTCACTTACGGATTGATACTCAATTCTAGTCGAATTTAGTCCTCCATCGTGGGATCATTCGGGTAGATCGCGAACGAGTCGTTCTCGATTTCGAATAAATTCGATAATACCGCGAGAGTTCTCAACGATATCAGGCGAGAACGAGCCCTCGAGTTGCCTGCTCGATGGATAAAAAGATTTGGCTACGTATTATCCTTACTCACTTTCAATGTGTACGAACGTGCACAAAGTGATAAAAAGGTTGAAAACATCCAGAATGATGACGGCATCAACGAGTGGGGCAAGATGGGATGCATCAAAAATTTTTGTTCAGTCATGAAATGTGGTTATAAATTTTTCATGCATTATCCCGATTTGTGATAGAAAGTCTGATTCAAGTTTACAGGGTTACTTGTAGTTTGTGAAAGTTGTAAATGGAGTATTTTTGTTTCATTTGGGATTTTTAAAACTCTGTCCCAGGTCTAAACCGGTAATGAATGTCCTTTTGTGATATATCGAAAGTCTAACTAGGCTTCATAAATTTCGTTTTATATCATTTAGTGCTATTACTCTTGATGAGTTCCTTAATCCAATCGTTTAAAAATTGCACGATGGTTCACAAAGTGTAAAAAAGTTTTCGTAAAGTCCATTCAAAATTTGTATCGTCTGTTCTTTATGTAGTATTTGTATCAAATTTTTACACAAGAATTAATGTTGAAACAGAAAAATAATTTCGCGTAAAATGTATAATATTTCATATCGACGAATCTCACACTATAAATTTTTGTCTCTCAGACTATATAGGTACCTTTAGAGTCAACATATTTTTCAATTTTTTGAGAGTGTTTAACACACCATCAGAGTTGGATCGAGTCACATGAATGTGTTGATTTAACATCATTTTTATATTGAATTTGCATGAAAAAAATTTTAAGACAAATTTTGAGTGGACTTTTATACAAAGTTGTTTACTATATGCAGGCGCTATTATTATTGTGGAATTGGTTATTATAGACAGTCTTATTTAAGGTTGAAAATAGCATGAATAGTATTTGTTTCTCAATCCCTCATGAAGAACTGAGGGATTCCACTAAATCTGTGATTTACATTCTGTTAATATTTTGGCTTAAATATATCTGGCAATGAGATTTGAAACGTCAAACTTCATCTCGATTGAATGGAAATATTTGGTTCAATGTATATTCACGATAACATGCATGTTTGAAATATTTATAAAAAGTTTTACATATCGACAATAGACATTGAACTTACGACCTGCAGCAACAAGAAAATACATGAGATGTTTATCATTGTTATCGATGAAGCGCGATTGAACGCATGTGGTTAATGAACTTTAAACATAATATTTTAATGTGAGATTGAAATACAACGTAACTAGTAAATAACCAACAAATAATGTGATGGATGTAGAGGTGTAGAGGAAAGTAAGTAAATGTGGGCTAGTGCTTTAATATGGGCTAGTAACAATAATATTTAATGATATTTTGTTTAATGCTCAATTTAATAATATATTATAATATTAAGAACATAAGATTGTTACTTAGCTCTTTAAAAATGTATGTGTGATTACTTTGACGTCAATAAATGATTAATTTTTCAATAGTTTTTTATTTTTGAGGCAAAAACAAAATGGTAGCCCATATTTGGTTACTTTCCTCTAATCGTAGTTTATGGTTTAAAATAATTTTTTGATACTAATTACTCAAACTTCCGGAACATTTTGTAATTTCGGTGATTGTCCTCAAAATTTTTGTGGAATTCAAAGGGACATTTTAGTTTTTTCGGCTGACGAATATCGACGATTGTAGATGGTGTCTTAACAGTGAAATGAAGTCATAAGAATTCCAAACTGGTCGTCATGTATTTTTGCATTCATAAACTTTTAAGATGCACTAAAAATTGAAATGATTTCAACATATCTATTATAAAGACATAAGTTATGGAAAATGGCGCATTTCGATAAAAATTTCGAGAGAAAACAAAATATTGTGATCACTACGAGATAAATGTGTGTTCTCGTCTCGTATATATGATTTCCACACTTGCTTCGCGCGGGTGTGCAAACTTCACGTTATTTTATCATATT
>JAQQBS010000001.1:10959269-10995058 GCA_030347275.1 Microctonus aethiopoides
GTGCCTGTCTCAAAACATGACATTTTATGGACCAAATAGAATCCCTAAAAGGTCACTTTTTTGGCCGCATTTACTTTAGTTATCCATGAAACAATAGTATGTTTTATCATGTTTACTGTTAACAATGATGTCTTGGTTATTATACTTAATAATATTAGCAATCTGATGAATAAGGATTTGAAGCTATTTTTGCATTGTTGTCATTTTTCAGGAATAAATTTGTAAAAAATATTATTACCTACTGACTGAGACACTAGCCTAAAAAATTTTATTTACACATAAAACAAAAGAAAAAGTTGAGTTGCTACACAGTTTATTTACAAGCTTTGTGTCTGTCATTTTAGGGACTATTAATCCCTGAAACGTCATATTTTGTGACACTCGTCTCAAAAATTTTGTGTGCACCAAGGCACACATATTATTTGATCTTTTTTGGCCGAATCAGAAATTCGCGATGAGGCGCAGCCGAGGCCAAGCAAATTTCGGATGAGGCTGAAAAAGATCATACGGCCTTGGTACACAAATAACTATTAAGTTCTGATAGTAACAAAATCTGTGAACTCTCACAATTTCTGTTGTAAACCGAAATGTTCTAAAATATTTTAGAATTCGAGAAAAAATGGAAGTTAATTATTCAAAAGAGAAATTATAAAAGGTTGCCTCAATATATAGGTGCATATACTTTCGCAACATCTTTGCAATAAGTTTCAAAATTTTAACTGTCGTCGTAGGGGTCATGAAATGAATTGGTAAAACATATGTACATATGGACGGTGTAAGAGAACGTACAATATAATTAAACAATCAATAATTCAAAACATAGCAGAAGAATTTGAAAATTTATTGATAACTAATGGTAATTATTTGCAATTATATTAACCAACTTCTGAGTTTCTGAATATAGATATTTCTTTTAGTATTATACGGATTTTATATATGCATATATAAGGGCAAGAATTCCCGCATATCTCGAAGAGAGTTCTCATTTTGTTTATATATACTACAACAGAATATAGGGAGTTCAAATAGCGTGGCTTGTTATTCTGTGCGGTAATTCAGGCAAAACTAATTTTGAGACGCGAGACAAGTCAGTTTTAGTAGCTGTCGAAAAGTTGGTGCGGTCCCAAGAGGGAACTGGCCCTGAACAAGTCATATCTCCATTTTCGGCTTCATTTTCTCATCCTCGTCTTTCCTTCCGTGTTTGGGATTTGACTGGTGTATGTTTATATACATGCATAACATATCGCATGCAGGCTAAATATACGTAGAATAGAGGTTGAGTATTTTCAGCTTTGGTAATAATTCATTGGGTTGAGAATTCAATGAAAATCTGGGTCACACTAAATGTCAGAACTTACCGAGCTGAATTCCATAACTTTGAGTAGCCACAGAGTAAGGGCGAGATTAAGAATAACCATAATCATAAGGCCAAGTACTAATGAGTAGAGACATCGTTTTCTCCATCCGTATACTCCAAATCTAAATCCATTGCATGATGGTAGGTGATGTTGTTCGTCATGCTGAGGTGTGCATATTCTTGCTGAACTGGCTTGAGTTGGTCGGATTGGTCCAGTTTGTCTTGAGATGCTATTAGAATTTCCAGGTTCATCTGACCAATTTTTCTGTCCACGTGCCATTCTGTAATAAGAAAAAAATTCAAAATAATGTTATTATTACATAATGCTTGCACAGTGATAAATTTTTTTGTGTAAGTCCACTTAAAATTTTGTATTCAATTTTTTTTTTTTTACACGAATTTAACATAAAAACAGTGTTAGATCAACACAATATTCATGTGACTTGATTTAACTCAAATGCAATGTTAAATACTCACAAAGAATTGAAGAATATGATGAACCACATTTATCGATCCAACTAAAAATATCTGTATTTTGACTGACAAAAACACTGTGTTGAATTTTCTGTATAAAATTTTAAATTAAAAAATATCATTGTTTTAATTATAACATTCATAAACCATTTGTTTATAATGTTATAATTTTTATGTTATAATGTTTATAATGTTTATAATATTATTCAATTATTCAATTGTTTTTGGATTTTATTTTCGAATAATTTCAATTTGACTCATGTCATTTTCAGTATCTGAAATAATAATTTCAGATACTCAAGCTTTGGTGTGTAACATGACTATTATTATATTATTATCAGTGAATATTTTTTATAAAATATTCCTTCAATGAAGATTGATTTTTTTTTTCAATAAACGACTAATTTCATATTGAATTATTAATTGTATTTTTTTGAAATAAATATAGAGTTCACCAAGTCATTGTATAATTCATTAAAGTATTGGACACTCGCAATGTATGATAAGTTAAAATGAATAAACCCAATTTAACACGAAAGGAATGTAACGAAACAATTTAAAAAGTGTGCGAGTTTCACACATTCATTTATCGATTTATTCCAATCGAAATTCCGGGTTTCAATTAACGTAAAATACTATTCATTTCCAATAAAATGATTTTCCCATTTTAATACAAACCCTTGTGTTAAAATTCGACACAAAATTACCGTGAACAAATTTCAACACAAATTTTGAGTTATGACTTTTACACATAAATCTCGATTATGTAGATTGCAAATTTAATCCTAAAATAATGATGTATTTGATTCACTGCTATAAGTATTTATCCAGAAATTCAATTCTACAATTGGGTATTATGATATAAGTCCACCATCATGATATTAGAGTCATAATGCTGATATTATATTTGCACCCCAACACGACACTGAATGTGTTCAACACTATAACAAGTTAGCAACATACAGAGAAGCCTGAACTGTTGATAATTGATCCTGTTTGTAGGTGGCATTAAATACCGTTTACTTGCAAATTAACATCTAGATAATTAGTGTTAAATTATGAAAAGATAGTACAGTGGGAAAGGCAATGAGATAGTGATATATTCAAGTGAGTGCAATGTAGAAATAAAAAAGTGAATAAAAGTCGAGAAGAACTGAAGAGAAAGAGAGAACTTATGCAAAGCTCGCCACAAAATGCCTGACATAACTTTGCCCCTAATCCCTAGTCGTAGCCCGAAGGCCTCGAACCAACCGAACGAAAACCCCTTTTCCCATCTTTCCTACCTCCACCCTCTTTCTCACTTTTCGTTCTTCTCATCGCGTCGTTCTAGTCACCCGGGCTGTGCCCGGTTGGTTCGTTTTATACATTTTTCTTTTTTACTTTTTTTTTCTTCCGCTCAGCCAACCGAGCTGAAATATTCAATGCGGCTTCACTCTCTCGCGGGTAATTATGCCTCACGCGGGATATAAAGCCCACAGAGGGAAAGCGAGATAAAGGGGAAAGAGTGATGCAACAACGAGAAAAGGGAGAAGGATGGGTTAAAGAATTGATGAAAAAAAAAGGTAGAATAATAAAAAATAAAAAATAGCACATCAGTGAGTACATGATATATGGAAGAGGCATCAAAATTAAAATTTTGAAAGTATTTTCATGCCTTTTATTCCGGAATTGAAGACATGATTCTTGAAATTATTACCGTATCGTTTATGTCTACATATATTGATATTAGGTAAGATCGAAGAGTTAGTTGAGTCAAATAAGACGTTGATAAGCATTAATACCCATCTTCATTTTTGTAATAAGTGTATGCGAGAGATTTTAATGTCAAAAGTTCTCATAAATTTCACTAAGGTTGTGAAAGTTAGACGATGTAAAAGGTAAAAAAAAAATTAAAATATATGAAAACAATTAATTTTGAAGATTATAGCTTATTAAATTTGAAATGAAAAATGTTTCATCGCTTTTTTTTCGTGAATATTGTATAAGAAAAATGACTGATATCAGTAGATTTCATGCGATTATGGTTCGACACTTTTCAATTAACTTCCATGTCCCGAATATCTGTGTTGATTCAATCAGTGTTTATAACTCATTCTAGAAACTTCGTATGCTCTGGGTTTTTCCTATGGCGTTATTTTGGTACCTTGTACCAGTTGTAAAAT
Organism: Microctonus aethiopoides; assembly: GCA_030347275.1. Classification (NCBI taxonomy): domain Eukaryota; kingdom Metazoa; phylum Arthropoda; class Insecta; order Hymenoptera; family Braconidae; genus Microctonus; species Microctonus aethiopoides. The sequence continues at coordinate 10,963,263 of JAQQBS010000001.1, forward strand.
GCAAACAAGACTGCCTGCGATAATTATGACGTACAGCAAAACAGTATACAGGGTGTTATAAAAAGATGGGAACGGAGAAAAATCTCGGAACCCATTCCTCAAATAAAAAAATTGAAAAATACTTGTCTGATATTTAAAAAAAATCTATTTATTGATATCAAATTCGATCCCTCCACCGTCACCCAGTGGGTGGGGTGGGGGGCAACTTCAGAATTTTAAATGGAAACCCCCATTTTTTATTTCGGAATCTGATACTCCGGACAAAAATACATCAATTTTGTTTGAAACATTTTTTTCTAATACTGCAAGATGTCGCTGTAATCGCAAAAAAAGTTGTAAAACATGAAAATTTTGAAAATATCGTATTCCCCCGGCCAAAAACGTTTAATTGATAAACAAAAAAATACGCGTCTGATATTTTTCAAAAATCTATTTATTGATATCAAATTCGATCATCCCACCTTCACCCAGTGGGTGGGGTGAGGGGCAACTTCAAAATTTTAAAGGCAAACCCTCATTTTTCATTTCGGAATCTGATTCTCCGGACAAAAATACATCAATTTTGTTTGAAACATTTTTTCCTGATACCGCAAGATGTCACTGCAATCACGAAAGAAGTTGTGAAACGTGAAAATTTTGAAAATAACCTATTTTTCAATTTTTAAATTATCGCATGTGCTCAAAACGTTCTCCGTTCACTTCTTGACATTGGCAAAGACGGAGATAAAAATTTTCCATTGCACTTTCTACCATCTGAGGTGGTATATCAACACAAGCATTTATGATCCGCTCCCTTAATTCTTCCAAATCACGAGGTTTAGTGTGATATACTGTACCTTTCAAGTAACCCCAAAGGAAAAAATCAAGTGGAGACAAGTCTGGGGACCTTGCGGTATCAGGAAAAAATGTTTCAAACAAAATTGATGTATTTTTGTCCGGAGAATCAGATTCCGAAATAAGAAATGAGGGTTTGCCTTTAAAATTTTGAAGTTGCCCCCCATCCACCCTCTGGGTGAAGGTGGGGGGGATCGAATTTGATATCAATAAATAGATTTTTGAAAAATATCAGACACGTATTTTTTTGTTTATCAATTAAACGTTTTTGGCCGGGGAATACGATATTTTCAAAATTTTCATGTTTTACAACTTTTTTTTGCGATTACAGCGACATCTTGCAGTATTAGAAAAAAATGTTTCAAACAAAATTGATGTATTTTTGTCCGCAGTATCAGATTCCGAAATAAAAAATAGGGGTTTCCATTTAAAATTCTGAAGTTGCCCCCCACCCCACCGTTCCCATCTTTTTATAACACCCTGTATGAGTATTGTATAATTTTCATGCAGCCACAGTTTTATTCGTTGTCTTAAGGAAAAATTCAACTTAAAAAAATATCTGGTGCACGTAACACCAACATTTGAATCTCTAAACTACTATTTATCATCATTTGACCCCAACTTCTGGAGTGAATTGTGTTCATATTCCAAGCCATATTTATCTTTGATCATAGATTCGATATAAATATTGTTCAACTGTACTGGAAATTGATGAAACTGCAGCTAAGTTTACAGCTACATTTCGTTGTGTTACCTTATCTAATAATATTTCAAACTACCTATGAAATTCTCATAATATTGAGTGCATCATATATACCCAAAAGTGATTGAACTCTATTACTAAAAGTTAATTCAGATGGACATTCTGTTATTGTAGGAACCTTTGATGCTTCTCAAGTCAGCATATATGCACAGTAATTTTAACGCTATGGATTGACTTACATTGAACAAAGCTGATATAACATTCCGGTAATTGTGTGGTAACTTCTATGAACAAACCAAAACAACTCTCAATATTATCTGAGATGTAGAATGGTTCCAGATGCAAGGCATCTCAAGTTGCATTAATTGCATAATTTTAATTCTATTATTTTACGTATTTCATTCATTATCATGATTTTTTTAACAAAATGATTTGTATTGGAAGAAATTAATATTTTATCCTTAAATTCAAAAGTGCTATTTAGTATCATATTTTATACTTATGACTTATTTTTACATATAGGCAAGCCTGGAATATGCGATAATATAATTTTAAACACCCACTGTAGGTTCCTTGGGATGGGTCAATAATTGTATAGATCAATAGCTTTAAACACTTTCAGCAGTAATTGTCTAATAGGTATACACTATACATATATACATATACAATATGTATGCATATTTTTATTGCCACTTTTCAAATTCCGAAATCGTTACTGCTATGGAAAAAAAATAGTCAAACATTTGATATTAAAAATTTGTTAAATCACTAAACAAATTTAGTAATGAATAATTTTGTCATGAAGTTCACAGTATCTGAAACATTCATCGGAAATTAATTTGACTTTTAAACTCCCATAGCTTTCACGACTTTAGTGAAATATATTCAAAGATATTTTTGACAATTTGTTTAAAATATTTAAAACATTGAATAGAAAAATTTCAATATGACTATAAATTTTCATTGGCTATTTATTCATCTAATTTGACTAGACTATATTACTTTTTTAAGTGCACAGTACTAAAAATGAAAAATTAAAAACAATTGATGTATAAATTCTTTACGCGTTGTTGAGAAAAAGCTCCCTTACTATAAGTACACTGAGGAGAATATTGAGTTAGATTCAAAAAAATGTATGCTACAGCGACACGAATGTGTCGAATCCAATACTTATATAAATGTATGAATTCGATATATTATCCATATTGCAATAACATGAATTTTCTTGATTTCACCAATACTTTGTTCAATACAGGATTTGAACGCCATAATGGTTTTTCATACGTTTTTATCGTCGGAAACAATTGTGATTGCCATGTTCCAGAGTGAGATTGTTTTTTATGTTACCAGACTAATACGTGATAAATTTTTGTACAAGCTCCTGTTCAATAAATGACTTGTTAAAAACTTTTAGTTTTTATAAAAAAAAATTGGAACTATAAAGCTAGATAATCCTGAGCAAGATATTTTTGAATTTCCATATATGGAGAATTTTTTTGACTGCATGATGTAATTATACGAAATTATGTTGGAAATTCCCAGCGAATCTGAGTCTTTGAATTATTTTAGGTTATACACTGATTTGATTATTCATATGACTCAATTTAACTCTGATGTTATGTTAAAGACTCTAAAAAAATTAAAAAATATATCTACTAAAAATGTAGATAGTCTGAGAAACAAAAATTGGATGTGAGATTCAACATAATGTATCATTCATCTTACGCAAAATTTTTTTTTTGTTTTAAGACAAATTCTTGTGTAGAAAATTGACACAAAATTTACGTTAAGAACAGTTGACACAAATTCTGAGTAGACTTTTACACAAAATTTTCTACTGTTGAGCTAGCCAGTTATTACACGTTTTTTGTCGTATTCATTTGTTCGTTAGGTAAATTATCATAATCTACGCACTGAGGAACGTCCAAAAAATAGGTAGTCAATCCACTAAATCAATGTAATTATAAACTTATGAAAAGTTCATAGTATAAGTTCCCACTGTACACTGCTAGAAATTTTCCAATTTTGTTTTGTGAAAATATAATTCACGTTTCAAACTCATAAAATAATACATTAACCTAGTATCAAAACTTATATGAAAAAATTTATATGTAAAACGAATCGATTTTGTGAGAGCAGCAATAAACATTATTGAAAAAATAATGGATATAAATCATTTTCAATTGTGATTTTTCCATATAAAGGAATACTCAGCTTGTATAATTTCATGTCAACCTTCGTGCAATAAAAGTCTTATGAATTCGCACTCTTCATATAGATAAATAAATGGTATTTTTTAAAGTAAATACATGAAACCGTATATCCAATTCAATTTTTATATGCACCAGTATATATGTGTGAATGTGAACTTTAATATACTATACAAAAGTGAAAAACATAGGTAACAGAATTATGATACAGTGAGGTGAGTTAGAAAAGAGACGTTTTAAATAACGTGAAAATGATGTAGCAAAAGAGAATGTCGCGCAAGGGTGTCGTTTTCGAATTATCAAACTCGTTACCAACTCGCTCTCTACTGTAACTCCTGTACGTCGTACCACATCGTGAAATTCAACTCGCAAAGTGATGATATTGTATATTTTTATCTCACTCTTATTCAATCCGCTTTTATTTTTTCTCACTTGCCCGCCCACTATCTGTCTTTTAGTCTCTCACTTTGTATTTTCACCTACTCCATGCTCTTATATTCTCTCATTCGCTATTTTATTTCGCATAAAAATTCTCATTCGATCGTCATATTACTAGTAGTGCTCGTTATTCACATACGCCTGCTCGTGTAACAACTCATTTAGGCTTTGCGACAGAGATATTTTATTTCTCACTATAACTATTGAAATTTCATAGACTCTGAAAATCGAAAACATTAATTAGTTTCAACGAGTTTAATTAATGACATCATTATAAACAATAAAAAATACGTTTGCGGCGAATCGGCTGAGCTGATATATAATGCATTATATACATACTTTATACATGGATATACATGTATATACGAGATATTTTTTCATGTTCGGTCAAAGGTCAGCGAAAGAATAACGACATGGCCAGGTTTTGATATGTATACATACATACATACATACATACATACATACATACATACATACATACATACATACATACATACATACATACATACATACATACATACATACATACACGCGCGTAGATGTACATATAAAAGTGTTAGAAGGGCAAGTGAGCTTTGTGTAAAAGGGGTTTGTTGGGGAATAAAGTGTGGAGTGGAGGGCGGGGGTTGAAGCTAAAGTCCACGGGTTAAAACGAAACGCTCCTTGCTATACCACAGAGACCACATAGTCCCCTAACTACTTGGTGGATGCTGTGTTGGTGTGTGGTCCCGGGCACCGTCCGGGCACCATCTACTAAATATTTCAGCGACTGCAGGGCTTGGATCCCCGTTGGGATGTACACCGAGACACATGAGCCAACAGATTAGTGCCACTTGCTACCAACAGCTTCAATGGCGACGGCGCGTTGGTGACGTACCTTTATAAATGCAGAACACGTGAGCCGATATACGACTGTGGTGTTGAGAAAACCTTCTAATCATCACGAGTTAAATTTCATCACTTGACCAAATTTCTTTTTCGTATATTAAAATCGTAAAATTACCTCTCGCATTTCACCGAAAACAGTGATAAAAGAATACGATATTCACGTTAATTTACTTCATGCGACCATAAAAATTGTATTGATAAAATCCCAATTGGGTTTATCGATTCAGAGCTATTTATATAGAAAAGTGATCATACGAATCTGTAAGTGAAATGTATTTATGAGAAATTAAATGCCAAAAACATATCTGCGGACTCTGATATATTGTATATACATACTATATACATATCTTATAGAGAGACACGCGCATCAGCGTATATAGAGTTAATTATTTCCTCATACACGATGGGCAGTTGGATATACTCGCCGCATAGGGCTTATCGGTTGGTTAAGTGAATACCACAACTCTGCGGTTCTTCTGAAGGGATTGGTTAGATGGGGCAGAATTGAACTGGTGGTGTAGGAAATAGAATGAAAGAGACGATATACATCGGGGTGTGCCAATAGTCGACATATAGATATAGGTGTGTCAGATAGGGGTCGTAAGCCAAACATAGTTTAACTGAATCGCTAGTCGGTAATGGAGTCGTTCGTCATAGCCAAAACGATTCTAGAATCTATATATAATCTATATCAACCATATAAAGAGAATGGTTATGAGACGGTGAGCAATCACATTAATTGAATAGTAATTTCTTGAGTGAACTGCAGATAAAAATGTCTCAGTTAAAAATAAATTATTTTATGATCAGTACGTTTGTGTGATGCAGAGTAAATTTTAATTTCATTAATTTTGTGGAAATAATTATGGTTTACATGTAATGTAAATATTAGTATATATATATTGATTATAAAGCATAAGAATTTTTAGCATAATAGTGTCTAATCATTAAAATTATAAAGGATTTGTCCTATGAACCTGTTGATGTAAATCGTAATTGAGATGATTTCATATTCAAATGAATAAATTATTTGAATTAAAATTATGAATATCATTGCATTTTTTATTTTATATAAGAATAACTGAATAAATAAATAAATATGTAATACGTTATACAAATATGTATTCAAAAGAGTATAAGCATCTGTAAATATTTGGGAGTTTTAATAGACTGTCACCTACTGTGGGAAAACCATGTACAGCAACTAATTACTAAAACTAAATATTCAATATATGTGTTCAAAACACTACTATCCTTCATGTATGCGGAAAATTTGTTGTGCATTTACCATGCACTATTTCATAGCTTAGCCAGTTATGGAATGATTGCATGGGGTGGTGATTATACAGGAGTGGTTCAGACATTGCAAAATATAAGGGATGGAATCATGAAAAGAATGAAAATAAACGACATAAATAAAGAAAAAATATCATTAGATATAAAACAAAGTTTTTCTCTAGAAGAGCTTATATTTATAACTATAAAGATTTAAGAAACAAATATTTACAATCAGGGAGCATAACCAGATTCAAATCGCTTATTTTGCCAAAAGTCAAAAAAACAAGCAGTTTATAAAACAATTGTCTTCAGGCCATAAACATTTACAATGCTTCAGATAATCAATTAAAAGAACTGTCTTTCAATAAAATCGCAATTAAACAGAAATTGAAAAATTACATTAAATCTGCTGTGAAATAAAAAAATGGATCTTTGATAATTTTTCAACACATACAATTAATATACGCTGTTTATGTCTAGACAATATTATATAGAATAGATATTGAGTTAAATAAATACATCGTGAGAAATTATTTTTCACGTTATAATGAGGACGTATGATGTGTTCTTGCGGCTTCGACGAATGTCACCTTTTGGTTAGTGAAATTCATGTAGATAAAAGGCACTTCGCTCCTCTAATATGCGTTATGTTACGGGCATGTAATAATACTCATTGTGATGCACTTGTTTATGCATCTCAATAATTAAAGACAATCGTAGTTAGAATACAGAACAGAACACACGTCAATCGATCTGAGGATTGACAGTTGGTAAAATAAAATAGTATTAGAATCGTTTGTTCACTCTGAATTGTGAATTTAAAGTTTAATAATAATAATATTGAAATTGACTGTATTTGAAATATCATTAAATAAATTTTTAATATCTTACTTTTATAAAATATAAAAGTGTTTTCAATCACGGCATAACAACGCATAGTGTACAATAATAACAATTTTTGTAAATATAACTCTACTTAGCAACATATATTTCATGTATTTTATATTGTTTCTTTTATTTTTCAGTTTTAAATTTTATTAAGTATGTAATTTTGTTTCTGTATTGTCAAGTCTACGTACAGGTACGACTGTTAGGTACGGCTTGTAAATTATGTTGCATTAGTTCATAAGAAATAATGTCATGTAATTCTTTTCTTGGAAAATTAATAAATAAATGAATCAATAAAAAAATAAATATAGAGAATGCAATAATACACCAAATGTTTTTTATTCTGTAGTGTGGTATAATCCATATGATGATTTTGTGAAGTTAGAAAAATAAGAATCCATTTTTTCAGCTCGAAAGTTACGAAAAATAATTGGTACATAAAAATATTGGTTAAATATAATTAATAACTGAACAATGTTTGAACATGAATCTGGGATGTGGTTGTAGAAACAAAGCTTTCATTCATGGGGTGAAATATTTAATACAATATACACAAACAAGAATGTCAGATTTATGTTTCAATATATATTGAATCAAATGTCATTTACAATGATGTTCTTTTTGATACGAATTATATTACTGAACAGTTAATCCGCTTTTAATTATTAATGGGAATGAGTGTTGAAAGATTCACTTGTCATTTTCGATTGTCAGTTGAGTGTCATAAAATTTATACAGTGATCATGAGTATAATTATGTCTCGTTAACGATGAGGAAGCAAAATGATATAAACATTCAAAATGATAAAGTTAGCTCAATTCGAATGAATTTTGAATACGTTAATGTGGATATATGTTGACATGAATTAGTAATATAATTTATAGAATAACCCATAAAAGTAACGAGCATTTCTTTTATGAAAACGATTTTAATTTTGCATTAATGACAAAATTAAACTTTGAACCAAGTGAAGAGGAAAAAATGAGCACTCAAATAACTAAGAGACACTAATGAATATTAATGGTGAATCGGTACATTTCTTGTCATAATGCGTAGCATGTACTGAAAAAGAGCTAACTATTTTGTTTTGAATTGGATGAATCGTGAGTAATTCTAATAACAAGAATTAAATCCAAGGATTACATCAAGTTAACAATTATTAAAGGCCTTCACTATAAAGCTCATTTGATTATGTCTGGCCTGAGTAATTTCCTATAGAGATAGTAAAAATTAAATGCTGAAGTGTGTCTTGAAAATCTATAGATTTTGAAATGATTTCATTGAAACATTCACAAGATTTCTTGGCGGGAAGTTCAAAAATCATGAACAAATATTATTTCTGGCCAAACTGGATGTTGAATCAAAATGGTATGCATGTATAAATGGTATACCAATTTTCATTTTCTATACATATGCATACTAAACATCTGTCAAAAGACAATCTCCATCCCTCGCTTTTCGAGATCACTCTGCTAGAATATTTGCCTCACACAGACAGCCCAACGTTCAGTGAGATATTTTATGTATAGTTTAGCACATTTAGAAATTCTATATTCGAAGTACTTGCAAAAGTCGGTTTTGAGAGCAATATCATACTTTTTCTTCACCTAAATGATCAAAAGTAAAAAAATATCTGTCTAAAATTGATGAATATTGTTAAATAATAATTTAAAAATTGTAACTCTTATATAATAAATTATTTTTCAAAGAATTATTTTCATATTCTCATAGTGAAAATATATATAATTTCTTATGATAAATCAACATGTCTCTATGTAGCATTAGGATAAGCGTGTTGCGTTATCAACCCAGTTTCGGACTTCATCGTAGGTACAATATTCTTTCGAATGTTCAAATGAGATAATAGTAAATAAAAAGATAACATAAACAAGCGATAACAAAATATACAGAAAAAGCGGTAAGAAATCCAAAATCGATGGGAATAATAATGGCAATTTTTTAACCTTGGACTTGAATATTCGCTTTGCATAAAACAAAATAGTTTTGTCCTAAAAAGGTTTCCTAGTTCCAGTTTAATATGGTCTTGATTAGGCAAATGAAATCACAGCCTAATCTTGCAATGTGCGACACATCACACCTGGCAAATGATCAGAACCTAATTCAAATATGAGTAACAAAAATTCTATTTGATAATAACAATCAATTGATAGAGGTCAACATGATGAGTTTCATTGAATAGATTCAAATGAAGAATACACAAAACGGAAAAATAATGAAAAAGATAAATGAGTTCGTAAATAATGTTATTGCCGTGATTAAAAAATTCGTCCGTGTGATATATTGTTAATCGATATAGTTTCATCGTTTATTCTTATTGATTACATACGAAAATAATAATGCGTACATGTTTAGTAATACCTTGAATGAAACTACATACAATGAATATCAATAGTATGCATTATCATTTGTTTATATTGCAAATATCTTATTCAAAGTGATAAGATGAAGCTTCGCCGGCTACTTTGAACAAGGTAAGAATGACAGCTGAAAAATATTGAGCTTCACTGTGGCCAATGTGGTACACGAGTAAAACAGAAAAACTATGAGTAAAAATGAAATGGTGAAAGTCCGGGGTGGAATGAGAAGGAGCGTGAAGGCATATCCGAAGATCCTTCTTGATCCCCAGGCTTGATCTGGTAACGCGATCAAAGTGACTGCTTCACTGCCTCTTGCTCCTCTGTAATTTTATTTCCACGTTACGTAACTCACTCACTCGATCTTTATCCCTCGAACAATACTCGACTATTGTTATGTGATCCATAAATATGCATATACGGTTTAATATAATCGTTTATTTTTAAGCAAATCCGCCATTATTTATACTGTTGAACAATTGATAATAAATAATTTCCTTCATATTGGCACATAATTTATCTAGGTATGTATTTTCAGTTTCATTATTCGTGATTCTATCGAGTACGCATGGATAATGAAAAAGAATATGTTCATGTCAAAAATTAACAGTTATAAATTATCAGAAAATATGCATATATTTCATGCATGTAAAATTGTTCTTCACATATATTTTTTACCCATCACTAATATAATTTTGCGTGGAATACAATATAGTCATCACAGTACAATATTTTACAAAATGATTTTATATTATGCTAAAGTTCGATGATGAATCTGATGAATGTGGCGTTCATAAGTATACAGTGAAAATTTTTTGAAAAGTAATATGAGTAGTATACATATAGTTTTGTTAAATCTAACTTTATTTAACATATTTTTTGATTCCTTGCGAGTGTTTGAAAAATGATTTGTGTTCAGCTGACTTTGAGTCTCAACTTTGATATTCACTTAAAAAGAAATGTCGAAAATTGTTACACTTTACCTTTTACATTTTAGTCTGCACATAAATAAATTTTATTTTACTTTTCAGAAAGTGATCATCGGTCAGAACAAAGTCAAGAGGCTATTTTTATTGAAAAAAATAGGATATTTTGAAAATAATTTTTATTTCAGTAATGAATGCAGTGTCATATTATTTTTTGTTTAAAAAAATTGAAAGGCATGTTGACTTGACACGAACCAAAATTTTTCATCCCTTTTGAAAATTTTTTTCACCTAAAAAATGTATTTTTATACATGATTAATACGTATCAACATTGGAGAGAAAGATCCAAATGTGTTTTACAAATATTGGGCAAGAATCATTAATTTTTTTTTCAATTTTGAAAGACCCTGTATCTCAACAACTTAGCGATTGCAGACCTATGCTCAAATGAACCTACTGTGTTATACATAAAGAAATATTTTGTAAAAGTCCACTCAAAAATTGTGCCGCCTGTTTTTATACAGATTTTGTATAAATTTTCGACACGAGATTTAGTGTTTGAGCAGAAAAATAATTTTTTGCTCTCATTGTCAAATTAAATACATTTGGAGTCAACATATTTTCTCAATTTTTTGAGTGTTCAACACACCTCCGAGTTGAATCGAGTCACATGAAGAATGTGTTGTTCTGTCATTATTTTGAGATTGAATTTTTGTGAAAAAGATTCTAACACAAATTTTGAGTGAACTTTCAGAAAAGATTCTTACTTTGTAGATGAAATCACTCGTAAATTATCATTTTTCAATTAATAAACACCCCAAACATTATGTTGAATTAGCACATCTTTTGAGTAAAAATTGTGTAAAAATGATTTTAATACAAATTTTATGTAAGGGCACATCAAAAAAGTGCAACTTAATTTTTATGATTACGACGAAATAGCAGACGTTTTATAATTCAATTTGACATGTTGCAATGTACTACAGCTTCTATCAATGTTGTAATTGTTTAACACAATAAATTAGGTAAATCACAGGTACCTAATATCATAGATACAATTGTAAACTAATCTCACTAACATTTCAATTATGTAGGTAAACGTCTGTATATAGCTAATGGGTGCCTGAAAACGACGAGTCTCTACTGTCGGAGTGGTCTCTGGTAAGCAGCCAAAGTGAGAGTGTAATGGACCCTGTACAGTTAGACGAACATGAAGTGAGTGAGCCAAAAGGACAGTGTGGGTAACTCGAGCAGTGTCCACGACATGTTTCCTACATTGTGGGTAGAAAGACGAGGGTGAGTTCTCGGAAATGGCTCAAGCAGGGGAGGGATGAAAAGATATTCTGAAGCAATTGGGCTAATACTGGATTACCGGAAATGCGTTGTCGATATACGCTATAAGCAAACATTTTTTATTTCTCATTGTATCAGATTCAATTTTTTTCAAATATGTATTTATCCATTTATTTCTCCTATTATTGTATCCATTTGTAGTATCGATTGTCATACAGTTAAAAATTTCTTGTGGTTATATTTAAATATTATGTAGTAAAATTTGTGGGTTAAATTTAAAACACAGATGAACAATATTTCAACATGAGGTACCTTTATGTTATTTGCATGCAATTTATTTTAGTTATAATATCATCTTCATGATTAAAGAAAGCTGATGGGGAAGTATAATACAATCATTCAGATTTCACAATATTATCTTAAATTGTTGAACAGTTTGATAGAGAACTGTTGCGTTACTCTGAAAAGCGATATATAATAAATGTTGAACTCATATTTTGATAGAATTACATTCAACCTATAAATATTATCGAATGTTAGATTGTACAACATATGTAGAAGATACCAATTATATAAAAATGAGAATGAACAGAAAAAATCGTTTCAATGCTTGAAATTACTAGTTGGAAGGTCTCAACTTCGAATCTCATCATTGATAGTTGTTTTCTTAATACGTGAATCAATATTAAATTAATTGCCGTACAAGATGTAATGGATGAGAAAATATCGTATGAAATTAATGAGCGAAGAAAAATATCGACCTGACCGTAATAGGAATTTTCCTTCTCATAAAAATTAAAAATTCATTTAATTTATAAACACGTGTTTTTTCCTATTCTATTCATGTAGCTGCAATACGAAATTACAATACATGAAGAATTATAACAAATTTATAATTCATTAGGTTAATACTTGCGTTGAATAATACGTGACATTTAATATTGGTGCAGCTGATATATGCAGAGCAATAAATCTGAATCAAATATTTTAATATAAAATAATGTCTGTATTAAGTATTAACAACCGAATATTGCATCGAAATATGAAGTGTATTATTATTATTATTATTATTATTATTATTATTATTATTATTATTATTATTATTATTATTATTATTATTATTATTATTATTATTATTATTGTTGTTGTTGTTGTTGTTGTTGTTGTTGTTATTATTATTGATATACACTTTTCATCTGCATAACTATAGTTATATCTTATAAACCCAAGTGGTTGAGTTTTTTGAATTCATTATACATAGGTTCAATTGGTTGTTACTTCTTGATATTGTAAATTTTAGCATTGCTACAAATGGAATAATTAGCACACGAAGAAACGTGGTAATTCGATAAGTGACTAAATATCGTGAAATTTAAAACGTATTGGCAAATTTTTATCGAAACAATGGGATATGACATCTAAATTAACATTATTTTTATTCGATAATGTAGTGAGTTCTAATCAATACTATGCAAAGAACAAAAATCAAGAATATAGTTGAAATTTCAATTTTTTTTTCTATAAAATTTTGTTTTTTAATCCATTAATTACTATATACACTGGAGTGTACCATTTTTAGGAAACTTTTGGTTTCATCAAAAAATCAGGCTGAAAACTTACTGGAGGGTAAGATAGATAGATAGATACATAAATAGATTTATTTTATTATGCCCTAGCCAAAGGTATGGGACAAAGTGAGAAAAGAAGCCTGCTCAAAGTGGAGCTCTTAATTCTAATATATAGAGGTGGTTCTTCGTAATTTTCGTTCTTCGATTTAAATAACATGGAAAAAATTTTATTTTTTTAACTTTTGTACCTCGAAATTTGCACAACATAGAGATGGGCCCATAACAATATATTCTTGTAGGAAATCGAACACTCTACAAAAAAAGTTTCTTACATTTTTTTTATAGAGACCGCCAATCTAAAGATAGTCAAACCCAAACTTCCAAATGTATGACATTTTGAATTTTTTGTTATTAAATCGATATTAATCACTTTATTATTATGTTAAAAAATATTTTAATCAGAATATTGGTTTTGGTGTGCGTATATTTTCGTAAAGCTGAAAAAAAACAAAAAAATACTCACATGTCAGATATATTATTTTTTTTATCTTATTTACTGTGAAGAAAATTATTTATAATTGATGTTAAACAAATTTCATTATTATTTCAAAGTTTTGAGAAATTATGCTGCCTAAACAAAACTAAGCAATGTAGCTAAAATTATTGGTGTTTTTTATTACAATTTGGATATTTTTGTCAATTCTCTATTACTACTACAAAATCTATTATAATATAATTGATGTTCTGCAAATCCATGTCATTTGAATGGAAGAACGAAAATTACGAAGAGCCACCTTTAAACATTAAAACTAAGAGCTCTGCTTTGAACAGACCTTTTTTTCCACCGCCAGTAAGTTTTCTGCCCGATTTTTCGATGAAAAAAAAAAGTTGCCTAAAAATGGTACATCCTAATATTTACAGTATAAAATTTTATATATAAGTCTAGCCAAATTCTTGTGTTAAAATTAAAAACAAAATCCTCTTTAAGGTAGGACTACACGTACCGAGTAAGTCAAAGAGAAAAAATCGCTCGCTTGACTAATGATGTACATCAATTTGACACACATATTGCGTACATCTCGACCGCCGAAGCGAGAAAAATGCTTCATTTTGGTATTGTTTATTAATTTTATAAAATTCAGGCTCCCTAAACCCCTATTTTTTCAAATACATGATATTTATATATTTAGTAATGAGTAAAAAAAGTTTTGTCGAACGCTCTATTTTAATTATTGAGATACACGAAATAGTAAGTGAAGAAACGATGATTTCACATAAGAAACCATATATGTTAAAGCTGCGATTGCTGCGAATCATAAAATCACTCATAAGTATTTTGCAAATCCCCTAATCAACTTGAAGTTTTTACTGGCTCATTTTTTCATGTTTATCTGCTTACATGATTTTTTTCATAATTTTTTCTATTTTAAATCTTGTAGGTGCAGTCCTACCTTAAAAACGGTGAATACAAATTTTGAGTGGACTTTCATACAAAATTTTTCTTTGTATATTTATTTGCCCATGTGTAATATAATTATAAAAACTTGCTCAAACACTTATACATCCCATTCATTTACATATTAATCATATATATTCACTTTAACATGCATTAACTAATTCACAACTCATGTTGTGATGAAACAATTAACTAAAACATCTATTAATTTCTCAAACTCATCAAAATCTATAATCGAATTAAGTTATTATTTTTGTAGTACAATAAAATCGAAAAACATTTATTTGAAAGATCTTATTTTTTACTAAACTCAAATTCTAACACAGTACAAAATATTCCTATATTTTATCACTTCATAGTAGAAAAAATGTTGGATTTAATCGAATTTAAGAAACATATTTAATACCGTATATCCTCACAATTTTTATGAGCATGAATTGATGAAGAAACGATGAAAAATAAAGTCGTTATCGTCTGGTATATACCATGTGTCACCTTTAATAGCATTAACATAGATTTATTTTTCATTCAATTTTTCATGTACCTTTATAAACACATTTCAACCCTTCTGGACGTTGTTGGTCGCACGATGAGCGCTGCGCTGGTTATACGTTTGTGATTACTATTATATATGTTGTCGTTTAAGACGACTTTTGTGTCAAAAAGTATACGATAAAGTATTTTATTACACGATTTGTTATTTTGCATACACCTTTACTGGACTGTTGGTTATTTATCACTTTACAACATAAATAATGCCGAAAACTAGAATTTGAGCACACGTGCAATGACAAAAAAAATATTTTTATAACATAAATAAATTATACGCAATATTTTTAATGAAACTTAATTATGAGTAATCGGAAACTTTATTTTTCCATTTTTCTCTTCTCCTTCAATGTTAGTAGAGTTCTATAACGACTCAAAGTTGAGGAAGAATTAAAGTGAATCATTCCGAATAAACCAAAGAAGTTTCGCTTCTATGATATGTTAATCTTTGAATAAACACACGTGTAGTTTTTTTTTCATCTCAACATTAATTATGTATAGTGACTCAACTTGATATCATTCGAATATTAAATTACCTCAAAACTCAAATTTGATCGTTGGTTAAAAATTGATTTTATCAAGTAACCACATAGAATTTAACATAAAATAAGATTATTGAGTTAATATAATTTAAGATGATAATATAATTAAGAATATTATCTCTGCACAGATATGAATTAACTTAATCTATCTTAGCGATGAACTGATGCACATATCACGGTGAGATACACAAGTCAACTAGAAATAAAAATGTTCTCATGATAATATCATCCCAGGTAAATCGATGCTTTTCTCCCTTCTTAGATTCTATTTTGAAACAACGGTGGATATGACGAGAGTCTCACTGGAATAAAGTTGCCGGGAATAGAATATAGGTCAGAACGATTTCGCGGGATTTTTTGTCAGGTTTGAAGAAGGTCGCGTCCAGTTCAAAGTAGTATTAAAAGAAAAAAAAGGGTACAACGATGCAAGTAAAGAGAGAGAAGTATATACAGGATCAGAGAGGTCGCATCTAGAGGTCGATCGGGGGTTGAATATATAACGAGTGCCCGAGAAAATTTATGAGCACGTCTTTTCCGAAGAGGAAGGGGTATAGTGGGATAGTGTGGAAAGGTGCTACTACAGCCTTCCATATGTGCGAATGTAGACTCTAATCCGCATAGCGGTGAGATATCGACAGGGAGATTTATCTACAGGGTGAAATGTGGGGGGTGTAAAGGGGTCGGGGTGGCAACAATATGGGACGAGTGACCGCGAGAGCAAAATAGATGGTGTGTATATGTATGTACATATACGGGTAGGGTGTCTTTGAATCACCAATCGAGCTTTCAGCTCGACCGAGCTTTTGCTATGGGGAATTAAATTCACTTCCCCCTTCTCGCCGCTCCTTTGACACAAACCATATATTTCATAGTGAAATATTCAACTTCATAGATCCCTGAGAGCGTTTCGAATCCCAAGATTGTTATTGTTTGCACTAGTGATATATAATATTGCCATGATTTTTTATGATATTGAAAAAAAAATATACAGATTTTCTTGTAAAGGATTTTAATAACACGTAATTCGCTTTCTCTCATGTGTAATATTTAATACACGTACTCGTATAGTCTGTTTTTATTATATGCTTGTGTAATTTACTTGCAATTTTCCAAAAATAATCGTAATATCAACATTTTAATACCAGGGGGATATAGTACCAGTAATTTGAGTCTAATTAGAAATTTGTAATCCGTTTAAATAATTAAAATATTAATTTTTAATCAGAATAATTCATAAAATGTTGCAGGGATTGAAAAATCATTGTATGAACACAAAAGTTTTAGTTGACCATAAAACTTGTCGAGGTCATAATTGATTTATCTGTGAAAAAATTCAATAAAAGAACATACAACCTGTTTCTCCTCTATGTTTTCGGAAATGTGTCCAATCGTGTGTAAATTATTATTCAGTAACTACAATCGATATCATAATATGGAAAATAGACTTCTATAATATATGAATTTGAGTCGATCAAACCTAATTACGGACGCTTTTCTGAGTGATTTTTGAAAAAATTATATAGATTTTATAATAAAGCAAAAAATTCTAATGTTAGTCTCATGTCAAAGCACATTAAAATGAAAAAATATCACATCATTCAATTATATTCTCGTTTGTTAGGGCGGAAATAATTGAGTTTTTCTTCTATTTTCAGCAACTATAAATCTGTAGTATTAAAATAGATTCATGAATGAATCGATTTGAAATTTGTGTTAAAATTTTTTCACGATAATTTTGTGCCAAATTTTAATACAAGAGTTTGTGTTGAAACAGATAAATTATTTGGTGCGAAATTAATAGTATTTTGTGTTGGATGGAACACAAAGTTTAAATTTGAATAAATCGATGTCTAAACAAATGATTGTGTGAAATTTACACGTTTTTAAAGTTGTTTTATTACATTAACTTCGTGTTAAAATAGGCTCATTTATTTTAATATATCATACAATGTGAGGATGTTCAATATTTTGATGAATTACACAATTATACAGTAAAAGTTTTACTGTAAAAGTCCACTCGAAATTCGTGTCAACTGATCTTAACGCAAACTTTGTATCAATTTTTGAAATGAGAATTTGTGTTGAAACAAAAAAATAATATTGTGTAAAATGAATAATATTTTATGTTGAATCTCACATAAAATTTTTATCTCTCAGACTATACACATTTTGAGTCAACATATTTTTTGATTTTTCGTGACTATTTAACATATCATAGGGGTTATGTAGAATCACAAAAAAAATATGTTAATTTATTATCGTTTTCATGTTAAATTTGTATATAAAAAATTTGAACACAAATTTCGAGTGAACTTTTATGCAAAATATTTACTGTGAGGGAGAATTCTCCCTAAGAATGTTCAGCCCAAAATAATTTAAAAAATTTTGAGTTTTTTATAAAAGAATATCGTCACATTTATTGTACTTATTTTGATTATAGTAATGATTGATTTCACTTTATTGCTAAGACTGGAAAATTTTTCATCATTTAAGGACGTTCGTTAGTGAAACTTTTTAGTAGATAAAATTTTTTTAAGTTAAATCATGTAGCTATCTACCCTTGAAAATTCAAGACACCTTATCGATAATTTAAGAAAGTTATTAAAGATCAAAAATCAAATTTTTAGAATACAGCCTTATGGAGAATTAGCATTTTATGTTTTTAAAATCACAAAAAGTATATTGTAAGAGTAGATACAATAATAAATAATGTTCAAAAATATTCTTTGAAATATGTAGTTCATATAAGTCCACAAAAAAACAGGTGTTGAAGAATGTTTGAATTAAATATTAATTATTTTAATTAAGATAAATAAAACTGTTTTGGTAAATTTTGATAAATGGAGTCAAATCAATTTTTAATAAGGATCAACTGATTTTTTTAAAATGAATACCTTAAAAATAATTGGTACTTATAATAAAAATTATAAATCATTGTAAGATTATTAATATATTTTACAACTTATTTCAAGCCTCGAATAAATTTTGTAAAAAGTTAATACTCATTTGACTCTAGCGTAGTTCACGAACGTCCTTAAGGAATTTCGATTTGTTATTGATGTTTATTTGTTATAAAATTGTTTTAAATCAGTTTGATTTCAATGATCGCCGTTCAATTTTCAATGAATATAGTTTAACAACGCCAGCCTTGGCAAAAATTACAACAATACTAATGATATTTCAAAATTTATTTTATGTCAAATGATTATTTGAACATGTATTTCTTGTAAAGATAAAATAGGACATTAACGATGGAAGTGTAGCCTGGCATAGCGATAGGTTTCTAGTCGAAATACTGCGTTAATGACGTCATCCAGAATTGATCGTTGGCTGTCGATGATTACTAAATGACTTATTAATATTTTGACATGAGGCTGGCACCACGAATGTACATGCAAATAGTGTGAATACATGTACAGCAAAAAATGGATTGGCGCGTGACATTATCAGTTGGAGGAGTTGGCATTGCTGGGTGCACAACAGCAAACACAAAATTGATCGTCAGTGACGCGATTTATATTTCTCTGAATGAAAAATTAAATTGCATCATGTCTTTTAGACAGCACTCATTGTTGATGTATAGTCACATAGGTACTGCTATTATTGAAAGAAGAGAAGATGAAATGCCGCAGATTTTTGGTGTGAATTCTCATCAAAAGATTCGGTATCACTAGTCTCAATCTTCTTAATAATAAATTCAATTTATATGAGAATTACGATTCCATCGATGCGACGATAAAATTCAGTACTACAGTTGACACATACCCTTTTTACATGATATCTCAAGAATCTAAGTTCAAAAATATATACATATATCTTATATATGTTATTTATAATCCTTTGATAACAGTTGAGCTCATTGGGATAGTACCAATAAAAAGCATGAAAATGAGAAAACAATGATTACAAAATTTAAAACTCAATTCATTTCTTCTAATTTAACTGTCTCATTTACCACTCCTTTCACTGCACTTGTTCCCGAAAATTCTCATTCATAATATCAACATTTGCTATACTTTGAAATGAGCAAAAGCCAGAGGACTTACACTATCAACTCATACTAACTGTTACGCAAGTTTATTGTTTTTTTCTTAGAAATAAGAAGATCACGGACATGAAGTTGGTAAAGTTGTTTTTACAGCAGCACAGTTTTTGTTATCGATTTCAACACTTCTCGTAACAGAATTGTTACGTCGTGAATAAATTGGAATTATTTCACATCAGATTTATTTCCAGCAGTACCTTCTCATCATGAAACCTCACTATCTACGAAATTGAGTTTATTTACATGTATTATGAAGATCTGTAGTAGATACCTCTGACGTATGATTAACATCGAGATGAATTTCTCTATCGAGTGATTGCAGAACTCTGGTACTGTGACGATAATTGATTCGCCATTATCACTAACAATAATGCTTGCTTGCGTGTTGATATCTTTAAATGCCGAACTTTTAGTTATAATCTGACTGAAAATAAATGTCTCCATTAATTTCGCCCTTCTATAATTCAATCTACAATCATGGTCAAATTTTAAGTTGCCTGATAGGATATAAGTATTAATCTCGGTAAGCTTTAAGATGTAACATTTATGTAACCAGTTGGACGAGAGGATTATTCACGGAAATTTCTTTTGATACATCAAATTGCACTCTGGAAAAATGTATTGGCTAATTCTATCAAGCATTTATAAATTATCGAAAGAATTCCATTTTAGAATTTGATTGTATAAAATACTGTATCGCATCATTAAGATAGAGACAGACGAATTGGAAAAGTGGTTCAAGTATATAGCAACATCATAAATACCGTAAGATTTGGTGTGGAACAAAAAAGCATTTGTAATTATTTTCTTTACTCCAATTCTTTGAGAGATACAAACCGTTCTTAAAAATAATGATATTTAATAAACTGGCAGGATGTAGAAAATTACACATAAAATAGGTGATTTAAAAAAATTTCAGAACATAAAAATTCTAGCCTAGATAAATATAATTTCAAAATTTTTTGAATTAATTACTTTTATCTAATTGCGAAATTCTATTTTCAGAAAAACGCATTCAAAGTTTTGAATATTGATATTTTTCAGTTTTCAATTGAAATTTCTTACTTTCAATGAATTCAGTCTGCAATTTCAGGACTATAAAATTGCTCTTCAACAGTAAAATTTCCATTTTCGTGGTCTTGTCTCACCATTTGAAGTTTTGAGCAAGCTTCTTCCATTGCATCGATGAGTGAGTGATCGGAAACATGGATGAGATATACAGATCATTTGTTTATATTTTGCTTGAAACATTAAGGCCAGTCCATATTAAATGTCGTTTTCAATATTTTTGAATAAAAGATTGTTTTCTAAATATTTCACTCACAGATTCCGGCAAAGAATTTTATGTTCGCGATACTTCATTCATACATAAGAATTAGGTTAGGTTCACTTCTTTCTTTTTTTACTAAAGATCACATGGGACACGATACACTATATGTTGTTTCATTCCTTTTTCATGTATCTTTCCATTCACTAATCATCCATGATAATAACATTGCTTGATACATTAAGATCCATCGTGAACACACTTTATAAAAACTTTACATAAACTAACGTAAGATCATGAATTATGTTGAGATACCATTTTGATAGATACACACGCGTTATTATCGACTATACTGACACCAATGTTATGGTGCGAAATTGTGATGTTGTCAGATTTTATTTCATTCATCACTCATGTAAAAAATCCAAAAATGTAAAATAGTAAGTGTTTAATAATATCAGCAGAATATCGTTAAAGCAGAAAAATTTGTTTGTAATTATTTATTTCGACTGTCAATCATAAAATACACTTTATTTTTGCTATGAAATTTTAATATTTCATGATGGCAACTGTGTGAGTATCTTGCGAAGATAGATTCTGACTTTTTATATAGATTTCGTCTCTTGCGAAACCTATACAACATCCTTAAAGTTCCACAAAAATGAGTAGTTTGAAGGATCATGGTGATAGCAACCACTTTATTCCTATACATTGGATGCCGTAATTATTTTCTTGGAAACTTCAAACTTCTTATCATGTAATAACATTTATTATCTGTTTGCCAAATTTCAAATTATAAATACTATAACAAGAAGTGATGATGATATTTCTTTTATTTACAGTGTTAGGATATTATGTTGCCTTCACAATATATTTTATAATATAATATATTATACTACCATCATTCCATGTTGATAAATATATAGTTTTACATTGCAAGAATATATTATATTCATGGCAAAATGTTATGATTTCAAATCTTTTCCTTCTGATAGTCACAATTGTATATTATTTTTGCAGTGGAGAACGAACAACGAATGTAATATATTTGACGCTCCTTTTTTTTACAGCAAACCTGTTTTTGTTATGAGATTCAATAACTTTTTATGAATCATATACGTATCATAGTATACTGTATAACTTCATTTATTCTTCGCACATGAGCGAAATTAATATTTGGTAATTAATAAAACTTTATTCATTCTTCGTACATGAACGGAATTAATGTTTGGTAAATGAAAAAATTTGTTTTTGAGTACGGTCATGACGTTGCTATATTGGAAAAAATCGATTTGAACTCTTTGTCAGCCCGAACATCTTCAATTATAGTATATACATTTGAATGACGTTATGAATATTTTGCAAATGTGGAAATTATTCTCCGTTTTGATAGGCGGATTGTCTTCCACTAAGAACTTGTCATTTTGTCATTTCTTGTGTTAGTGTGTACTAATATCTTCAATTCCAATATATCCAAAAGACGTCCAAATTAATATTAAATTTGAATCTCTTGTTAGTAGACGTGTACGAGGTAATTTACATAGTTAAATCACGTATATTTGTGGAACGCTGAAATAATGATGTACGTGAAATTATTAGGAATTACATATCTCCAAGACTTTCTAATATCATAGCAATACTGTCTGAAACTATTGGTGAATTGAAAATTTTGTCTCTTAAAAAAATTATTATGCTAGCTATTTTTGGATTTTTTCGGGACCTGAATCTCGGCTCATGTCTCAGAATTACTCGTAGTGGAACGGTAATTTTTATATTGGAAATAATGCTGATATCTCATGTAATTTCCTCTTAATATATAAATAATTTGATGAGGGTGAAATCTAACTCGCACCATTACCTATCTTCACTGATTCGTACTGAGTGAGGATAAGTATATACGCTCGCGATGTTGCTTTTCGGAAGAAAAGGGCGGCATAGAACCCTTCCATAGCTATTTATGCTGTCTCTTATACTCCCTGTCTTTATCCTGTTTCTCTAGCTTCAACTTTATCATGCAGTTTCGTCTCAAAGTTAGCATAAATGGATTATTCGGCTACTCGACGAAATACAGTGCAGAATGTAGCGCTTTATGGCCAATGTACAATACGCGTAGTATTCGGTTGGATAACGCGCAATCGGATGACGTTAATGTGATTTCACTCTGAGTTGCGGCCGAGCCCTGTCCACCAACTTGAATAGTGGCTTGCAACCATAGTATTTCCTTTCCAGATGTATACTATTTGTTCTCCTGTTTTCCACAGTTGACACAAGAGAATTCCAAATTTGTATTCTACAGTACGGAGATACATCGGGGAAAATAACAACAACAATGTTGCTTAATATGACAATGTTTGTTA
The DNA here is from genome assembly GCA_030347275.1 of Microctonus aethiopoides. Lineage (NCBI taxonomy): Eukaryota > Metazoa > Arthropoda > Insecta > Hymenoptera > Braconidae > Microctonus > Microctonus aethiopoides. The sequence goes on from JAQQBS010000001.1 coordinate 10,986,880, forward strand.
CATTACATGACCAATGCTCTTTCAATTTAACACCCATTTGATAAATAAGGAGCTCGAGAGTTTGGATGAAGTTTTGAAAAATAATAATTCATGTCGTAGGTTTTTTTTCTTATCTTTGCGATAACTTATCAATAGAAATACAGGGGTTCCTTTTCAAATCGTTGATCAGCTGTGTTCAAAGTAACTCGACTTAATATGCATTGCGCATTGAGCCAAACTCTTATTACCTGCTGTAAATTGTGATTTCCGAATTTAAGACTGATAAAACGTGAAATAAGAGTTCAAAAGAACAACACAAAAGTATTTGTACATTATCATATCTTTATATTCCTAAATGAGCTGTAACAAGTATAGACTATATAAGTTTAGATTCCGGAATTTGGATACTACAATATGAAAAGGTTACGAAATCGAAGCTACAGTCTATAGGTATGAAAATTTGTGGCCATGTGAATAACAAAAAATACGAGATAAGTTGCAAAATTGACGTTCACTAGGGGATAACATAGAAGTACTGCCAAGGTAAAAAATACGGGTCTGTTACTCCCTCAAATAGAATATACAATTGAGCCCTCTAAGGAAAAACAGTTGTAGACAGTTGTATAAACAATGGAAACTGAAATTGCCAGAGAACAACACGTATGTATATTCAGACGCAAATTTGGGATATATTTATGTGTATATATAGTATCACTGAGTGTAAAGTGAAATATAGAAGAATAAGCAAATTTATTTAGTCAAATAAATATGCGGAATAAACCAGAAGATAAATTCATTCATGATAGTATTGAACTAACAATAGCACTAGCAATAGTTGAGGGGATATTTGTTGGGATGGGGGAGAATAGCACGTGGTAAAAAAATTTTTCGTAAAAGTCCACTCATAATTTGTGTCACCTATTCTTTACACAGATTTTGTATCGATTTTCAATGCGAGAATTTGTGTTAACCCGAGTTGAAATTTTGTTCGAACTTTAATAGTAAATTAATAGTAAAGTAAACCTGCATATAGTTGGTTTACAGGAATTGAAGGTATTATTAAGAACTTGAGCTATTTAATTTTAGTCCTTTTTAATACCTTAGAATTCTAATTCTTCTAAGTGCCAGATATTTCCAATTCTTCCACTTTAAAGTTTAAAAAAGGTGTAACGAATTTTGGATATAAACCTAATTTAAACCTTCAAGGTCCTATTTAGTTGATGTCTTCATTATATCTTTTGAACCCACTAAGGATAAAATAATCAATATATTTGCTTAATTAATTATTAATATATTATTTATTTTCAATTAATATATTAATCATACGTACTTTTTTTCTTTATGTGCATATTTTTTTTTCAATTATTATTCCTCATACATGATTTTATAATATGTCCATTGTCCATACACCTGTTATCGCTAAAATTTTCATCGAAACATTGGGAATTTTTTTGTTTTTTGAACTCGCCTGCGCACTGACGTCACACCGTATGTGTATCGACTAATTTTATTCAATGATATTATGTTCACATCTTTGGAAGCACTGTCTATAGACCATATGAGTGCATATCGAAATTTATCTGGTTTCACTATTTTCACTTATGAATATTTGAAATTCACAAGAAATTCATACACATCTGCACAACAGTTGCATATAATATTATATTTAACAAAGCTCAATGAAACGTATGACCCGATAAATAGATGAATCATGTATATAACGTTGGCCAACCCGTTCGGCCCGACCGGCGTCACCTGAGTCGAAATTTTAATCCTACATTAGACCTTTATTCTCTTTACTGTATCTCAATTGTACGTCCTCGTGAGTCCTAAATATAGTGACTTCCCAATACCTTTCACATCCTTCATATTTATTTGAACCTTTATAACTCCTTAGTTTTCCTGATTTGTTCTGTTTTTACACCTCTATTATCATCCATATAGATGCAAGAAGGCACAAGTTAAAATTCGTTATACCTTCTCACACCTTAAATTAGCAGAAATGGAAATACCTGCCATTTGTAAGGTCTTAAAAAGGAATAAAATTAAAGAGCTCGTCTTTAATAATATCTTCAATTCTTTCAAACCGAGTTATATGCAGGTCTAAAGTAGAAACAAAACTTCGACTCGGGCAGCAGCATTTGAGGCAGCCTTTTGTCATTATGTTGCTGTAGTGCAATGATCAAAATTTGTCGATAATTTTATGAAACAAATGAGGGATAGATTGGGTAATTCGTAACTTGTACTACCATGTACCTACATGGATGATATAATAGGTATGATAAAGGAACAAGTTAGGAAAATTAAGAAGTTATCAAAGTTCAAAAAAATATGAAGGATGTGAAAGGTATTGGGAAGTCACTATTCAGGACTGACGCGGTTCAATTGAGATTCAGTAAGAAGAATAAAGGTCTAATGTAGGAACAAAATTTTTACTCGGGAAAGGTGAAAAGTAATTTTGCGTAAAATAAATAATATTAATTCTTGGCGAATCTCACACTAATTTTTTGTATCTCAGACTGAATAAATTTGGAGTCAACATATTTTTCAATTTTTTGAAAGTGTTTAAGATATAATCGGAGTTGAATCGAGTCACATAAATAATGTATTATTTGAAGATCATTTCCAGATTGAATTTGTGTGAAAAAAATTTTCATTCAAATCCCGAGTGGACTTTATTACAATAGTTTTTTACTGTGTACTCCCGCTGAAATGAATACACTCTTGATTATTTAAACTTGAAGTCAACACATCGTTTACACCATTTGAAAGTTGTTGTCGTTCTTGGATGATAGTTCAAAGCTCACCACCATTCGGTCACATACATGACACAAATCTTCGCATTCATATAATACATAGAGTGAAGTCGCTGAATGTGGTATAGGTAGTATCGTAATGTGGAATATATCAATTTTGCAGGGGCCACTAAGGTTGTTCCCATTTTAATAGCAAGATGTAACTATCGATGTTTTATTGAGACATTCTATCGCGTGCTGACAATTTTGCTGATTTATCATTGTATCTGTGAAGTTTATTATTTAAGATAAGTAAACAGAAAAGTAGTCTTAGTATGTTACGTATCTACTGTTCCATTAGGAAATTGTGTCCGCCAATTTCCCGCCTTATAAACGGTAGGTTCGGAGGCATCCTGATGTGAAATACGGTGACGAGAACTAAAAAGATGTTCATGTTTACGACTTTTGCAAATAGCTTTATCTTTTCGTTTCAGTTATCATTCCATTCAATATGCATATCATTAGGGAAAATGAAACTCTATTTTTAATTATGTCTTAATTTCACTCTGAGTACAATAGTAGTGAAGTTGTCGATTTCACTTTGTTACTCAAACATTCCACATTGGAATACTAAAAATTCAGAAATCAATTATGCAGTTCCTACACAAAATTGGTTGCAATTATACTTCGAAATGTCTGACTTCTCGAACAAAGTAACCCATCGATGAAAGATAAACTTCAAATACCGTAGTTGTAAAAATATACGATTTGTTTTTTACATTGAACATTATGTTCGAAAAACTAAGAATGATATAATTCCATATTTGGCGACTTTATTTTACCACTTGTCATTTTGATTCATTCTGAACAAATATATCGCCACAAATTTATTTATTTTGCATTTATCTTCTGCCATCAACCATTAGACTGCATGAGTGTGCATCCAAGATGGCATTGTGCGCGTCACTGCTATGTGACTCATTCGGCATATGTAGTAGTTCACCAATTAAGTCCATTGACTTTATATTTCTAATTAAGGTATCATAGTTATTTTCAACCAATTCATCAATTCTTCAAAATCAGTTATCAACTAAATAATATAGTGCCAAATCACAATCATTGTGAAAACATTCATTTGTTTGATCGACACAATCGGAGAATACGTGGAGAAAATCCTTAAATAAAATTAAACCTCGGCGTAGACAGATATATTGAAACATATTAAATAATGTTATAATTTTATACATGTTATTTAGCTTTCTTTCGAGAGTAAGTAAAATGAATTATGAATATATGCTGAAAGACTATCTATTTATGCCAGTAAAATGTATAAAAAATTATCGCTCATGTGTACATATTTTTGTATGTACTAATCACTGTGTACTCTAAATCACTTTCGAATTATAATTCAAAATTTTGGGAATAACGAAAAATATAGTCTAATCAAAAAATAATGTTCAAATGAACACAACATAGAATAAGACCCCGTTGTAGGAGAATCATATAATTGCACAAGATGTTGAAAGCTGATATTATTAAACATCATAGGAGTAAGAGATCCTGCCGAGGTTCTGCGTCTCAATTCATTACGAAATAAAATATGATAATCTTGTGCTAGGTTTAAAGAGCACCGAAGTGGATTCAAACATCGAATTATATAGGTTTTCGAGGATCAATGTAGAAATGATAGGCTGATGAAACCAGTAAGATGTCTACTCGACTACTTGAAGTACTTCAGGAGTACAAAAATTTCAACTCATCAATTATGACTTACATTATGAGAAGCTTAGTAAAATATTTAGTTATGGCATGAATGTCTTCCCCACGGTGAAATCGTGTATGACACTGTGACGTACATACACTGAAAGGAATAATACTAAAATGAATGATACGTGTTCAAACCCAGAAACACAAATTAAAAAAAAAAATTAATAGGTGCTTGATTCAAATAGTTACATTCAAGTGAAGCACTTGACTATTTCAATCAAACACTCGTTTGTTTATTTCAAGAATATATCTTTTCGGCTTGATGTATGTACCATGTGCACTTAATTCAGTATTTTTCTCCTCAGTGTACATACATGCGTCCATTCATTCTTTCATTCATTCATTTATTCATTCATTCATGCATTCATCCATTTATTCGTTCATTTAACGGTAAGAAAGATTGAGAGGACTATTGAAACAGAAACGTATACAGATGCTGAGGTATTCAACAACAAATAAAAGCGTGGATTTACTTAATCTGTGTTCACATAAGCAGCGAAGATGAACATGAAGGGTGAGCAAGAGCTACTGTGAGCAAGTTGAATATAGATGTATGTGCCGAATTGTAAGCGAGAGATACCTGGGATAGATGAGGAAGCCGAAGTCAATCCGTAGCCGTCATGGCTGTGTGGCTTGAGTTTATATTATCCAGTTATCCAGTAGGGATTTGAAGTTCAAACAAATGAATGTGTATAGCAAATGAAACTTGCAAACAGAAGAGATTCTGTTGAGAGGATATATCTATTTCATATACTGGTTGATGCACTCGTTTTTACTTATTCATGACAATCATTCTGTCTTGAAATTGTCTCGATTTATCTCTCATTTTGTGCAACACCGTTCGTCATGGGATTTTGAACTTAATTATTCTTGGTTCGTTTCATTACGTCCTTTTTTTGTCAATGGATGCATTTATTCACTATTGTTTGTATTTGTGTTTGTATAAGTAAATATATGTATTTACTATTATTTCAAGAGTCACTTTGGAGCATAAAAAGATTTTTATGAGTTGCAAATTTTATTGATTCATAAGTGACAATTGTGAATTGCTTGAATTCATCGACGAATCTGAACATATCTAAAATGATACGACAATAGGTTTATGTAGTAATTCAGCGGACGGAATCATATACTGTGGCGTTTGTGGCTTGCATTGTGTGCAATCTCCAAGATTCTCTTACCCTTCATGTTTCCATCGTCGTACCATGATGTGGCTACTATAAGAGGGAGCTTGAGATTCTACGGAATTTCTGCAATGCGTTGATCTAGCAATACGGACATCAAACAAACGAATAAAGGTATGGAACACCTTCACCTCCTTCGGAGTTGATTTATTCAGTTTGCAGCAATGATATGTAACCCACGATTTTCTAGTTGTTAGAGGAATTTTCTCATACTCCCCAAAATGTGACAAGAATTTCTAGATCATGAATACACATACTTTTGGATATGATGGAATGAGTTGATTAGAATTGGAACGAAAATGAATTCAAATCGAAAATATCGATTGTGCAAAATATTATTTATAGAGCAGATTAACTTCGACAAAGATTTTTTGTTTTGACATGACGTACTACTATAATATTCGATTACATTCAAGAATATATTCATTAATAATTGGGAAATTGCTTCTGGTTACTTTTTTGTAGATATCCATCAATTACAATTTCCTATTACTAAGGGAATCTGCAAGTATTTATTCATTTATGTAAGTACCTTGGGAAAATTGAAGAGACGCAGCTCTCATTTTATCTCATGATATCTGTTACAATTTTATATGGCTGGGGCTAAAGCCATTAACAGGTTTAATCAATAATAATTGGAGATGCGCAATCCGTTTCAATAAAAATTGTTTGTATCCATAAGAAACCTATAAGTTGAAAAGATTTTTTGACAACCGTCATATCCTGAGACCTAATTCTGTAGTCTCAAATTGGAAACAAGATTTCTAAGGTTATTTCACACCTCATCGAAATTCAGTGAATAATACTTATTATTTTTAACTCAATTGAATATCCATACCCCAGTCAATAGTATGAAAGTTATTGTTAATGTATATTCTCGTGTCTTCTAATCACTCAATTCTTAATTACCCACAAATTATAATTTCAAATCGTGGAAATGACAAAAAATGGGAATCAATCACGGAACCGTTTTCAAATAAACACAATATGAATCATAATACACTGCCGTAAAGAAGTCATATAATTGCATCAAACCTTGAGTAGGATGGAAATAGGAGCTGATCTATGTTACGCATAATAGAGTAAGAAATCCTGCGGAGGTTCTGTATCTAAGTTTATCGTAAAATAAAATCAAACAATGTTGTGTTGAGTGGAAAAAACATGAAAATGCTTTGATGAGTTCAATTCTTGATTTATAATGGTTCTCTAGATTTAATACAGAATTGATAGGCCCACGAAATTAATAAGATGTTTAATCGACTATTATATTACATTTGGAGTTTATATATAAACTATAGGTGATTCTTTACTTATTATTCGATTTCATACTTTGTATGTGTAAGAATGTAACAAATCAATTAGAATGACAAGAATTCTCGTTAATTTGGATAACGTAGGATATAATTTGTAAATATGGGGCTTTCCACGAGAAACCGGCCACTCATCTGACTTTGCATCTCCGATTTTTTTGATAAGTGTTTAACTTATAGTACCCATTGAGAAAAGTTTTCATGATTTTTTGGAATTTTTTTTGTCCAGCCGTTTTCGAGATATCGATTTTCGAAAAAAATGGCACTTTTTTTTCAAATGCCTGTAACTTTGCGAAAAATGGGCCAATTGGGACGATTTTTTTTAATTTTCCCTTTTTACAGCACTTTTAGAATATGAAGTCAAAAAAATTTTCAAAATCGTATTTTTATAAAATTTTTGAGTTTGAATTATTAAATGTTGATTTCCAAAGAACACGTAGCAATCGTTTTTGATGAATCGAAATTTTTCGTAAAGTTACATGCATTTGAAAAAAGAGCCATTGTTTCGAAAATCGATATCTCGAAAACGGCTGGACAGAAAAAAATTCCAAAAAATCATGAAGGTCTTTCTCAATGGGTACTATAAGCTAAAAAATTATCAAAAAAATCGGAGATGCAAAGTCAGATGAGTGGCTGGTTTCGCGTGAAATGCCTCATATACAAATGTAACATATATTTTGGAAAGCACAATATTTGTTTGGAATGATTGAAATGCATTCATCAGATAAATGTTAATACAATAATCATTCCGATTTTATAGGAAGTTTCGAATGAAACCGAATTGGTATGAATATTTTTTGTGACATGAGTCGTAGTTGTTGAGATATGACAAGCGAAAAAAAAGCACCCAAAACACCTTCGACCATTTGTTTGAATAATATAACATTGTGAAACAGGGGATAAGTTTTCAGAGAATTAATTTTCATTATGAAATAAACTATTAAAAAAAATGCTTCATCAAACATTCCACACAGACATTTGCTAAAATATGATATTTAACGACTGGATTAATTGTACAATATTATTAATCAAGCGTTACCATTGATAACTTAATGTAATGATGAAGTTTCATGACATAAGTGTCCATAGAATTATCTAGGAAATGAGAACTATAGTTGTCGAAGATCTTGTGACGGCCTAGGCCGCACACAGACAGTAAAATCCCCAAGGCTAGTTGGTGCCCGTGAAATAATGCACGGGTGCC
>JAQQBS010000001.1:10995158-11039734 GCA_030347275.1 Microctonus aethiopoides
AAATGTTGTTGAGGAGAAATTGAGCCTAAAACGGGTATTTGAGGACAAAAACCGCACCAATTTTTCGACTCGGGATAAATAAACGATATGCCAAACTTCAAGAAGATTGAACAAGTTATTCAATAAGAAAAAAAAAAGATCAAAATTAGTTAAAATTCACGGGTCTATTTGTATCTCCCACCTGAACTCTCCATGGATTCGTGCAACTTTCAGGTCACATTTCAATTTATCGACATTTCACCAAATAATTATAGCTTTTTCTATAAGATGGCTTATCGATCTTAATTCTATAATGTTGCCAAGATAAAATTGGTTAAATGGAAAATTTCTTTTTCCATTTGCATATATAGGCAATAATAATTAATTATTTTTCGTTTCTCTAATTTTTTTGGATTCAAAATAAAAATTCGGTCCATAGAGGTTTCATTTATTTGCCAGTTTGATTGGGAAATCAAAGCCTTAAAATGTTGATATTTTTCATATTTTAAAAATACGAATGTGGTTCTACTTTACATATGACTTTCTAAAGTAGTTAGATTACAATGAGAAGTACTATAGCTAGTTTTGTATCTATCATTTTTTTCGTAAGATATTTCTTTTCTCATGAATGTACACAAAAAAAAAATACAGACAATGTCATGATTTCGATATCTATTTCAATCAAAAATCGAATTCTCACATAATTTTGCACTTTGTCTTTCTCCGCAGTATGGCTTCCTGATATGTACACAAATTATGTACACATATTCAGTTTTTCTTGTGTAGCCAAGCGTGCCATTTTACGGTTCATTTGTTTAAGGCGATTGTACATGTATGAGATATACCGAAAGTAAATATTCACGAATAGTAATGCAGAAAAAAATTTTGAAATTTGATTTTTCGCCGAATCACATATCGGATTCAGGTTTGACGAAGCGATTCATCGTTCCTACAATAAGATTGTTTATGTACAAATTTGCAGATTCTTCGGTCTAGTCACTTCGACGATCCCACATTTCATATTGAATGCATCCGTTTATCTACTCAGAAACATAAATCGATAGAATGTAGTTTTTATGATCAGGAAGACAGAAAAAAAGCGAAACTGTCAAAATTAACTGCGAAAAACAAGCGAAACTGTATAGATTTTGTTCAATATATGTAGGATAAAGGAGGAGGCGAGACGAATCGCTCCGAGAACTTAGGCTTTTCCAGTATTATATTTCATTTTATTTTATGTCATTCTATTTTATTTTATCTTGGAAACATATTTTATTTTAAGTGATAATTTACAGCGAAAAAAAAATAAACTCTTTCCTTAGTCCATATGGCCTCTTGCCTATTGTGAGCGAATGGCGAGGCTAATAAAACATGTGGTCCCAGGTTTTAATTTTTTTTGCATAGGTATGCCATTGTCTCATTTATTGCATCCAAGATGCAATTGTTGGTGAACATGTGTGATGGGGATGTTTGTAACGAATTCGGGGGTGATTTGGAAAGGGCAGAAGACTTTGAAATCTGGACAGTGTGGGCAGTAAGAGTTGAAGAGTTGTCGAGCGCGGACAAGATGGGTCCGTTCTCACATACGCGCATCAATAGATGTTCACAGATGTGTAACTATTTTCAGTTTTATTAACGGTGTAACTTTTTGTATTCTCGCTTAATAATATTTTTTTTATCGAATAAATAAATAATAACATATTTTTATCTAAATAAAAAAATAAAACCATCTACCCTCTGATACCATTACCTATCCCTACATATATATCAATACATTTAATTTCTTTCATTTTATTTCCAATCAAGGTAATTTTTACTACATAATGTAGTTATATATATTCTATACAACTTAGAGAAATTGATCTAATTTTTTTGCAATGAACCTTCGACTGTATCACTGTTTTTTCACTAAGATCATCAAATTTGTATCGTTGGTCTTTCAAAGAATAGTGAAAATTTCTGAAGATATCAATTCTTACCACATATAGAAGAGGATCTGGAATGTTCACATGAAAAAACTAAGGGAGGATGAGACTTTTTACTTGTGGGCATAAAAATTTCCGTCAATTACTAAATTAACGGAAAACTTGTACTAACAAGACTAGGAACAGTTCAAGTTTTCGTTGTTCCTTGAAATATTCATGATACATACGACGTTAATAAATAATTTACTTCTCCACATTGTTACAACAGTAATTGTAATTTTTACTATAATTTTTTTTTTCAACTAAATACCGAAATCATTTTTTTTTTGCCTTGTGAATGTCAAAGAATACTATTGTCGCCGATTATACATACGATATTTCAATTTCCACCACGAATGTATATACTACTTGCAAAGATACGTGCCGAGCTGTCACCATTGAAATAATATTCGTGGCATGAAAAAAGTTTCCAACAAACTAAGTATTTTGATACCAAGATGTACGGGACTGTAAAATTGATAATAATAAAAAGGGCGCATTGGTAAAGCGAATGGAATAGAAAGAAAGTGTAAAAAAGGAGGATGAGGAGAGAAGAAAAATGTGTAAAGAAAGATGGAACGTTGATGATCGATACCAAAAATAAGACAAATCGAAAATTCTTTTAACTTTCTAACAATCTTGCGCGCTTCACAACTTTTATCCTGGAGTTATTTTTAATTCGGGAAAATTTTAGGATGTAAAAAATGAAGTGAAAGTATACGTATCTCAAGACTACAAAGTGAATAAAGTATAATGCTGCGATTCAGGCTATGAAGGCTGCCGCAATAAGTTTTAAACGACTCGCGAACCTGCCAACTATGCATCCAGTTTTTTTTTTTTTTTACATGTAGGTATACATGTACGTCTCATATTTTCATTTTATAATTCGTTGTAAATTGAATGATGAGATAAACTCAAAGTACGTATTAAGTACTTATGTTGTATCATTTTTGATAAATTGACAGTAGAATACTAGTCCAAGCTATATGTACAATCAAAATGATGTTATTGAAACTTTGATTTTCGTAATTCATAATTTTTAAGGAATCTATAGAATACAAATCATCTATATATTCGTCCAACACGAATTAAGCCCTCATTCCAGTGGTAGATACCTCACTTTGGTGTATTATATAGAGTTGGTATGCATGAGCGCAAATAAGTGATTTAATACGTTACAGAATGAAATATTAATAATTTTGTAAATCAATTCTGACAGACTAAGATGTTGTGTGTCGTAGCCGGAATTATTACATAAAAGCATTTTGTGTTATAATGTAGTTTATTTGAAGGTGGAGAAATTTCTAGGTGTAGAAAAAAAATATTAATAGAGACGATAAATTAGGTTCGATGTTTACAATATACATTTGGTTGAACGAACACTTGACGTTTAAGAGGATTGAAAACTAATAATCTGGAAAATAAATTGTTTATGTATCGAAGGAATGTTGGAGAATATCCATTGAACATGATGTTGTACTGCCCTGTTATGTTTTGCCAGAAAATATCCAATCTGAAAATGGAGACAAGATATCGACTATAAAAATAATCAATAATTCCGATACAACAGAATATCTCATATGTAGCAACTTTCAAAAAGTTTGAGTTCAATTTTCGTATTGTGATAGTTGGGCTCATGTTAAGTTAAGCACATAGAAGAAAATTTTGTGTAAAAGTCCACTTACAATTTGTGTCAATTGTTCTGAAGGCAAATTTGATATGAATTTTCAACGCAAGAATTTGTATCGAAACAGAAAAATAATTTTACGTGAAATGGATGATATTTCTTTTTGAATTGCACACCAAATTTTTGCCTCTCAAACTATGTACATTTTGAGTCAGCATATTTATTGATTTTTGTGAGTGTTAAACATATCATCGAAGTTAAATCGAGTAGCATGAATAAATTAGTGTTATTTTAACATCATTTTTCAAGTTGAATTAGTGAAAGAAAAATTCTAACACAAATTCTGAGTAGACTTTTACCTAAAATTTTTTTATGGTGTGTGTCTTGCCATATTTTTGTTTCAAAAAAGTTTCATTTACTTCAAAGTCACTTTTCCTAGTACTTAATAATAGTGTATAACTAAAATTATTGCAAACCATTCGGTATTACTTTAATCTCATCTTTTATATTTCTATGTATTAAATATTCATTTGTAATTGATGACCGGTAGAATTGTACAGAGGATAAAATTATTGCCATGAAAAAGAAGCACTTATGCTAAACTCTATGCTTGTGAGAAATACAGCTGGAGATATCCAAATGTCATCTCTGAGCAAAAATCAACGTATCCCACCATACATTTTCAGTATGCGAATTTCGATATTTGAAATTATCCTAATTGCGTCTTTCGTCATAAGACATAACGGAAATAAGCAGTTGTAATTTATATGTATGAGGTTCCATTTACGACAATTTTTAATGCCATCGAGCTAAGCATTACTGAGATATAGTAATCTCGGTGCCTACGCTTTTGTTGCTGCGTGAAGACTTGACGTAAGACACAACTGCTGAACCCTATACTTTCTGAAAATAAATCAGTGAAATACTCACTGAATTCTGCAGTCATTTCGAACTCGCTGATAGATCATATTGACTTTCCTCTATTATCGATTGCAGTACTCTGATAGTTTGATTGATTTTGAAAATGGCAATGTGACACTGGAAAATGTCAACACCGACTACGATACAGACCATTCATTTTTGCAGCAATTTTTGTTTTTTTAATTTATGTAAAATCAAGGTTTTTCAATTTTATATATTTATATACATATATATATTCGGGAAAATAGGTTATTATTATTCATGTTCAACTTTTATTAAGTTTCTTTTAGTGATATTTATTCTTGAATAAAAATAAGTCCACAAACTTCTTTGCCTACTGCTTCTCAAATACGTTGGTTTAGATATGTAAATAAAATTATTTCACTGTGATAACAGTGATAAGTTGTACTCATATGTACTATGCATGCATAAATTTAATTCGTGGTTTATCACTGATTCATAGTTACACATTTATTACTATCAAAATCAGTCAATATACACGGTGAATAAGCAACTTCTCACTGATTTTTTTTTTCAGAGAGTATAGTCTAGTTTTAATATATTGACGAGAGTGAACGTCTCATTTGAGCGGAAAAAGACTATATTAAAATTTCCATTATTAGTAGTGAATGATGAATGAATGAATTCAGAATACATATGAAATACATAAGGGAAAGTAGCCCCAAATGGCATACTAGAGTAAAACGGCATATTAGCGATTTTATAATTCCTGCTCAATTGTGGTACTGGCAACATGGTTCTAATGAGGTAAAATCACTTCAAGGACCACTCACGAAAATTGTAACATTGTATCTGAACCCAGTTGTATGCCAGCCACCATTATTGCATATTTCTCTTCGTGAAATATTTTGTTTGTGCGTAGTTAAAATTAAAATATTCTTAACAAGTGAAGCAGATCAACAGAACTATAGGTGGGTACTTAGAAATAGGTTATATTTGATATGTTTTAATAGTTAGAAAATTATGATTTTGTCGTTAAGTACAAAAATTAATTATGTTTCCCAAAATAATGCCATGGGCCTAAAGCACGATATGCAGCTGTGAACTAAGACAACGTGTATGTCATTTTAAGCTGGCATGTATTTAATGTCTTTAATTTTAAATATGCCATGTTACCCATGGCAGTGAGGATAAAATGGTTAATGACAGTTTTTCTGTTTTTTTTGTCATACAATAAATTGTTGAAATGAACGGTGTTCTAGGTGTGTCAGTATATGAAAGTCATATTTTTGAAGCTTTAAAAAACTGGTATGCCATTTTGGGCATTTGCTTACATACCTTCGGATATACAGCAAGTTTATTCCGAACACATTATGTTTCTATATGTTAGATACATTTGATGTGTATCCTGAAAACGAATACTAAGAATACTTGTCTCCTGAACGAATTTTTAAATATAAGTGATTACCAGCAGAGACTCGTTTTCATACAGAACTTCCAGTAACGCAAATTTCAATGTATTTCTTTTTAACATAATGGAATTACAACTTCTGGAGGAAGAACTTAATGGTTGTTAGTGACAGTCATGAATTTTCTTTTGTTGTAGAAACGTTTCTATAAAGAGACTATTACTGGGTTGGGTGAACTCTGAGTTTATTAGATATGTGAATGAAAAATCAAAAAAAGATTGTGTAATATTTTTTTTGTAGCTAATTATTCTATGTGATAATAAGCGAACATGTTTAATTAATTTATTCATAAAAAATATTTCAAGCGTTCTGGTAGAGACTTGCGCTCCGAAAATATAAAGAGAGCAAGCGAACAATCAAATTCAAGAGTAATGTCAGAACTCAAAGTATATGCAACTGAAAATGTTAGTGACGCATAACGATACAAAGAATCCTTTAAAGCTTATGTTATTCTATGAAAATTTATTTATTTTTTATTTTTCATTTTACAGTTTATTTTGATTTTTTCAGTGCTTCTATCAGTCTTTCAGCTTTGAATCTGACAAGTATAGGCATTTGTTTAATATAATCTCGCCCAGTAAGCATGCCTCGGGTCTAGTGGCTTTCAGTAAAGAGGCTGGATCGGACAGCTACTATGGGAACACCAAAGAATTTCTTTATGCTTTGTATAACCATATTATATATACTTCAATCTCTGGCAGTAGTTACACTTTTTTTTTTTCATTCAGATACACATGAAGCCATACTATCCCTATTTTATCTACTTGTTGGATGGACGAATAGATTAAATTTTTCATCATTGAATAGAGATTTATAGTTTTCTGCTCAACACTAATGTTTTTTCGCCCTGCTAGGAATATGAAGAATATTCAACAAATACACTCATTAGACTTAAATGATATTGGATAATCAAAATGACATAGACTGATAATTAGCGTATCATTTTTTTTTTAATCTTTTTAAATGATTATGAATTTCTCTTTTCCCCCTTTTTCTGTCTGCAGGAAAAGTATGGGACAGTGGCTATAGTCCAGGAAAGCATGTGAAATAAAAATAAAATAAAGTTCACCATGGTAAAAGCAGAATATAAAGGGAGGCACATTGATGCCTGTATGTACCCATTAACGTTCTAAAGAGTTAACAAATTTATTTGTATACGTATGATTCTATTCCATTACAACTTTGTACGAGAGAAGTGGGCAGGGTAATATGGGCACGAGACGAATAAAAAGGTTAAAGAGTGAGAGAACTGGAAAGAGTGGAAACAGCATGAGACACAATTAGCATGGTGCATACAATGGAAAAACCAATGAGAATATGTATAGTGGTAACAGAAGTTTATTCTTTTTCGGCATACTTTAAAATAAAGGTATATTATTATATCATTATATTTTACATTTTAAAGTTAGTTTGTACACGTCATTCGCCAGATAGTGCTGTCAATCATACGATTATCAGACTAAATATAGATGAGTTTATTTCTATATTAATTAATGCATCAATTTCTGTGAAATTCACTTATTAATTACTTATGATTTCCCTGAGTTAATACATATTGATATTTTCACAGGTATATATATATTATATTATAAATAATGACCAAGTGTTTCATCTCTGGTAATCAATAATTTCATGGCTTTAGAGGCATTAAGGATGATGGAGTTGCACAAAGTTCAATAACATTATCAGACAGGTATTTAAACTGATTTTGAAAGTTTGAGTGCATGGTTATCATGACAAATAGAATTTCTATTGAATAGCGGATCAAGATCTACTCAAGGATAACAAAATGACTTACACGGCCCTGCTCAAATTCAACTACAATGTGTGAAGACTTGCATGGTCAAGACCTGATATGATTCCGTTGAGCAGGTCCGTATCAAAATGATACTCGAACGCGATCTAACCGAAAAACTTTAGCCCAGGGCCTTTATATTATTTATATCATATAGTTCATCATTTTCTGCATATATTATTTTATTACGGATGTGGAAATTTTTTTTGATGCATTCACACAAAATTCGCTAGATAGTAAACGAGTCTGAACCGTCATACTCGGTTATGTAACGTAACCATTCGGATGAACTCAGTTCGAGTTGACTTCAATGAAGCAAGAGATTGATTGATTGATTGATATGTTTATTATGCCCTAGCAATTAGCTGTGGGGCAAAAAGATACAATAGTACACATACAAGCAAGTACAAAAAATATAGTAAACATTAACGAGTTTATACAGTAGGCGAAAAAAATTTGTGTTGCAGTTGAAAAATAGATTATTTATATATAGCTGAGGTAGGATAAATTTAAGTGTAGTTGTAAAAATGTAACGAGAATTTAATAAACAATACATAATTGAAAGACACGAATGTATGCTGATAGAGACAAGGATTTTGAATAGCAAAAAATGAAAGAAAGAGAGGGAGTTCATTTTTCCTGGCATTGCAAGTTTTGAACGCAAATATTTCGGAAACTCTCAATTCCAGCAAACAAGACAAAGTGTAAAATTTTTGCGTAAAAAAGTCAAAACTTTCCAAATTTTGTGTTGAAATTTCTGTATCTGTATCGATAAAAATATTTGAGTAAATCAAACCCCTCTCTTACAAAAGCAATCCTTGCAAAGCAGATTCGCCCTTTTTAATATCATCATTGAGTTTAGGACAGAAAAATATGCGATAATAATACCGCATTTCAAAAACATAGATCTTCCGCTGTTCTAGAAATTAAATAAAAACTATCTTTTTAATCTGACGTTTGAATAAGGATATACAATTTCCTTACGGAGTGTTTTATATATAGCATACGTTTATATAAATTTCTTTTCTTATTTTGATAAGTATCACTTTGATGCAGCTGCCGTTTCTTATAACGTGTCTAACTTATCTGTGCCTCAATATTGGGAATGATTTCTTAATTTTGTTATGGCATTTGTATACATGAACTTCAGGGGGGTTTTTAATCCTTTACGCATTTTATCTGAAAATGAATTTTTATCTGACTAATCTTCGTCAAAATATAAAAGCGGTACCTATTGTTGAGAAAAGACTGAAATTATGAGTGAATCCAAGTGAAAATAATGGATTCGTTTGAGGGATTCAAATTTCGGAAAATAAATTATGAAAATTTATTATGAAGAATTTTTCGTTCAGTTGTGAACAATCAACAAATAACAGATACACTATAGTGAGAATAAATGTAGAATTTCATAATGATGGTCAACAAATTTTCAGTCAGAATATACCTACATAATGAGAAAGAGAACTCAAAAAAGAAAATTTGAATATATAACAAAAAAAAGCAAATGAATTGATGTGCTCTGCTAATAAATAATTGGAAAATAAATTTTTTTTTTTTTCAAAAAATGAAATATGCTCTTTCCTCAATATATGAAAAGCCTTAAAAATGACTTGCGTTTAGTGAAAGTGTTGAGGGCAGGTTAAAATGACATTAAAACAAAACCTGTATTAGCGTTTTAACACATCAGTCGATGAGGAGTTGGAGATTCTATGAAAAGCATTTAATTTACGACTCTGGAGTTTTCCCAGTTATTTTGTACAGACAGTTACAGAGTTACTTACACGAAAAATATTTCAGTAAGCTGTTACCGATCAGATATTTGGCTGAGGTTTACCGTCACTTTATCAGCATACAGCTTGCTTGCAACTTTACCTATTCGGCTGTTGTGCCAGCATCTTAGCGCAGTAGTATTACTCGTGGGAATAAGGAATATGATACGAACTGACATGTCTCTCAACTATGCTCTGGAAACATTGAAAGTTTTGCGACTTGTCAAGTCAGACGCTTATCGTTGGAAAAATTGAAAAATGCAAAAGTAGGTCTAGTCGAAAAAGAATTATATTTTCATTCATTATTATCAATGTTGAGAAACTATCGAAATATAGACACAATGTATCCCAGAAAACAGTCATTCTTGCTATTTTCTGGAACAACCATTTTGATGACATTTCAGAATAGTAGCTCTGATCTCATATCTAGTTTCAATCTACATCGTTGCATGATTCAAATGTTAACATTTCGTGAGAAGTTGGTTCTATAGTTACAGTGAGTTTCATACAGGAGGGTAATGAAATAAAATGTAACGAGATGAATTACAGGAAAATTACAATCAATAATGCAATTTTATTCGATGCTTCATGCTTATAGGAATTTTCAATTATGTAACCATTTTACTCGATTCATTTCCCATTGACTAGAATAAAGAAAAATATTTTCGCACTTTATATTTATTGGGTAATAATTTTATATTCACTGTCAATTGTTGTGCTTTTTGTATTTGTTTTGGTTTTAGTTTTATTAGCATGATCGTGATCATTAGCACACTAATGAGCATCACTAAATCTTGAGGAGGATCGAAATGGAAATCGATATAATATGTATAATGCTCGTTATATTTTTGTTGTTATATAACTTTATTTAAGGATTCGGTATATATAATAAATTTTAGAATCATTTCGCTGTAAACCAAAGTTTTGTTTTATTAATTTTATTCTGTACATTTCTTACCTGTAACCAAAGAAACAACATTTAAAGTTTATCGATCACTACGTTCTCTATTTACAGGTTGTTTTACTTGAATCAAATTTACTAATTTTTTTATTCTTCTCTACTTTACGTTGCCACGTGGGTGAACTAATTTTTCTTCACTTATGTGCGTAAGTTCGTTTCATCAATACGCACAGCAGCGCGGAAAAATTGGAATCCAATCGAGGAAGTAATAACTTTCTTATATATATAATAGTAGTTGAAGATTCTATGGAGGTTTCGTGTCCAAATCTATTGTGTAATAAAATAAGTCGATGTTGTAATTAGTATTATCAGTACCGAAAGTAGGTTCAAATCTCGATTTATGGAAGTATACCAAATTTAATGTAGGATTTATAGATCGACAAGGATAATAGAAGGTTCAATTAATCAAACATTAGCAACTTCTTCCGGAAATTAAAATTAGTTTCAACGCATTCACACTGAGGCAAAACTGAAATGAAGCAAGCGGAGATTACAAGAAACTTGGCTGTACTATTTTCGAAATCAATCGATTGAAAACTCGAGTAATTTGTACTTCTGCTGTACCAAATGAGGACTAGGCAAGCAATACGCACCTTCGAAAGAAAAATTCATGTTAGTATTCCTATCAAAAATTCTATAATGAATTCCAAACAAATCACTCTTTTTTTATCAGAGGTATTACAACCATTTCCATTTGAGTGCTCCTTTATATATTTAACTGCTCATCAATAATAACTTTGTTATTCATAGAATCTGCCAGCTGTTTACGCATGAAGAAAATTAATTCAATTCATTCACTTCATTTCACGATCATCCACTTAAAGTCTCCTTCAAGAAAGTTGAATTGATCCATTCAACATTTAATTACATATTGCCCATAATAATATACTTTATAGAATATATTACAAAAGTTATATACTCATTTTCTGAATAATTTTAACCAGACATCGTTACTAATCCATCGCATTTTCCTCGACAAATCGCAATGTCTCGACCTGGCTTGCGTTACGTGATCTCGTAAAAATGTTAATAGCTGCTAGCTAGATATCGCTAGTAGAATTTGAGGCGACCTTCCACACCTCAATATATCTATTTGCTGAAGGTGAAGCGACTCGAAAGGAGCATCTAGAAGTAGATACGTGGCACCACGTGCGATGGATACAGGGACCAAAAGGGAGTTAAAAGAAGATGACAAAAGAGAAGAAGGGAATGGGAGTGCGAGGAGGATGACGAAAAAGAGAGAGGGAGTAAACTCAACAAGACAGGCGAGACAAGATAAGTCTGTGTACTTCCTAGCTCGTCTACCCTTGGATTTTCATCTCGTCTTATTTTTTCCTCTCAGCCATTGCTTGTCCCGTTGCAACACGACTCGCGTGCATCGAACTATAGTATATAGTTTGCAGCTTCAGAAGCTATCTTCCCGCACTCCAGAATCTCTTCCAGCGAACTCTTTTGTGAGTTTTTATCCTTGTCCTTTTTTTTTTTTTTTCTAGTAGTTCGTCCTTTATTTTTTCTTCATTCTTTTTTTTTCACACTCCTCGCATAACGTTCTATACTCTTGAACATGCCATTTGTCCAGAGTTTATGACCATTTTGGAGGATTCGAGAAGTTATCAACATCGTAGTTGATGATGTGTATTTCAGCACCTCGAAAACTATTTCCTTTTCAGTAGTAAAATACTCCGATCATGGGACACTGTGAAGACTATAATATAGGTACATGAACTTTTATGCTCGGATATATGGAATTCATTATTTTTTAAGAAAGCCAAGCAACTCTCAATTTTTTTACACGGGAGAACGTTTGTATGATACTTTTGTGAATATCCCATGTGTAACGTTGGCTGAATTGGCATATTCCAGTCGAATTATATTTTTTGCTAATATAAAATAAGGATAATTAGTATATTATAACATCAACTAATCATGTATCAGAAGAATATGTAACACATTGTATGACCAAAGCTTGATTTTATTTATCTGATTAGAACCATATTAAACTGACAGATGAAGACACTCTGAAGGTAAAAATATTTTGCGTTACGCAAATCAGATATCCAAATCAGGACTGAAAAAAGTTTTCCTTTGGATTTTTGATTGTTTATTCTATATATTATAATATGCCCTGGACATATATTGCATTTTCATTATTTACAATCATGCAATTGTATGATTCGAGAAAATAATGTCAAAGTAAAAGTCGAATTCGTATGCTTAACATTGTTGTCAACTGTAGAATATAAAATTTTATATTTCTCAAAGATCGAATTTTTCATGTACAAGAATGATAAAATCGGTTTTATTAACACAAATTAGCTCATATGCAATTAATATTATATTAGTAATACAATAATTTTTGAATGTTTTTTTATTATTGATATAAGCTCTGTTGAAATGTGGTGACATTTTTTCTACACAATTTATATCCAAAAGTTAGATTTAACATTTCGATTTAACACGAATACTATCTTAAACACTGGCAAGTAAGATTCCAAAAATATGTCGGATTTTTACACAAATTTTTTTAGTGCGTATGTATGTATATACATATGAACATGTATACATATCACGTTCAGCCTTGTGTGCCATTGCCACGTTTCTCACATTCCGAAAATTCAATTGATGAATTAATCAAATTATTTATTGAATAAATGAAATCATATAGTTGGAAAATCTGGGATTTTAAGATTCTAATTTCTGGCGATCCCGATAATTTCCAATTCACATTTCAATTTCTTCAAAAAACTGTATACTTTCATCATCAGTTCATAAAAATTCACTCAATCAATTAGTTATGTAACGGAAGCAATTGCTAAGTAAATATTCAACAATATTTGTCGATTTTCATGAATATCTTTTTTCTCAATGTATATAAAATATGTAAACTTATGGGTTATGCTGTCAAATATATATATCATATTCATGGTCAGACATGTCTTATTTATAGGTATTTTACATCAAGATATGTGCTCTGAGTGCATGAATCATGAGAAAAAGTTATATCGTTTGAAGATATATGGAAATCATATTCTTGAAGTTATATTGAATTATTTCATATAAATAGTATTCTCACTGAGATTTCACTTGAATAAAAGTTGTATAACATTGTGTGTGTGTGATCAGATTGTTGGCAGTATTGCTAGTTGCCTGAAAGGTGATATAAGCATTTACTGTTCGTGACATTCATGAGGAAATCTAGTGAACCCTTACGATCATTTTGCATTATTTTATGCAAATGGAACTTAATAGTATGTTCTGCCCACTTTGATTTTATATCATTATTGATTTGATAATTTTTCATCCTATTTTATTATATTTTTTTTCTTCAATTGTAAGTGTTCAGTCATGTTCGTGAGGAATTTTTCTGATTCTGTCGATCAAAAATATATAGGAAATGATGGTGATATATAAATGAATAAGTTGTAATTTTTATTTTAATGCATTCACAAGCTTGATTTTTTGTCAGATGCATGTAAATATTTATTTAATTCAATCACGAAAATGTTCAATGATCCCGAGTCGAAATTTTTGTCCTTCTGAAGTACTCCAAATAATCGAATGGACATCTTATTATCCTCGTCGGCCCTACCATTCCTACATTGAACCTCGAAAACCTATATAAATCGACATTTGAATCTACTTTGGTGTTCTTTAGACCTAGCACAAGATTGTCTTATTTTATATTTTGATAAACTGAGATGCTGAACCTCCGCAAGATCTCTTACTCCTATAATATTCAATAAAATCAGCTCTCAACACCTCGTGCAGTCATTAAACAAATGAGTCGCGTAGTAGTGACGCACACACCAACATCTTGGATGCATACTTTTATGCAGTCTGACGATTGCATTAATGGCGGAAGCTAAATGCAAAATGAATAAATTTGTGGCAATATATTTGTCCAGAGTGAATTGCTTATTAGTGAAGAAAAAAAACGAAAAAATGGGTCGAAAAACAAAATATGCGTTGATATGGTGGTTGACAGGTCACATAAAGACATGGTGAAAATTTTTTAATACAGCAAAGATTTTGGATTATTCACGTGACAGATAGTGATGAAAAAAAAATAATAAATTGAAATATGAGAAGCAAAAATAATATCATTGAATCGTAATAAAAACATTGATTTAAATTGTGAATATGTTCTCATTCTCATTTATTTTCTCCATGTTCCCCAATTTTTATGATTTACTTCTCATCATTGACATTTTTTTCATCATTTCTTCTTGCTGTTCCACAAATGCATTTGTTACACTCAAAAGTAGGATAGTTAAAACATTAGGATCTGAAGGGTCTATGTAGGTTTATTTTCAGGTCCTCCTTTGCACCTTAGAATAGAAGATTTGGCATTATGTGACTACTTCGAGGTGTTGAGGAGGAGTTGCATTTCCTATTAAAATATATCCAAACAACCTTCTTTGCTCCTGAAGAATCTCACGAAATGCCAATTGTAAGGTTTAAAATAGGACCTAAATTTTGACTCAGGATGTGATGGAAAATAAGTAAAATATATTTGACTAGCCAACACGTTGCAAACAAAAAGAATATTGCAAGTGTCAATAAAGAAAATATAAAGTTTAGAATAAATACAAATTATTGTTGATAGCAATTATGTTCGATTTTATGCATTTTAAATACTGATTCAAGAATAAATGACCGATTACATATTGTGATTTTATAACGTGCATGTGAGCCAAGATGGCTACGCCATGCGGCGAATATCAATGAGGATGCACAAAAATTGATTGAGTCTTTTTAATTCACAATTAACTTCACTTATTTTTGTTCTTAATGATAGAGACTTCACAATAATTTAATCATAAGATGAGCTGATGACGCGAGTTTTTACTATATTTGTAATGAATAAAATGCAGTTTCATGATAAATAAGCATATTCATACGTAACGCAGCTTGATGGATGTCAGAGATTCGCAAACAACGCGTTACATATTGCTGCAATATAATTTCGCAGTTGCAAAGGATTATAGGGTTGGTGAAAGATTGTCCATAATTTCAGAGATGGTACGTGCATACAGGTTATCTTTGGATGTACCAATGACCCTGAAGCTCGATATGACAGCAAGAAAGAGTACATAGTATTTTGGTGGTAGTGCTGTATATCCAATTAGGACTAGGGTCAAATGTACAAAAGCATATTATTCTACAAGGAAAATAGCGCAGATGGAACGTGGTACATATAGTCCAGGGTTCACATTTGCCTTCCTGAATATACATACAATAGATGTATAGGTATGAGTCGTTGAAATATCTATGTAGGTAAAGCGTTTGGGGAATGACATTGCATATCCCCGAGAGCCTTTTTGTTTCCAGTCCTGTATGAAAGTCAGCGAAGTAACGAGAGGTCGCTCTAGGGGTTTACATGACAACGCATCAACTCACTTGGTCAGATAAAACATTCAGAATTTTGAAATTATGTTTATACATGTTTATACTATTGTGATAATTATATAAATATGCGATGAACATATTAAAAATAATATTATATTTATGACAAATAAAACGGTTTATCATGAATTGGTTATGTGAGAATTATGAAGTTCCCACTATAAGAAATTAGAAATGTTAAAACTTCATTTCAAGAAAAATTTCAAAGGCGTGAACCAACGATCAAACTTTGACCAACATTTGTTCGGATTCTCGTTATTAATAATAGAAGCCCCATGAAAATCTATAAGTTAGTTACAAGAAATTTCTCGAACATGTCTCTGTAATCTTGCACATTTTTTGTTGTCGGAATTCAATGCTTAAAAGTATTGGAATTGAAGTTGAATTATTTTTTAGCTGATGAAAATGAATTGGACAAAATGCTCGAAACTAATAACAGAAGTGTACTTAAAACATCGTATAAAATATTTATAACTGAAGTAATTAATGAAATAACAGCATTGGTAGAACACTTGAATCTCTTAAAAAATGTGAAACAATTAAAGTATAGTAATAATTCGCATAAAATATATATACGCTAATAATTTCATCATGTGTATGAAATACATGTAGGATAAAGGAGGAGGCGAGACGAATCGCTCCGAGAACTTAGGCTTTTCCAGTATTATATTTCATTTTATTTTATGTCATTCTATTTTATTTTATCTTGGAAACATATTTTATTTTAAGTGATAATTTACAGCGAAAAAAAAAATAAACTCTTTCCTTAGTCCATATGGCCTCTTGCCTATTGTGAGCGAATGGCGAGGCTAATAAAACATGTGGTCCCAGACTTTAATTTTTTTTGCATAGGAATAGTGTATGCCATTGTCTCATTTATTGCATCCAAGATGCAATTGTTGGTGAACATGAATGATGGGGATGTTTGTAAGGAATTCGGGGGTGATTTGGAAAGGGCAGAAGACTTTGAAATCTGGACAGTGTGGGCAGTTAGAGTTGAAGAGTTGTCGAGCGCGGACAAGACGGGTCCGTTCTCACATACGCGCATCAATAGATGTTCACAGATGTGTAACTATTTTCAGTTTTATTAACTGTGTAACTTTTTGTATTCTCGCTTAATAATATTTTTTTATCGAATAAATAAATAATAACATATTTTTATCTAAATAAAAAAATAAAACCATCTACCCTCTGATACCATTACCTATCCCTACATACATTCATGAAGATTTAGCAATATTCGACTAGTTGGAGGCGTTAAGGAAGAGTTTTATTTAATATGAAAATATATCAATACTATTTTTTTTGTCACTGCAGAATCTTATCAAATGCCAATGATGAGGTTTAAAGTAGCATAAAAATTTTGACTCGGGTCCAATACGCATCGTGTTTGAGATAAACGTTAAGTCGACATAAAGTTAATGATTCTCCATGGGTCGATATTTAATGGGATCTTCGATACAACTATAGAATGAATTTTTGAACATATGATTAAATAACATACATACACTTGTACGCCTCTATTATCTTCATCTTCTGAATTTCCAGTTTCTTCCTCATAAAGAACGACGCAATAAAGTATAAATATACTTTTTTCCCTCTGAGTTTTCATCTTCAACGAATAGCTTTAGGTAACGATATTATTTGAAAATTCTAAAAATCATTATCACTCCTTAGAAATTTTTCATTCACAAAACAAGAAGTTACAATAGTAGCTACGTTGAAATAGGAATTATTTTCATGTGAAGATAGAAAATATTTCCCTTTCCTGGCGTGCAGGCTTGGGTCAATGATGATTACCAGGGTTCATATGGCAAAGACAAATTATTTATTTATTTAAATATGATATTATTTTTGTCAGCGACCAATTAATTTTCATCGAGAAAACTAATAAACTCTTCTAGATGTTTTCAATTCGTGGATAATGCAGTAATCGTTTTATAATTCTATAGAACAGGAGACAAACTCAACAAAACGTCAGATGACCGTATAATAAATTTTATTTTGACAATTTTAATCTTCAACGTTATTTTACACTCTCAATAATGATATGAATTAACACACAATTTAGGGACAATATCGACACACAAGTGAAGTGATTTGCAACACATAAATAAATTTGTTCAGTATTTTATAATCAATATAATTTCAATAGTTTAGACAGAAACATAAAGAATCAATATGCAATAAAACTTAAAGTTTGGCTTTGATAAGATTATTAATTTGCTCAATATTTAACAATTTCTCGATGAATTGTAATTATACATATATTTCCAGATTGTTCCAACAATAAATGACAAACTGAATTTTCAATAGTTCACCAGGAAAAAAAATTTGAATCAAGCTACGATTCAGACTTGACACAAATATTCTTGATACAAGTCTGAAATATGCTTGACTCAAGACAGTATACACATGTGTTAATTGAGTTGAATCAGTCGTCAAAAGGGGTAAGTCGAAAATAAACTTGATTTAAGTTTTTTCTAGTCTTGATTCAAGTCGTTTTTAGTCTTGATTCAAATCGTTCTTTTAGTCTTGATTCAAGTTGTTTTTAGTCTTGATCCAAAACTTCCAAAATCTTGATCGAAGGTTTTTTTAAGCTTGATTAAATTTTTTTTTAATTTTCAATGGGGATTTGATGAAATTATATTTACTCACTATTTTCTAAAAATAGAAATAAAAATCAGAAATAAGATAATTCAAAAAATGAATATAAGCTGTTTTTTTTTTTATGTTTATGTGACATTCATTACATGAATAGAATAACAACATAAAAACGACGCAGAACAATAATTTTATAGTTTTTGTATGGACTGTACGTTAGGGTGTGCCATTTTTGGGAAACTTTTTTTTTTCATCAAAAAATCGGGCTGAAGTCTTACTGGTCGGTAAAAAAAGAAGCCTGTTTGAAGCGAAGCTCTTAATTTTAATATTTAATGGTGGCTCTTCGCGATTTTCGTTTTTCCAATTAAATAACATGGGAAAAAAAATTTTTCAGGTTTTCCTTTTATATAATTCCGATATAATAATTTGATATGAATTCTAACAGCAAATATAATTTTTGGGCGTCAACTTTACAATTGCGCTCATAATGCAGAAGTGCTGGCGTGTTTAGACTATAATGGTCCGATCGTAAGGTTCGTTTTTCCCCTTTGTCACGTGATGATCTCGTACGTTGACAAGTTGAACTAGGTCTAGGTTCGATGGTAACGCATTTCCTTGATGCAATCTTTGTTGAATTATCGCATCCTTATCTGTTGCGTTCAGCTTCTATCGAAATGAATTCTTCTCACTCACTCTCATTTGTCAATATTTCACTTGTGGCGATATTTGCCGAAATATTAATTTCGTTTCTTTGATGAGCATTTATTAGCCAGGAACTGTTGTCATTAATTTGTTATGAATACGATTGATTCTCTTGATTCGACTTTAAATCTAATATGATATTATTTCACAAGTTTTATTTCGACTATTGGTGCCCGAGAATCAATTCGAGCGTTATAGGGAGAGGTCGACAATATTGCCTGTCACAACGTATATATATGTCTATTTTAGCCGAAAAATATTTCTCAGTTTTTTACTGATGTCGATTATACTGAAACGTGTGAAAATTGCCTCATCATAATTTGAATATATATCTATATATACCACTCATATATCTATCATATATCTATTATAACGGTTTTGTCCCTCAAACCAGCCACCGCTATATCGTTACCTTGCTGCTGATTGTCCAAAGGGATGCCACCCCGATTGCTTGAAATGGCTTAAAGATTATCGGGGAAATCTTATACAACAAAATACAATTTACAATACCGCAGCAAATCATGAAAAGAAAATAATGTTTTTATTTAATAATAATAATTGAAAAATAATCCGGATGTTGAAATAAAAATAATAGTGTCTTTCTTGAAAATAATAATGAAAATATCTTTTTTGACGAAATAATAAAATAAACTAAATGTTCTTAATTTTCGGCCGTGATGATTGACGGGTCTACGGCGGTGCGACAATAATTTCTCCAAATAAACAATAATTATTTAATTATAAATTTCACTCAATATAATAATCCGTATAACATTTAATAATTATTCCGTATAAACATTTCATAATAATTTCGTACGTTCACTCAATTCATCATTTATTACATTTCATTCAGCATACCTTCCTACATTTTTTACCAGGCGATAATTTTCCGTACACTCATGCATACAATTTACACTTTTCAACAGCAGCTTGCCTCTTCACGTATCTTATTATTTCTTTTTCGGCAGCGACTTATTTTCTCATTTCACAATTATTTATTTTTCACAGCAGCAGCTTTGACGTACAACTTTTATTTACTTTGGATCCGGATAACGACTAATTTAAAATATTATTTACAGAGTTGTTGATGACTACCAAGACTGGAATAAGCATTGTTGAGCGGCAGAAATGTTCTGAATAATGGCTATTCGCCACGTGTTGCTTTGCCCGGGGTCGGCTCAATCACGACTTGAGTGAATGAAAAATGCATCTCACTACAAGTTTTGACATGAATGTGATCCACTTATGACTTAGCAGACCGCAGACCATCCTTCAGCAGCTCCATTTTTACCATATTATTTTATCCCAACCATTATTCGTTTTCCTTATTTTCGATACACGCTTCTCCACACCACTTGCTTATCCCATCTCCATCCTGGTACTCCTGAGTCCTGGTAGTAGTCTTAGCACGTGTCTCGCTACGTCTTCGTCCGTTTTGTTCGGCTTGCCTCGTGGTCGTGCGTAAATATTCGTCTTTCCAAATTTTACGTCATTTTATATTTTTTTCGGCGCGAACATTCAAAACATTTTTTCACATTCATCCGTCCACTCTGACACACATACTAATTATTTTACATATTTC
Source organism: Microctonus aethiopoides (assembly GCA_030347275.1). Taxonomy (NCBI): domain Eukaryota; kingdom Metazoa; phylum Arthropoda; class Insecta; order Hymenoptera; family Braconidae; genus Microctonus; species Microctonus aethiopoides. The sequence continues at coordinate 11,015,899 of JAQQBS010000001.1, forward strand.
CGTACATCTAGATGTGTGGCAAGCCACCACATCACACTATATATGAACATCTATGCACCAATAGTGATCTGTTCCACTACAACAATTACTTCAATAATGTGAGTATTAATAATTTTTGAAAATTTATTCATCACTTAGTCATATTTTTTTTTTGTGTTCCTTTTATTTTTTCACCGAACGTTGCCCCACAAGACAACAGTGAAACATGCAAATGACATTACTTAATGTATTTCTCTCTCCTATTGAAATGGAGTCATTTATTTTGGGGAAATCGAAATTTTCATGGGATTTTGTCCTCCCCATCACACTTTCCTCCAAATCGAATGATAAAATCCTTATTTGTCTTTGTCTTCCTTTCACAAAACAATTGGGCAAAGAACTAACTCGAATGTTAGAGAGTGTCAACCAATCACTGTGATGGAGTATACTTGTACGATGGAGATGAGGAGTGAAGAAACCCAACTCGTCCGTAGAATTGGATGTTGACGTGCGACACTTTGATCCATTTGATCTTGCTTCAAACCAAAAACATTTTCCACACAAGATAAATTTACATGTCCTTGACGTCAATGGTGGAAAATTTTGCACATTTATTGCGATCAATTCTATCAAATCATATTGAACTCGTGATTTAGTTTTTGAGATTTTCAAGACAAAAGTGATTCATTGACTTATGATCCCTATTTCCATCTGTAGATCTAAAAAATTTAGAGCATGATATATGACTACGGTGACTATAAAACCTCAACTATTCACCATATACGTATATCTTTTTAAATCTATACCTGAACGTCAATTATTTTATTTTTTCTAAATATGATTATTTTTCTCAACAAGTATAAACAATTTCTGAATCATTCGACATCAACTGAGCTATTTTGAACTCAATTTAGGTCTTGAGATTCGGATGGCGATACATTTAGGCATGTATGTATCTTTTTTTACATTCGTATTTATATTCGTATCTACATTATGAACGTAGATACGAAAATATAAACGTTTTAAAATTGATCAAAGTCTAGAAACTCGGTTAATTTCTGAATCGTGAAAGAGAAGACCAATGTCTTGAGTGTTTCTAATTGGTCTCATTCTGCGTTTGTGAGTTCTAATATCATAACAGTAAAACTGAACCTAGATCACTTTTTATTAATTTGATTATAACTATAGTAGGTTTTGCAAATGATGAATGAATTTCATCGGCTGAATTGCAAAAATAAAATCAAGATTTTCAATAAATTTACAAAAATATGTAAGAAGTTTCACTTTATTGTACACATATATGCATTTTTATAAATTACAGAACATCAAGTTTTTTTGCGAAACAATTTAGTACATTGTGACAGGAAAATTGGTCAACTCACCCTATAACGCTCGAATGTAATTCTGGGGCGTCAATTGTCGAAATAAAATATTGTAAAGATATCGGAAATTATTATTTAACGTCAAATCAAAGATTCCATTGAAAAGAGAATCAATTTTAAAGTCAAAGAAAACAGATCGCTGTACAGTTCCTGGCTAAATAAATAATTATAAACAAATCGAAACTGATATTTCGCCGAATATCGCTGAAAGTAAAATAATTCCAGATAACGACATAAAAATTGACAAATGACAGCGAACGCGAAGAGTCCACCTAGATGGAATTCGAACGTCATAAACAAAGATGCGAGATGTCAACAAGAACTGCATTGAGCAAACGCATTGCCATCAAACTAGAACTTAACTCAACTTGTCAATGTATATGATAATCACGTGATGCCAAGACAAAGAGACAACGGACCTACGATCGGGCGATAGACGAAATGTGACTTCACTTCTGCTCTGCGAACCAACATGTAAAAGTCGACGCCTATAAAATATATTCGCGTAGAAATTATAAAATTATTGTAAAAGAATATAAAAATATAAAAATATCGTCAAAATTGTAGACGAATTATATTAAAGCTGAATATTGAAGAAAATATCCAATCTAAGGAGAATTGTCAAAATTCATTGGAATTATTATATTATTGATCAAATTTGGAAAATTATTATATTGGAACAAATTGGAAAAATTGTCAAAAGCCAAATAATTATAATAATAATAATTATAATAACCTAAGCCTAAATGTAAGTCGAAAATTCATATTGATTTATATTTTTTGTCTAAACTATTGAACTATTAATTAAAATTATTATTCATTCAATATTAATCATTTAAATTATATATTTGTCTGTGAAAATTTATTTCACGTATATGTGTCATTGTCGAACCAAATTGTGTGTGTAAAATTACTTAATTCATTCTATTCATTTATATGTGAAAATTGTTGTAAAATTATATGATATAATTATTATCGGAAAGGAATAAACGGGTCATCCGACGGTATCCACCCTGACATTGTATCATACTCGTCAAAAATTAACTAGAAAGTAAATCGTCAAATCAGTAATAGAGTTTATTGATTCTCGGGGAAAAATCAATTGGCGTCCAATAAATTCAATAAATAAATAAATGTTAATAATGAAATAAAAATTATTTTTCGCCATATGAACCCTGACGACCACTGACCCAGGCCGCACCAGGGAAAGGAAAAATAAAGTCCTGTTTCAACATATACGCAATTTTTGTGAGGTAAACATGCACATCGTAAATACACAATATATATTGTTAGGTCCTAGGGGACCTTTCGCCATCTTCATGACATCTGCGCTTTAGTCGCAGTGCATTCCTTTGAATACAATAACCAGCTCGCATTTCGAAATCTGTTTTTATTTTAATATAAAATCGAATAATATAGAATTTCACTTATTTAATGTAAAAGTAACTTCATGTTTTAGAAATATCTATTTTTAGTCGAATTCGAGAATTGTTTATTGCAAATTCTTTTGATTTCTAAGAAACATTTGAAAATGCTGATGAAAAATATTCAAAGCTAAGGTAAATTTTTTTTATGAAAACTAACACTCAACGAGCCTCGCCAGTTCACTTATACCATCGTCTACGATTACGGCAGTTCACTTGTACCATCACTTACGATCATACCAGTTCACTATCAATGACACAAATATCACAAACCAAGGGCAAATCTACAAATAATCAATCAACGATACTATTCCTACGACGAATCCAGAATCTCTACGACAATCCATATCCGTTCAGTGAGTCGCCGTTCCTCACTTCTCATTTCCAATAAATCATAATAATCCAAGCCCCCTACCAAATCATTTCAATCGTGAATCAGAATCGTAAAGTGAATTCAAATTAGTATTAAATAGACAATAATATTCAAACGTTCAGTAAATAAAGGAAATAAATTATCAAGTTCAACACGTTCTTCAAATTCATATCTCATAAGTGAATCCATTGACAATAAATAAAAGTGTAAACATTTGTATTAGTTTAAGTTATTCAGTCAATAAATACGAATTGAATTTATGATTGTTCTCGAAATTAAACAAGATATTATTTGCATTTGACTTATTTCAGCGGTGGAAATCTCTCTATTATTGAGGATAAGGCTTCAAATGACATAATCAGTGATCTCGTAGAATTGAGACGAATCTTTCATTTAAGTGGCAAAGAAATTTTATGTGATTCGCAAAGAATCGATAATTGAATGATGAAGAAAGGTTCTGGTAGTTATCTACATTTAGTATAGAAATAAATATCAAATCTTACACGGTACAATATATGTAGATCGTATCCTGATATAATAATAAGGATCCCACATTTTAATCTTATTACCAAAAGTCGTTTTTCTACAAATATAAATCTATATCATCCCCATTAGCCAAGTGCGCGCACCGATCGTGCACCGTGCGTGCACCTAGTGCATTTTCATGTAAATTCCTGTATAGCCTTCGGTGGAGTGCACCAAATGCTATTGGGGATAATATAAAACTTAAATTGGTTGAAATTCAAGATGCTATGGGTCATGTAATATATATATGAAATGTGCACGAAAATGAAATTATTGTGTGCTTGTGATCGAAATTCTCCTCATTTCATTGAAAAATTTTTTGAATTAAAATAAACAAAATTCTTTGTCATTTATAACATGTTTCTATGTCACTTTGGTTCATGGATGAAACTTGCCAATGATTTTACGGAATCGACCGATTCATCGTTAAGCTGTATTGTGAAAACATTACGGCTTATGACGAATACATGACAAAACCTACAATATTTTCTGCATTGAACCGATGAACGACTCAGATTACCGTATTGCATGATAAAAATTTGATGCAGAATTTCATTTTTTGATATTTTTTCACAGCTTATATTGTTACGTCCTAGATGTAATTTCGGACGGTTAAAACAAGTTTTAAAATATTTTATTTGTTATGGGATCGTTGCCTGCCACTACTATGCGCAGCTGAAGTGCAAGGATGTTGGCAAATGAATAAGGGTGTTTTATTTTAAGAACAATTAATGGATTCAATATTTATTTGAAGAAACACTTAAACTTTGATTATTACAGAAGATACATTTTTAACTTATTGTCAATTGTTTCACTTATTGAATTATTATTTGAGTTGAGAATATGAAATCGATATGTGTGAGAACTTGATGAACTATTTCTTTCGCATTATGATTATTATTATCTATTAAGCACTAACTGAGTTCACTTTACGATTTTGATTCACAATTGAAAAGAGTTGATAATGGGCTTGATGATTCGTCGTAGTAATAGTGTCGATGATTGATTATTTGTAAATTTGCCCTTGATTTATGATATTTATGTCGTTGGATTGTAGTAGATTGTGAACTTGAAATGGTCGTAAATGATGGAAGTTTTAATTTGTCGTAATCGTAACAGATGTAGACTGTGAAATTCCATCTAGCGTTCCATTTATTTTGAAGTTTCTTCAATATTACAAAGAAGCACAGTGAAATGTGACTTATTTTCAATTCAGTCGAATTTAGAGTAAAAATTTTCAAAGACAAGATTAAATCTTGTAGAATCACCCTGTTGTCTCACGTCTATCCTGAAGGTGAGGATAATTTTTAACAGAGAAATCTCTCCGGGGATAACAAATATTATATATTGTGAAGTATAAATTTTAAACGTCACAAATTTTCACCCAGTTCATTTTGGTTTATATATTTGTCACTATCAACATTTTTACTGGTATTGATTTTAGTTATTATTCAACATTAATTACGAATTGACAATTTTAATATCGTTATCTGTATGCAATGAATTTAATTGTAAATACATTTGAATTATAGTCAATAAATAAAAAATACTGTCAACATCTTAGTAATGAAAATTGTGACAAGTATAAAAATCACACGGAATAGGAACTTCCAAATGCTAGCCCGTATTGATGAAAATATGCCGCTGCAGACAAAACACACACACACAAACACAAAATATGAAAGTGTTGAGTATACTCAAACCCTTGTCAGCCAGGATTGGGTGGGCCCTGTGTCAATCCCTGCCATACAACATAACCGCCGAGTGGGAATGCGCGAAAACACACGGTTCACAAGCTTCGAGTGGGGGACGCACGAAGAACCACAGAGCAACCAGGCCCAGCTAAAAAAGACGGTGCACCAGCAGCCAACGATAAATGCTCCGGCAACTGTCTCTAAGACAGCATTAGTTCTAGAGACAACCACAGCTCAGGTCACTTTCCGGCTCCTAGAATACTATGAGGTTTGAACTAACACTGGTATTCATCCTGTTCATCCTAAAACCCCACACAGTGGGCGGAGGCTTAGGCTTTCAGTCTTATACGGTTTCACCGGCTCACAGTTCAAGACAGATCCAGGATCTCGCATAAAATTGTACGTCATACCACGACCACGGGTCGAATCTGTAACACGGACGCAGGGAATGAAGTCGCTTGTAAAAATACATCCGTGTCAATTTAATTTGATCGCATCTTTCTCCTTCACACTACATGAATCCTGGCACGCAGTTGGACAGAGCGGTTATTCACCGAGGGTACACTTTCGAAAATACAGTCCACGAAATCAACGTTACAAAATGAAAACAATAACACTCTACTATAATAACTATACAGTTATTTTCGGATAAATTTTTGAATTATATGACAATATTCTACTACTATGATTCTGTGGTAAACATGAATTGATAGGAATATTTATTGCCGTCGTATTTTGTGCTATCAAAATTGATGTTTCCAAATCATAAATGCTGAATTTGCGAATTAATAATTCCTTGGGACAATTATATAAATTATTATTGCAATGGATCCAAATCCATAAGCCACAATCATCAACCAGAGTTATGGTCACCGATCACATAACGACCGCTTTTTCGGGAGGAAAGCTCATGCTGCTATACATTTGACTAGAAGAAACATGGAAGCATTTGGAACCAAGAAAAGTTTGATATATTTGATAATAATATATTTCATAATTGATCTAATGTACTGAACGATTCCATTCAATAAATCTTTTTCCATACTCTGTTGTCTTCACCTCAACTGTGATAATATCAATCCCAGATTCCATGTGGAATCGTCATGTTGTTGGGAGCGTCTCATATACTTCGTGTCCATGTTGAGTCGTATTGTAATGTATCGCTTTGAGGTCAATAAAGAGCTATTCTTGATGCAATATTCAGTTGGTAAATTTCATAATAAGTCAGTCTTCTTATAGATTTCGAGATAGTTGAAATTTAGGTTTCGTTATAGTAAGAGGTTATCATATATTTCAGAAGATGACACATAACTAAAAATGTGTAATTCATGCAATACAGAATAAGAATATCAGAATTTGACTTTTGATGTATCGATATTGTGTCGAACAGTGATTATTGTGAAAGATAAATGAATCATCAATTTAATATTAAACTTAACTGACATCAGTGTCATTTTGAGTTAGCGAATAAACGCTGTAAATAATCCTAGGAAATGTTCACGGCGTAACAACACATAGCCTACAATTGCAAAGCTTGACAATAATTATAATAATATTGGTTATTTTTTTGGGTATATCCAAATTGCAGACCAAATAATCAGGTACAAATTTTGTTTTAGAGGAACAGCGGCTACTACGGGTCACTTGAGAAAGTTAATATACAAATTTTTATTTTCGTTTTTAATTATCTGGAAACATTTTCTTTGCTCTATTGAATCTATGTGGCAGCTTGAAAGAATCCGCCAAATCATATAATAATTTCAAAAATTCTGTTTTAGATAGTGGCATTAATCTAGAGTCTACATGTACGCTACATGCATTTCTTCATAATGTGCTGTAAACGTTGGTTTAAAAGGCCCCATCTGAGGTTTCATTTTTGTTTGCTGAGCCCCCCCCCCCCCCCGAGTCGAAATTAATATGTTTATGGCGCCCTATTTTTACTTTTTTTCACATAAGTTCAGTGATTTTGATATCAATACCTTTTCATTAAAATCATTGAAAAAACTATTTCATTTCATGTTTATTTTTTTGAAAAATAAATTAAATCCATGTGATACTCCATTTTAGACTGATGATCAACGGGGTCACGCAGACTCAGGATACCATAGTAAGTATTATTTTCATTCTATTTATTTCATCCATTCTAATAAAACCTACATCATTTTATGTTCCGACTGCGTTCAACTTTATTCAAGTATGTATGCATTGATATTGCCTCAAATGTGATATAGATAGAGAGAAAGAGTGAGAGGTGAGAAAAATTCCACTTGTCAAACATAGAAACGTCACATAAAAGACAAAAAATAAAGTGAAATAAATCTATAGGAAACGAGTGAATAGACAGATTGAAGAATACAAAAGAGGAAAATGAGTAGAAATGATGAGAGCCATGTTTTTCTTCGAGATGACGACAATAAATGCAGAAGACGGCAAGAAAAATATGGTGAGATGGGAAATGATATGGCTGAAATGGAAGTAAGCAATTTCGAGACTTATGATTGGTCCAATCGATTTGCATAGGAATTGTAATCACACGACACATGGTTCTGGCACTTTTATTTCAGTTGACTTGCAAATCTTTTTGGCATATTGTACTAGAATATATCTCTATCATTCTCTACCTACATATACTTGCGAAAAAGATAAATGAAACTCTTGTGATGATGCGAGAGGAAATAAATTAAATGCATTGCATGGAAGCAATAATTACCGAAACGTAGTTGACGATTGATTTGAATTTAAGTCCAACTTCCAATGATTCCAACTATTTTCTATTTCATTTTATTACTATTTCAGCAAAACTACACGTCAATATTTTTTTTTTTTCGATTCTCGACATAACACACAGAAGTTTAAATTGATAATTTCAAGTTTTCATAGTTTTCATATTCATCAATTGCGATTGATTTTAATGATAAATGTGGATTTCCTGTGAGTGTTTTAATTACTTCAATGTTAGATCTTATATTTTCAATGATTAATCACCCAAAATCTGCGCGATAAATTTCACTTGAAAAATTCTGATTGATGGATTACATATCTATGAATAACAGATTAATATTTTAAATGTTTATATTTAAATTGTGTTAATGTCCGAAAGATATTGAGATAAAAAAGTGGCAACCACACAATTCTAGACATGAATGATTGAGCTAGATACCTACATGTATATAGATGTATATATACAAGTTTGTATGAATGCTTCGAAAATTTTTCTGTAGTAATAGATGCATTACATAAAATTGTCAACATATTGGGTAGCGATTATCAAGAAATTCATCAGAAACTTGATAGTCATTTCAACAGACACTTCCCATGTGTTCATCTAATTTTCAGTAAGATGAAGGATTCAATTTTGAATTTATTATTCGACAAATTTTTGATAGTACCCTCTGGATTTCAGATGAATTCTGGAATAAATTCTCACTCGATATACCTACTGAATTAAATGTTATACAATATATTTTCATTACTAATTTGTGACGGAAATAATTCCGCGCTATCATATTTAATTGAAACATGAATAGGCACTGTGAAAGGTGAACAGAAGCTATATAACTACTTTTTGATCATTGATGTATTAATACCGCTTTTGTTACGTAAGCCGCTTTTATTCTAAGTGTATTCGACGGAAATACTAGATTACATTGCACAAAGTACTTCACCCTGTCAAATACTTGTCAGAGTTTGAAATTCAATTTTAGCTTCGTTCTGGAGAATTTTATAGAAGTTCTTGCATAAAAAAAATACAGATTAATTCAAATTGTTCGATACGACCAGAATTTTGTATGTCGTTTGAAGCAGGTAAAATATACTAAAACGAATACAGGAAAACACAATGAATAGTTATAGGGCTACAGCATCGATGTGGTAATTCAATCTCTTCATCGCCGGTCATTCGCGTCACGGGCAGTAACGATTATTTAGACGGGTGTACTGTTTGCAGGGTGGCAGGTTGTATCGATATAGGTGAATATGAATTCCCTCGACGGCCAATTTTCACCCATCCAATCTCATGTCCAATCGTTTCCCTCAAATCACTCACCAATGGTAGTGATATGTGGGCAACCGTACATTCATCGTGATCATTATTCCATAGAATTTTTAGTTCGCAAGAATTCTGTCATAAAGAATTGAAATTAAATTTGAACCTATCCTCTATTATATCGATGAATTATGGAATTTTTCATGTGAATTATGTGCAAATAACTCTTTCGAAATAAAAATAGGTGATGATAAATAATTTCAAGATGAATTAAATGATCGATGAAGTTATTAAAGTAATTAATGTCGACGCGTATTTGGAAACATTGAATAATATGATAATAACACGCCATATTGCAACAGTTCAATTTCTGTATCCATTAAATATTTTTCCATCAATTCATCACGAAATCAAACATGCTATATACACGTTCATATGTATATGTAGAGACTATGTATGCGTCTATTTAGGAGCATAAAAATCGTTGAACCGCATTGGAATAATACGTGGCTTGTTTTGCGCTTGAAAGTTGTCGGCTTATTTTTCAAATGCAAATAAGTAGAATAATCCATATTTTATGTGGAATGACAATATCCATGTGCATAGATGTGGAGGCTACCGGTTCGACCTTATGGCTCTATGATCCAGAAGTTTATTTAAAAACTTTTCGAGTTTTCAGTGGATGCCTCAATAACTTGAGTAAAAAGAAAAACGCACTAGGGAATAAAAAATGGATGATATAAATTTGTTTCATGTTCGAAAATATATTGGAATTAAATAGAATTTAACGCGTAACACATGGGACTGAATTTATAATGCAAGCAAAAAAAAATTTATTAACTATTAATGATTGAAAAATAATTTTATAGTGACACTGTAAAACTCGCTCATCACTAGTTCACACACTAAAGATATCTAAAATGTCATATCCACGACTCACATTAACTGGTTATTATTTGATAAATAACAAATGACAACAATGATGATTTATTGGAAAAACATGCTTTTTTTCAGTCACAGGTTAATGTCAAAACTTGTTATGCAGAATGTTGAGGGGTTCTGTTGACGAGTCAAGATAAATTGAATATCCTACACTCAGATTTGCTGGCTAATAATAAATTTTCATCAGTACATTATAATATAAATAATATTGATAACTCATTAATGAATATCATTAACAACCAATTAATATGAATACGAAGAAGAATTATAATATTCAGCATCATCTTCATTTAGAGTACCAAAAAGTATTTAATTAATTTTTTCAATAAAATCAAAAACACCTCTTTTATTTCTAAATAATGTGGGTATACGCCCATCGCGAAAAACATTTTTTATTCGTTCTTTCAAGTGATTTCTAATTGATTCCGAACTTTCTTACTTGATATTTTCTCATTACTATAAATACTTTTCTCAATGAGGCAGTGTGAAGAGGTTTTTATACAATTTAGTCAAGTATAGCATCATAGATGAGAGTCAAAAAATAGCTGATGAAACAAAATAAAATAACTAAAAACACGGAGTTTTACATTTATTTTTAAAAGTGGAATTCAGTACTGTAATAATATAAGTCACAGATACAATTTCGTTTATTTAGCCAACGACTCAGTGTGTTATTTTGACGGATAAAAGAGAATGGCGGAATAGAAGATAGAAAAAAAAGTTGTGGAGTGGATAGGATAAAATAAATGATCTGACGTGACTTTACTTATTTTTATAAGACCGCTGCATTTACAGTTTTTTTTTTTTTTTCAATTTTTATTCCTCTTTCATTACCAGAGTAGAAATAGAGCAAGTTAGCGAGGGTTGCAGTGATGGCATAATGAGAAACCGATTAAAGGCGGTGACGTTGAATATGGGTAGATGCTTTCATTGCTCAGCTGGAAAATTCGCGGGTTAACGCAACCCGTTGCCTGAAATAACGCCGGCGTATTTTCTTTCAATTCAGTTTCAACGGATTTCGCAGTCAAGCCGCGGCGTTTGCTTCAAAAACGACGGTTAGGTATATATCCCCGAATGTAAAAGAGGTGCTAGAAATCGTGGTAAAAATGGAATGAAGGCGAAAAAAAAAACAGAAAAAAAATAGTGAATAGGCGCTTAGTAAACGAAAAACAACTATGTAATTTTCTAACAGAGTTATTGAAAACCCAGATTTAGAAATGCATTAATTTTTTGATCGTATTCAGAGATAATAGAATATTGAATTTAGTTATTCTGTTAGTATTTTCATCCTATATTTATGTATGTGCAACAAATCTCACGTTTCCTGGGTCCACGTAACCCGTTCATTTCTATTCGACGGTGAAAAACTTCTCTTTCTTCGATTTCCTCACTTTTTGATTTATTTTTTCATACGTGTCCCTCGTTTATTTCAACTCACACACGATATTTCGCACATTGTCGAAAAAACGTTTTATCACGCAAGTATAGTTCAATCCATGGGGAAAATAAACAAAGGAATAGTAAATATCCCCCAATGTAACCGCACAAAAGTAATGATAGCAATAAAAAAGATGTTCATTCATTATCATACACTTTATGTTGAGATACAAAGCAAAGTATCGCGAGCTATTGCAATGAGAGTAACTATGCATGTGCATAGTTGTGCACATGTATATATGTCGCGCGCGTGTTCCAGCGACATGAGAACGGGCGTATAATCGTCCGTAGTTAATTCAACATGGTTATGGAGGGTCGGAAAGCGACACCACTAATTGAGTCATTAGTAGATGTGTCAGGTGTAATTACCAGAACATCTTATAACGCTGTGGAACTACTTTAAAAAAAATTTTCCGTGTGTTTTGTGATCAATCTGATTAATATTTAATTGGAATTACTTGTAGGTTCATTGATGATTATCAATTGAAATGAATCGCTATGGAGTTGATCATTTAGCTGTTGAGAAATCTTGCGATAATATACTGTATTTTTACATTTATATGATGATGCGTAAATGTAGTTAGGTAAATGATGACAATAAATCAACATGATTTGGACATGAGCCATCGGAAATGTTAGCAGAGATTTGGAAAGTTGCCTAATGAAGAAAATGATTGAATGATGAATTTTCATAACTGCTTTCTATGTATTGAAATTTGAAACGGTCCAATTCATGATGTGTCAGTCGCGAATTTATCAAAATGTCTCACATTCATAGATAGAAATGACAGATTGTGCTAAGATTACGTTTGTGAAAGAAAAAAATTATTGCACACTCATCGTTTCTATAAATGGACTTGGAATGAATTCAAAATGATACAACAGAAAAATGCAATCAATGAAATTTCCCATTACAAAATTTTATAAAATTGATCTAGAACTGATCGTATTGTATGATGGATGTACCTATACTATGGATAATATATGATTTGGCGGAATGAAAATAATTTTTGATGAACACGAGATACTGTATATAGAATCTTGTCGATATATAAAGCGTGTACCGGTCGAAAATGCAGTGCGGTTCATGGGAATCGCAGGTGGATAGCGTAGATAATCGGTTCAGTCAGTACACTTTGTTCGATGCATATTTACATGCAGACATGAACGCCAAGTCCTGAATAGGACTCCGATTTGGTCGAAAACTATTTGAAAGCGTTATGAGGTTTTGAATTAAATTTATTGACTTTTTTTGTTCCCATTCACGTGATATAAACTAAATTAACTGAACACATACTAAAGTATACTTTATTCATTTTATGTACGGGTTTCCAACCCATATATTCGCATTACAAATCCAATCTATACGATATTATCATGATGTTTTCCGATGCACAAAACTCACTTCATGTTCAATAAAATGAAGAGAAAAATGACGTAGTGGATAGAGGTAAATAGATATATGATTTTCGTTTTTATTATAAAATATAATCATGTTGCAAGTGGTAAATAATTTGATAAAAGTGCTTGTCTGAGAGAAAAATTTAATTGAAGCAACTAAATTTATTATATTCAACTTAATATTTGTTTTCAACAAATGGTATTTATCTGGAACTATAATATTATTCCTTTGGTGTTTCTTGATTATTTATTTTTTACGTTCTAAATGTATTCCTGCAATTGTGATTTACGTATTTGAAATTTTAACTACATTTGCGAATGTTGAAATGAGTTGGTGACTTTTATCACAGATCTTGATTCGAAACAACAATTATCTTGTAACAGCAACATTTTTATGGCCAAAAAAATTTATTAAATGAATCCAATTAATATATATGATATTTGAAGGGGCTAATTTTGAAGTTTTATTGGAAAGCAAGAATTTTTAATTACGTACCATTGCTAATTTTTAGATGTCTGGCACGGTAAAATTTATTGTGCCGGTGAATTACTTATTCTCAGGTGCCACCAACAGATCAGACATTTTTTTCGGTCAATATTCATATGGTTAGCAAATAATTATTGTTTTCCTAACAGTTGTGACTCGATTACTAGATAGCTTGGTAATTTTTGTTTGATTTTCTCTACAAAGGTTCTACGACTTTTCTCTCAGTGTACCATCAAGCTCTTCCCCTCTTTTCATATTAAATTATAGTTGAAACACATATATCAATTAAATTTCATAATATTCATTTACTTCAAACTACAACAATTAATTTTGACGTGTATTATCATATTTTTATATATAATGTGTTCGGTGTGATGCATCCTCACTTCTTATTCATGGCTTATATTTTTTTGCAAAACTTGTCGCATCGAATAAAGACAACATTCAATAATTAAAATCATTAATGCATTATGACTCACACACGCGTTTTGTAACTGGTATGGTAACAAAAATGTATGAGCACAACATCAATAGTTCGATTTCACCTAAAAGGTTTGTAATTATCAAGCCAAATAATCCTGTTTGATCAATTGAATTCACAAATAAATATGGTAAGTTTTCTACCTGAGTCTTGTAATTATATCCAATCGTATTGTTAATTCACCATAACTTTGTACTTCGCACGGTTGATCAGTTTCCAATATTGTTTTGTGAAATTTCAATTTACAGTGTAAATCACAAACTCATATATGAAGTCTATATAATTCTATATGAAAACTATTTTATAACTGAATGTATTTATTTGTTTATAACATGGTTTTTACACAGAATTATATAGACGTTACATGATAATTTAAGGGGCTACTTGTGAATTTTTATTTTAAAGCAAGTATTCTTTATTTGCTAATTTATTTACATTCATACTTCCCTCGACGAAATAAAACTTAACAAAGTCTTATTTCGTCAAAAAATATCAAACATAACATAGAAATAAGAATGGAAAAAAAATTTTGAAGTTTCGATATCTCGAAAACTAAGCGAGATATCGAAATTTTGTATTTCTCAAAAACGTCTTATTTTGTCGAGTTCTACAAAAATACATTGTCATTTGACGGCGCCACGGAAACCGTATACTTGTCTATGAATAAATTATATTGTATAAATAAAGGAAAAAATCGAATAAATAAATGAGAAAATAAAATGAAGAAATAAATAAAGACATAAATAATTTACAAATATAATACGATTAATTTGTTTACAAAGAACACTTTTCAATAGCAATATTGACCGTTGTGAGTTGCAATACGTTATGACGCAACAGAATACATTGAAAGGACAAAAGACACGCCAAGTAGACGAAAACATTGGTACCAATGAAGCGATCCCCGATTGCTAGACAGCACAGTAAAATTTTCTGTTCTGGCACGGATAAACAATCTCATATTCAACATTAGAGCAGCTCTGAAATTTTCGTCAATAGAGTACGTACTAAAACGTCTTATTTGGAAATTATTTCTGTGCTGTCACAGAAATTTTATTGTGATGTTACTTAAAAATATCCACGCTAATTTTAAATTTACTATGACTCCATAATAATTTTTCTTCGTTCGAAAGACAAATATTTTTGAAAATTTTATGACTGTTTTGTAGTGCATAGTACATTAAAATTTCGTAAATTTTTCTCTCCGTGTAACATTCACCCATGTTAATTGGGCTTTCTAAGATCCTAGGTTCAAATACCGTCAAAAAATATCGATGTTTGTTCTGTGTGAGTTGTATAATATCAAATTAATCATTCCAAAGTATACAATGAATGTATGATAATACACTGAATACTCAAAATAACGGCAAAATGGTTATAACTTATGCGCCACCAAACGACCACGAATTCTTATAGAACTCGCCGAGATAAGACTTTTTTAAAGAATAAAATTTTTCGAGATATCAAATTTAGAAATTAAAAATTTTTTTAAATAAATTAATTTTTTTGCAATGGATTTTAATGTAATAATAATAAACAAAAATTCAATAATTTTGCATACAAAACACATCACATAAAAAAAATAATATTGCGTACATACACATACAGGAACAATTCATTTTAGGGGCTCATCATGAAAACGAATTTCAAACAAAAATGAAATGAAAATTTTTAAATTTAGCGCGTATTCTATAAAATATTTTATGAATTAATTTATCTTTGGCGAAATCATCAGAATTGATTTTAGTCACTGGGCCTTCGCCGCTGGACCCCCACTCATTATACATATAGACAAGATCACAAAAAAAATAATTTATGTAGACACGATCATATAAAAAAAAAATAATACTTGCGTACATATGCATACAAACATACTTTCCTCGACGAAATCAAAATTTTTCAAGTATTATTTTGTCAAAAACTGTCAAGCATAAAATAAAACAAAAAATAAAAAAAGTTTTTGAACGTCGATATCTCGAAAACTAAGCGAGATATCGGAAAATTTTATTCTTTAAAAAAGTCTCATCTCGTCGAGTTCTATAAGAGTCCGTGGTCGTTTAGTGGCGCATAAGTTATAACAAAATCCCCAAAATAACAATTGAAATGAATGAGCCAAAATGAAAAAGAAGTTTACGATAAAAAAATATATTTATAATGGATGGGAAAATTTTGAATAGCTTCTCATTTTTAATTATGTCACTCAATTAGCAAAATTATTGAGTTGTAGCATTGGGAAACTTCAATATCTGATTGCATTTTTATTTTACAAAAATGGTGTATATTTACAATAATACTTTGTGATAATACCGAACATAGTTTACTATTTGAAGTTCTAAATATGTATAATAGTATTATAAGATTCTATAATTGATTATGAATAAAGTTTTCTTCACATGCTTGTGAGTTTAGGACAGATTTTTTTTTCTTATAAAATATTCTATACTTGGATATGAAATTCGACAATATATTATCAATTAATTACGTTATTAAACGTTTAAAAACTCACCTCAGCTTGTACTCAGTATGCGGTGAGCTCGCTGGCGACTTGTAGTTATTTCGAGTCTGCAACAATAATTGAGAGACAAAATAATTTAGGTAACAGACATCATTTGTATGCTATTATGATACACACGCTAGACACGTTTCCTTCATACAGTTATATATTTCAATTGCTATAAGACGACAACGAACGTGGTAGTTGATACCCCAGAAAAGATAACAGAAATCTCAAGCGTCGATGGTGGTCAAAAATGCTCGTCGTCGCAACTGAATAATAAACATATACTGATAAAAATAACAGTATTCATAAATTAGAAAATTCGCATGGAATGCAATAAACAAACGAAATAAAAGATAAAATTACTACATTGTACTTTATTATACCGTCCGCAGTGATGGTAATACTTATGTTTTTAATGATTCTATTACTCGTTTGGTTTTATCTTTCATATCTATTCGAATTTATTTCCTATTATGTATACGGGCAATTTTAAACTGAATATCATATATATAATAGTATGGCATTTCGAATTATTCACATTCTGTATCATTAATGTCATTGATGAGTACACAGTAAAAATTTTGTGCAAAAGTCCACCCAAAATTTATGTCAAAATTTTTTTCATATTAATTCAACATGAAAATAATGCTAAATTTCAACACATTATTCGTGAGACTCGATTTAACTCAAATGCTGTGTTAGAGATTCATAAAGAATTAAAAAAAAAAGATATTGAATCACTCAATTACCGATTCAAGTGAAAATATGTGTAGTTTCACAAACAAAACACTTTGCGTTTAATTTTCTGTACAAAATTTTGAATTGAAACATATCAAATTCAATGTTTCTATAATAAGATTTATAAACCATTCAGTTTTCCAATTGTTTTTGGCATTGATTTTCAAATAATTTCATTTTGAATCATATCATTGTGAGTACGTGGAATTATTGTAAGCTTTTCGGTGTGTGACAGTGGTTTTTGTTATATTATTATCAGAGAGTAATTTCTATAAAATATGCCTTTAATGACGATTGATCATTTTTTCAATGAACAAAAAATTTCATATCCAATTTTTTATTATATTTTTTGGCATAAATCGCGTACACCAAGTAATTGTATAATCCATCAAAATAGTGCACTTCCACAATATATGATGAGTCAAAATGAATGAACCCAATTGAAAAAAGTACTGCCGCGAAACTACTTAAAAAGTATGTAAGTCTCACACATTAATTTATTGATTCACTTCAACTAAATTTTGTGTTTCAATTAACATAAAAAACTATTTATTTCACGTAAAATGATTTTTTCGTTTTAACACAAACTCTTGTTTTGAAATTTGACACAATTATCGTGAAAAAATTTCAACACAAATTTGAAGCGCGGACTTTCACTCAAAATTTTTCACTATGTAGAAAGTACACTGAGAACAAAAAATTAATTCAATTAACTGAATTTATTATATTAAAACCAAATAAGTATTATTTATTCCAAATAATCGATACTTATTTTGAAGAATATGAATATCCATTTATAATGGCCGCAAATTGCTTTTTCCTGTGCTATACTAAACTCACTACTAACGTCAGTTCAATATTATATTACACAATTACTAACATTATGGTTGAATAATAATTAAATGTTCGACAATTTAATTATAATAATTTCCGATACACTTCGATGATTTTGCACTTGCATAAGGCTCTCGATATTATTCGCATTTTCACAATTAAATACTCATTTTCGGAATATTCGTCAATGATAATTCAATTCCATTATAATATAAGTGGACGAACTTAAAATATCAAATGAACAACGTGAAATAACTTCTTCAAACATCAACAAAACTGAAGGCTCCCTCCACGGTTCTCAACGTATTCACGACTAACCACATATTTTGTGACTTTTACTCTAACGTCATAGTTTAAATACGCATACCAAGCGTCTCGTTGGCCTCATACTCCCGCACACAAATACACGTAATATGCTGTGGATGAACGAATGTGGCCTGTTTGATTTGCCAAGAAAGAAAGGAGCCGAGGGACAAAGTCACAGCGAAGATGACTAGACGGCGAAGCTGTTTGAAGTAACTCGACTGAAAATACACTGGACACAAGCATGTTATATCAGATAGATATTTATTGACCTATACGTACATATACGTTTGAATTTCCACTATTCAAATTAATGTTTTATTCATCAAACATGAAAATTACAAAATTTTCACTGATGATATGAAAATTTGATAAAAATTCAATGAGCTTATTTGATTGAATGTTCAGTAAATGAATTCAAATAATCCATGTTTGAATGTAACAGTTTTTGTTTATTTACTTCATCTATTATTCAAAATGAAATAAGTAGTACAGTATCAAAATAAAATTTTAATTGAAATTACAAAATTTTTTTTTCTTGTGTAATAATGTAAAAATAATAATTAATGTAGATTCACGCAATAATGTATACATATAATAATATAATGAGTTCCGGGTATACTGAAAATACATCGGTCCAGTAGACGAGAACAAAATGAAGACAAGGAGAAGCAGACGAGACGAGAGAGACGAATGAAGAAAAGGGAATGGTGGGCTAAGACAGAAATACATCGTGGTATTATATATACAATATATAGTTCACCTACATTGGAGTGAAAAGAAACGAGTTTAATAAAAAAAAAAATAAAAAAAAAAAGAAGACTACTCTGGAATGGATTTAAAGTGGTGTGAAGCCGTGTTGGTCGGACGAAAGAATATACGATTGCACAAGTTACTAGGATGACTATTCTATATGTATAAGGATCTCACTCTCACCTTTCTTCTTCTTCCGTTCGCCCATGCCACTGTTTTTTTTTCAATTTATTTTTGTTCGCATGTTTTTTCCTACTTATTGTTTACTTCCTAACTTTGTAGATATACACCATCAACCTACTGTGAAGTTTCTTAGGTACACGTGCCAATTTCAGTGGATTAGCTTTTTTGGTTCTTTGGTTCTGTTTTTATTTTTTAGATCGGGCCTGGTAATACACCCGTTGGGAACACCTAAACAGAAGAATTTCCGAATGAATTTCTAGAAATAGCGAGAAACGAAAGAAGAGCACAGAAAGAATCGAAAAATGAGGAGGATAGATATAAGAGTATAGAATACGTGGCACTAAAATATTAATGGATTTGAAAAGGGAGAAGTACCAACGATTTTTCATGTTGAATATTTCAACCCATTCTCCATATTTAATATTATTTATTTATTTATTTTTTATCCACTTCTTTGTTTCAGTTCCGTCGATGGGTTGATGATATATTACAAAAGTGAATACATATATTATAGAACCTTTCATTGTGAGTGTTTTTTTTTAGGTATGCTAAAAGCTAAGTGTGCCCAATCTCATTTTTATAGCTCATCACATCACAATAAATATTGCAATCATCTAAAAATAGGCAATGAATATGGAGACCTATTTATATCGATTTCATTTTTGTCATTTCATGAAGTAACACTTGAAAAATATATTGGTACACAATGAGATATCACATTCATAAATATGAAAGGAAATCTTTTCATCGGGAACGTTTCTGCACAGGAGGATTTTTGAATAAAAACTAGGGCAGGGCGGGGCTAGTTGATCAATTTTTGGTTTAACGTTTCATAACATTAAGACGATGCATAGGATTCAAATGATTCATGTGTGATTAGATTCATAATTCAGTCTTCTTCAAAATGTCCAGCGAGACAAAAACCTTCCGAGTGCAAATTTACAAGTTATTCCCCGGAAATGATCGAGCGCTCCGATTGCTCAATGTGCCCCACTGGTGGGGCTAGTTGAGCATGGATATGGGGCTAGTTGTGCAATGCCCACAATGGACGGAATGACTGTATAGAATAACATGAATAGAAAATAAAATTGTAATTAACAAGCAAATATTAGTTATTATGATTATTACATACTTTTAATATTTATCATCTCATTTGTTCAAAATAAAAATCTCATATTTAAAATAAAATCAAATAAAATTAAAACTTTTCAATCTTTGGATTATTACGCTTTTTGTATTTGAAATTATATATTTGAAAATAATTATTAAATGAATAAATATTAAATTGAAGTAGTGACTAATTATGAGACGAAAAACATTGCTAGATGATCAACAGTTCCAAATTGATTATTTGTTCATTATTAATCATTAATTATTTTCGACACTATCACAATTAAATGATATTATGATAAATTATTAATGGATAATTATTTTTTATACAATAAATAAATAATTAAATAATTATTTGTTTTATAGTAAATAAATAACTAAATAAAATAATGATAAAATAATATAATAAAATAATAAAAAAAATAAACAAATAAATGCATAAATAAATAAGAATTGAATAAATAAGAAATAAATAAACAATGAATAAAAAATAATAAATAATAAATAATGAATAACGAATAAATAATATATAAAATTATTTTAATAGAGAAAAATTTAATTTTTTACAATGAGAATTCAGTAAGGCTAATTGAGCAAACATTTTCAGGACGCGTTGCTCAACTAACCCCAATTATGGCAACATAATAGAAGTTAAGTTTTAAAAAACGTTTTAAAAAACGATAAAAGTTTTAAATAAAAAACTATATAAGTATAATCGAAAGAACAATAATTAAGTTATCTTTGAATTCTCACGTGATCACGCGAAAGTATTTTCATACGACTATAGAATATAAATTTTGAAGATCTGTTTTTTTTGTTGTAACACTCCAATAAAATAATGCGTTCTGTTAGTTGGTCTGAGCATCGGATGACAATTGACAGCCGCGCAATGTCTTCTCCTCCCGTTACCCCTTCTTTTCATCATTTAAACTTTTGTTGTAAGTTGCTTAGTTTTCGAGATATTTCGATTGCACAACTAGCCCCTACGATCAACTAGCCCCACTCTACCCTACCGGGCAGTTTACGCTAAATCTTGAATATCGGTAATTGTCCATCAAAAAAACATAAATCATATTTTAAAAATTACTTATAAATGCAGTGAATTTCAAGAAACGGCTGACCAAACTCGGTTGTTCGGAAAGAAAATTCGTTATTGTCTAACAGAGGAATCAATTGGATTTTTTTCTTAGTCAACTTCACACTTAAGCCGCATAATCATAATATATTTTGATAATTCATATAGAAAGACTTGCTCGTGAAAAAGTTCGATTGATTTTACGCAATAGTTTTTGGTTGATACCTTTTTAAACATGGAAAGCGAAAAGTAACATTTTCGGCATATTTTACTTTTTTACTATCGAAAAAGTAGAAATGTGGTTCAAGCAAGAGAAAAAATATCCAATGTATATGGAGAAGGTGTATTCTTCTGTTTAGGTGTTCCCAACGGGTGTATTACCAGGCCCGATCTAAAAAATAAAAACAGAACCAAAGAACCAAAAAAGCTAATCCACTGAAATTGGCACGTGTACCTAAGAAACTTCACAGTAGGTTGATGGTGTATAGCTACAAAGTTAGGAAGTAAACAATAAGTAGGAAAAAACATGCGAACAAACATAAATTGAAAAAAAACAGGACGCCAGTGCTAAAACTGGTTTGCAAAATTTCGATCTGGCAATTTTTATGTTGAAGATGCACCATGGTTCTTGAGGGGTAGTTAAAGCTGATGAAGATACAATGAAGGCATTAAATGATGCAAACTAGCAATTAACAACTCGTGAAATCGCTGAGTGAGAGATTATATATATCGAATTCGGAAATCGTCTTTCATTTTCTTAAAAAAAAAAAAAAAAAAAAATGAAATCGGTTTCTGAACAATTCATTACTTTGCAGAGATGAGTAAGCTTCAAATTAGCGAAGCATTAGACGAAATCTCACATTATTACATATGAAAATTGTAGAAAAAATAGCAAAAAAATGAAAATTGAAATAATTTTTCATCGTGTAGTCTGCGTAGATGATGACAGTAAACATATTGTGAAAAAATGGTGTTGATGTGAATAAATAAGAAAAGTTATTTTTCCTTCACATTGTAAAATAAATGCATTGAATTCCACGATGTCCTATAACCTTTTTTTTATATATATTTACATAGTTGTCGAATATTATACTTGAATTTGAAACGAAATAAAACAACTGAAAAAAATATTTTACACAGAAATTATTCCTTAATTTCACAAATAATCGATAATTATTCTCCAAATTCAGCAATGTAATTTCTGAACTCTTATTCAGACCTGTATCATGTACTTCGTAAATTTTACGATGCATGTTGAGAAAACTTCCTGCAAGTATTTTTTACCACATTGCAAAATTTGGTCGCTGAACATGAAAATATCCTACATTATCGATAATTTTTATCATCTTACCATTATGTCCCAAGTTTACTGGAAAACATATTCAATTTTGTAGCGAATTTCATGGCATTTTTCAATACAGGATTTTCTCCGTTTACAGAACACGGCATTTTCAATCAGTTAAATTGCAATTTCCACTGTATCCGGTTATTAGTCACTCGATTTGGCATTCAGCGTTAATCAATTATTTTCGACGATATTGGAACGGCTTTTTCATTATTGTCATGTATTTACAAGTCTTATTTTCATGCGCATGTATAAGCGTTAGTCAGTTTGCTATAGCTATAGTGTTTCATATGTCTAAAGTTTAAAACAGTTATGTGCCAATATATCTACTTTAATCTATCTATCTGTCTGTGATAAATATGATGCACTTGAGTTTTGAGAGCAGTTGAGCAGGAAAATTTCGATATTTCAATATAGAAATAACTCATAGGAATGATAAATGATAACGACCAATACTCCAGAAACAATTTCCTCTAACAATTTACTTTATCAATTAGAATGAATTAAATTAGTGTTATATAGATACATTAATTGGTTCTCACATCATACGTGTTTATGTTATTCATGCCCGAATTTATATCCGATAAGTTATTACACTTCAGGTTAACTTTTGATACCGAATTATTAACCTTTCAATACGTTTGAAAGCCGAGCTTGCCACGGCATGTCTCTCCACGCTGTAACGACTATGGGACTCTCTCCCCACTCTGTTTAGCCACGGCATGCGTTGCTACGCTATAGGATATTTATGTGTATATGTAGGAGTATGTATGTGTTATGTATGTGTTATGTATGTATGTATGTATGTTAGGGTGGCGCAAAAAAACCGACTATTTTTTTTTCTTGAGTCTCGGGTGAAAAAATGTTAGTTTTTGATATTTTAAG
>JAQQBS010000001.1:11039834-11060376 GCA_030347275.1 Microctonus aethiopoides
AAAACTAACATTTTTTTACTCGAGACTCAAAAAAAAAAAAAAAGTCGGTTTTTTTGCGCCACCCTAATGTATGTATGTATGTATGTATGTATGTATGTATGTACGTATGTATGAATGTATGTATGTATGTATGTATGTATCTATGGCATGCACCGGAACATCTAATACGGTGGGACCATGCGTCGGAGTCATGTGCAATCAACTATGCGACTGTCCATTATGCTTGTATACCTATTGTGTATGCACTTTGCAGGATAGTTTAATACGGTATGCGTAACCTCTTACATGAAAAAAATTATCTTCTTAATAAAAAATGTCTGATAGTGATAGTTCAAAAAGTGAATAAGAGCAGCCTCTTGCAAAGAAAGCAAAATTGCACAATGACACACTATCAAAAAACTGGTATGATAGCTAAAAGAAAAGCGGCTGCCTTCGTTGCATAACATGATATCGATAAACGTGCTGTACCCATTGTGCGTCGAACTTCAAGTATATCACTCAATAATAATAAAACCATTATAGGGAAAAGAAATCATTTTCCATTGATATCAGGATGTGCTATGAATATACATAAGTCTCAGGGAGGTACATATGACGAGGTGGTCTATGAGTATAATAACAGTCATTCCATTCCATTACTTTACGTAGCTTCAACACGACTAACAAGTGTTGAAGGTTTGCTTATATGTAACCGTCATGATGATTTAAGATTTTATCATGGAAGAAGAACTGATTCATCAGTTTTAAGTTTACAAGAAGAATTTAAAAGATTATCTCTGAACAATCTAATTAAATTGCGAGGACTGATCACTGGTTTCATGAACAACAGAAACATATTAACCATATATACTTCAAACTGTCAAAGTCTCAGAAAACATGCCTCTGATTTACAAGATTCTGTTTGTCAAAATAGTGATTTTTTATTACTAACTGAAACATGGTTTCCTACAGATGAATCACTTGACTTACCTAATTTCAATTGTATAGCTAAATTCAAACGACATGATGCTAGAGCCGCTGGAGTTGCCATTCATCAAAATAGAAATACTTCGAATATTATTACAGTCAACATGGATCTAGCAATTCAAAATGCTACAGAGGTTCATGTCTCTCAAACATCAATTGGCGATATATGTTATTGTCACGTTACACTACAAGATGGAAGAGAATAATTTATGAGTGCTGTATACATTTCACCGAATAAAAAAATGAATGATATCATTTCATTTTTACATGAGAGATTATTTTCATACAGTCGCAGAGGTTCAATGATTTTTAAAACCAAAAAACATGAACTACCGTTGATTTTGGCTGGGGATTTCAATGTAAATTTTGCTAAAGATGAATCAATGCCATTAACTACGTTCCTCCAAGGAGAATTTCAATTGCAAATTAACAACAATCCAAGACAACATACTACCAGATATGGAACCACGATAGATGCAGTATTTATGAGATATCTTGATAATGTTATGTCCAACACTTTCATAACAGACTTCAGTTATCATCGACCGATTGTCACAGTAATACCGACAGAAGCAACATCAAATATAACTATTGCAGAAATTACTGATTAAAAAAACTATGTTGTCAATTTAAAAAATTTTTCAACATTCAATTTCTTTTTAATTAATGAATATAAACGTTTATCACATAAACAGTCATCTTTTTCTAGAAAAATTCTTAATATTTTATTTTTCATTAGTCCATATTCATTTCCTGTTGAAAACTATCATTTTATGCATGTTACTTGTACAACATAATTCCGATGTTTCACATCTAACAGGCGTCCCACGACGGCTCACAGTTTTTTTCAAGTATGCCATTTTACCCATAGCAGTGAGAGAAAATGGTTGGTGTACAGTTCTTATGTTTTTTTCTATTGAAACAAATTGTTGAAATGAACGGTATTCTAAATGTGTCATTATGAAAATAATATTCCTGAAGCTTTAGAAAACTATCTTACTTTGACCCAGCAGTTTGCAGTTTGCAAGTAGCACTGATCGACAGAAAAAATGGCATGCCATTTTTAGACCACTTTTCCTTATGTGTACTAAGAGAATAAAATACTCGAATGATGAGAGAAAATTTGTGAACGAAATCTTCAGTGAAAATGAATCGTTGAGTGTAACATAAAATTGATTTGATTTGATAACATAAAATATGATAGCTGACTACACGTATATTTTCATCATACCGACTAAGCTCATGGAACAAATTAATTATTGTCTCACAAATGAATTTTTTCCATAGGAATAATTTGCGATCCTATTTAAATTTCTCATTGCTTCCATTTCATATTTTTACCATGTTATATTACTCTTTAGATATTTGATTGATATACTTTTTATCCTATATTTTCAAACCAACCAATAGGATTTTGTGAACTTATAATGAAAAAGTAAATGATTTCTGATGGAAATCGAACCTGGAAAACCAAAATGTCCGGTTGACAAGTATGAAAATGGCTCACTGAGTTGTTCGTCTATTCTTATTGGGATACGTTTGTTTCATGTATGATATCAGATAAAATCGCTGACTTGCCATAAATGTGGAAGTAATTGATTTAAAGGAATATTGATAACACGTTATGAATTCAATCGTGTAATTTTCTTTTCAAAAACCTTTCCTTTCAATCATGGTGTAAAATTACAATAAATTAATCTGGGTTATTGTGTAAAACAGATACAAATATATATATCTAGCAAATATTCAGTTCTATGAAAAAAATCCGGTTTGGGAATTAAATATGCTAGTTTGGGAATAATATTTCGGAAATGTGAAGGTTTGCATCTAGTGAATAATTTGTTCATAAAGTGTAATTTTCGCCCCATATATTTTTTTCTCTAGTACAAAATTTCATATCAAGAATTTGTAACATCGAAAAAATTGATCAGTTATATCTCATTTTACAACTCACACAAAATTGAAAATCTTTTATTCAGATCGCATAAAAAAAATCAATTGTTTCAATTTGAAAATTGATTCGAATAGATTCTCTTGTATCAAACATGTATGTACTCGAATCATATATGTATAATTTCTATACGAATCACATCGCATACAAGGTATAACTCAATTCAAATGATCAAGATTTCAGTGACTACATTCACATGATTTCAAAGTTTTTAATTTTTTTCTTTCAATGGATGACAATTACAAAAGTCATGTATCCAATATGACAAGTACATATGATACTCATCATTCTATATATCGAAAGGCAAGTGTGGGAATGGATGAGTAAACTATATATAGAAACGTAATCGAGTATACACGATTGATACGTCGAAATATGTTCAGACACGACAACGGTGTCCCTGGTGGCTTGGCATCAGAATACCTATAATACTGAAGATTTGGGAGGAGGATCAGACTCAGTGACGTAGAAAAGAAAACTGAAAGACAGAAAGCGAAGAAGAGAAAGATGGAGATGAAATGTTTGATGGTTCGGCGGTGAACGTTAGATGCAGGTGGCGCAACGTATTTATAGCCTAGTCGTGACTTCTCTTCTTGTTCCACTCCCCTAACTCTCTTTCAAAATCTCTCTGTCTTATACTACGTTCCTTTTACTCATGTTCTTTTTCGCTCCATAGTTGCTTCATGCGAGAGACTAAAGCCATTTTATATTGTTGTATATCCCGGAAAGTATAGTGGTAAAGAAAGGTAAAAGCAAAAAAAAATTTGTTTATAAAGAGGAAATAAAAATATGAATGATGGAATGACTTTTCATATAGAAACTACACAGTAAAAAAATTTGTATAACTGTCCACTCAAAATTCGTGTTGAAGTGTTTTTTACACATTTTTTTTGTTAAAAGTTATGTTGAATCAACACAATAATTATGTAATTCGATTCAACACAACTACCATATTTTACACTCGCAAAGATTTAAAAAATTTGTCAACACAAAATATATGCAGTTTGATGGACAAAAATTTTGTTTCAGATTTGAAGTAATATATACTAGGGTGGGCCAAATGAAACTTTGAATTTTTTTTTCTTTTACTATAGTGAAAATACTGTTCAAGGTGACCAAAAAATGAGCGTGTGAAAAGAGGAGCTGTTAATTTTAATATTAAGAGGTGGCGATGCGTGATTTTCGATTTCCCATTTAAATAACATGGGAATTTTTTTTTTTTTTTTTTGGATTTTTTTTGCGTCGTAGCGAATTTTTATGTTGTAAAAATCAATACATATCCTTATAGGAAATCGAGTGATCTACAAAAAAGGTCCTATATAATTTTTCGCTAAGTCAACTCGTTGAAAAGTTATTCGAGGTTAAAGTTCAACCCCAAATGATATATGATTACTTTCACAATTTTTACACGTTATCACAAAATAATGGCTGAACAACAAAATATCATATTATTTGCGAGGTTCATTGAGTATTCTCTACTAAAACATCAACATTTTTACGAAATAAAAATTTTACGATTATTGATCAATAATTTCATTGAAATTATTTTTCAATGCTTTTTATTTGAAACGTGCAGAATAATATGAGTTTTTTTCTACAAATTTGTAGAATAAAAACCAAAAAAGTTACGGAAAATACGATACTTAATGTTGTTGGACCAATATTTTGTGATAACGTGTAAAAAATTTTGAAAGTGATCATATATTATTTGAGGTTGAACTTTAACCTCGAATAACTTTTCAACGAGTTGACTTAGCGAAAAATCATATAGGACCTTTTTTGTAGATCACTCGATTTCCTATAAGGATATGTATTGATTTTTACAACATAAGAATTCACTACAACGCAAAAAAAAAAAAAAAAAAAAAAAAAAAAAAAAAAAAATTCCCAAGTTATTTAAATGGGAAATCGAAAATCACGCATCGTCACCTCTTAATATTAAAATTAAGAGCTCCTCTTTTCACACGCTCATGATTTGGTCACCTTGAAAAGTATTTTCATTATAGTGAAAGAAAAAAAAATTCAAAGTTTCATTTGGCCCACCCTAACATATACTAATATATACTAATAATATATATACTATTCATTTTATACAGAATGAATTTTTTGCCTCAGCACAAATTTTTGTTGAAATTTCATATGAAATATGTGTTTAAAAACAGATAACACGAAATTTCAAGTGGACTTTTACCCAAAATTTTTCACTGTGCATATGTATGCATAAACCTGATTGTAACAGCGAAAAGGATCAATCATTATCAGTGATATCTGAAGGAATACTTTTTTAAATTAAGGTAAAAAGCAGGCTAAGTGCACGCGCAAAACTTTCATCCAAAGTCAATATTTTGTTATATTTTCCCGCACTCAAAAAAAAAAAGTGTTGAATCAAGTCGCGATTCCGACTTGACACAAATAGTCTTGATACAAGCCTGAAATATTCTTGACTCAAGACATTACACATGTCTTGAGTTAAATCAGTCGTAAAAAGGGGTAAAAAAAGAAGCCTGTTTGAAGCGGAGCTCTTAATTTTAATATCTAAAGGTGACTCTTTGTAATTTTCGTTTTTCCAATTGAATAAAATGAGAAAATAAATTTTTTCCTATGTTATTCAAATATGCACATATACGTGTGTATTGTGACACTTTATATTTATTTAAATAATTTA
Organism: Microctonus aethiopoides; assembly: GCA_030347275.1. Classification (NCBI taxonomy): domain Eukaryota; kingdom Metazoa; phylum Arthropoda; class Insecta; order Hymenoptera; family Braconidae; genus Microctonus; species Microctonus aethiopoides. Next base: position 11,045,417 of record JAQQBS010000001.1, read on the forward strand.
TCAATTGAACAATAAAACTGGAATTTAATTTAATTTTAATATTGGCTTGTGGTATTGTCCGAATAATTAATTTTACAGCGAGAAAATTTCAAATTTAAACTAAGACATTTTCAGACTTGGATTAAGTCATATTTAGACTTGGATCAAGTCATTTCGTAGACTTGGATTAAGACATTTGTAGACTTGAGGTGTTATTCTTCCATCAAGTCGATTTTCCGCTTATATCAAGTCCAAGATTTTGATTATTCGCAAGAATATCAATAGTCTTGACAAGTCGATTTTAGACTTGAATCAAGTCGCTGAGACTTGATTCAAGCCTTTTTTTTGGGTGCCTCATCAAGAATATGTGAAATAACCAATTATTACCAATCATACATTATAGCAAAATAAATAAATAATTAAATGAGCTGAATTAAAGTTACATAACCTAAAAATGAAAGTTCTTTTATATTTTCCCAGTACATGAAGGCTAATTTTCCAAATGTTTATGCTGCGGCGATAAAACTATCGGATTCTATTTGCTAGAATTATGGTAAGTACCGTGCGCATTCCCGCCATAAACAATAGAGTCGTTGGAAAAAGATGAGCTTATATATAACATTATAGTAATGGATAGGAAAAATGGACATAACGGGATGTTTTCTATGTCTTTGCAGAAAGGCAAAACCCATATACCACAGCAAGTAACAGAAAAGGACAACTAATAAACAATAACGTTGATAACGACCAAAAATGAATTTTTCATATCATTTGTTATCGTGAAAATGTCAATATTTGACCTTTGGCTCTTTGTATCTTTTTTCAGAAAGTACAAAGAGAAAGAATATGAAGTATTTTAATAATATAATTTAGGTGACACTATTGATTGAAATTTTCATCTACTCGATTGGCCCATATAGTATTAAATAATTTAGATGTAGAAATTCTACACTGAATACAATTCATCAACTATTATTAAAGATTTTAGTGATGTATCATTTGTTAATAGTTAATAAAATGAACATTTAATATTTCAAGTTGAAAGCTAACATATATCAGATGTGTGAAATTTCACATGTGACCGAAGCACACAGTTTATTTATTATTGTAATTTACCGAAACAAATCAATAGTTTATCCATTGGTAAAGAGAGAACCGATCAGAACAATATATTACTAAAAAAATGTATATTCAAGTTTTTTTTACAGGAAAATCTAAAAACTGTTTAAACATACACAGCGAAAAAATTTTTGTAAAAGTTAGAAGGTCGTGTTGATGAGTAAGAATAAATTGGAGATGTTACATTCAGATTTTTCAATTACTGGAAAATTTCCATTAATACTTTATAAATGATTTTGGAAACCGGTTTAAACACAGAGAGAAAAATCATAGAATTTTTGTAGAGTGAATCCAAAAAAAATTACCATGTTGTCTAGTAATAGAGCCACAACTGTCAGGAAAATAAAAATAATTTACCAACCATATGAATATTGATAGGAGAAATTGTCATAACTGTTGGTGGCGCCTGAGAAAAAGTATTCCTCCGGCACAATAAATTTTACAGTGCCAGACTTCTAAAAATTAGCAGTGGCACTCAATTAAAAATTCTTGCTTTAAAATAAAAATTCACAATTAGCCGCTTGAAATATCACATGACGTCTCGATAATTCTATATGGAAATTATTTCATTTGTTTATAAAATAGTTTTTAAACAGGATAATATAGACGTCACCTGATATTTCAAGGGGCTAGTAGTGAATTTTAAGGCAAGTATTTTTATTGAGCGCCACTGCTAATTCTTAGACATGAATGAAACAAATTATTGAATATATTAATATATAAATAATTTATATAAAAAAATGAGCGAAAAAATCAAATAAATAAATGAGGAAATAAAATGAATAAATAAATGGGGACATAAATGATTTACAAATTTAATAGGATTGATTTGTTTCCAAAGAACACATTCCAAAGTTCACCATTGTGAGTTGCAATACGTTATGACGCAACATAATGCATTGAAAGGACAATATCAGTACGCCAAGTCCCGAAAAATGCCGACGAGTTGTTTTTCAGACGTCTTATGCGTTAACAAAGACCAAAACATTGGTACGAATGAAGCGAGCCCCGATTGTTAGACAGCACAGTAAAATTTTCTGTTCTGACACGTAAATTTTCATGAATTATTTCATATTCAATCTTAGAGCAGCTGAGAAATTTTTGTCAACAGAGTACTAAAACGGCTTGTTTGGAAATTTTAACTGTGCTGTCAGAGAAATTTTACTGTGATTTTACTTAAAAATATCCACACTTATTTTGAATTTACTATATAACTCCATATTAATTTTTCTTCGTTTGACAGATAAATATTTGAAAAAATGTCATTTATGACTACTTTGTAATGCACAGTAAAATTTCGTAGATTTTTCTCTCCCTGTAAATACCTTTATTATCATTAGCATATAATTTACCATTATCGTAACATTATAGATTAATTGAATATTTTTATTGAATAATATTCACCTATTGAGATAAAGTTTTTTCAAATTAGTCTGTAGTATTATTTATCTCATAATTTTTATTTTCATTTCAACATCTTTTTTTTCTATTTACATTTGTTTAACATCATTTAAATGATTAAATTAGTGAAAATACCTCTGAGGGATGTATTCCCGTTGGATATTTCAAGTTATAGAGCGTCAATTAATAATTTTTTGCCGTATATCGAGAAGGTGATGTATCTAGTTGTTGCAATATTCAAAATATGTCTGAAAATAGAATACAATATGCAAACATGCAACAATCGAAGCGAGTTAAGTAAAAAAAATCGTACAGCAGGTCGCTGCTCACGTGTTAGTCAAAAGGACAAACGGGATTTAGGAGCACAATCGGGAGTGCGTGACAATAGTGTTCGCTTATATACGCATCGATCGTGGGACATGTTCGAGGGATTGCAGTGTCGTTGAGTGTGGAAGCATGTATATACCTCGTATTACGCTTATGTATATATGTGTGTATGTATACATGTATATACTACAGTTCGTTGAGATACATGATGATGTATTCTGATATACACGACCGAAACAACGTATCAGACATGTTATATGTAATACTACATATTCCCATTAAATGATTAATCTAGTGATTCATATATCTTTGAGAACATTTTTTCAGTGAAACTTATTTAGTTGGATTTTGCACTTACACGATCAAACAAATTCAATGAAAAATGTCGCAGCGAGTGCTATGCAGTTGTGTTATTCAGATGATATATCAGTGATTTATATTCTAACACCAATCTATATTCTAACATCAATTGCTTTTTTTTTATTATAGTTCCACAAATCTCACTCATACATAGTGAATAATTTTGTGTCGAAGTCCACCCAACATTTCTGTCGAATTTTCTTGACACAAATTTTGCATCAATTCTTAATTCAAAAATTTGTGTTGAAGCAGAAACTTAATTTTGTGTAAAATGGAGGATATCTCATGCTAAATCTCACACTGAATTTTTGCATATCAAACCATATACTAAGGCGCTTCGTTTGAGGGTTCCGAGTAAAAATGAAAAGGTCCCCACAAGGCGCTGAAGAGGTCCAAACACATTACGAGGTATTTAGAAGGTCTCCACAAGTGGCCCACACATTTGTGAAATTGAAATAAATTCAGATGGTCGCTTTCAGGTCGACACAACAGAGTCATTTTATCATTATAACCCTACGCAGGTAGACAGAAGGTATCAACAGATTAAGTGAAATCCTGTGATAAAAATCATTTCAGTGAACTGAACTGTGCGTTCTATCTGGGCCCCTTGTAGGCGCGTCTCAGCGACTTGATTCAAGTCTTAAATCGACTTGTGTCAAGACTATTGATATTCTTACGAATAATCAAAATCTTGGACTTGATACAAGCGGAAAATCGACTTGATGGAAGAATAACAATTCAAGTCTACAAATGCCTTGATCCAAGTTTACGAAATGTCTTGATTCAAGTCTACAAAGTGTCTTGATCCAAGTCTACGAAATATCTTGATCCAAGTCCAAATATGACTTAATCCAAGTCTGAAAATATCTTAGTTTAAATTTGAATATTTCTCGCTGTAAAATTGATCATTCGGACAATACCTCAAGTCAATATTAAAATTAAATTAAATTCTAGTCTTATTGTTCAATTAATAAATTAATTAAACAAATAAAAATTGTCACAATTCACACGTAAATGTGAACATTTAAATAACATAGAGAAAATATTTTTTTCCCATGTTATTTAATTGGAAAAACGAAAATTACGAAGAGCCACCTTAAAATGTTAAAATTAAGAGCTCCGCTTCAAACAGGCTTCTTTTTTTATCGACCATCAGTAAGTTCTCAGTCCGATTTTTTGATGAAAAAAAAAGTTGCCCAAAAATGGCACACCCTAACGTACAGTCCATACAAAAATTATAAAATCATTGTTCTGCGTCGTTTTCATGATGTTAGTCAATTCATGTAATGAATACCGCATTTTTAAGAAGCTTATACTCATGTTTTGAATTATCTATTTTCTGCTTTTTATTTCGATTTTTAGAAAACAGTGAGTAAATATATATTCATCAAATCCCCATTAAAAATTAAAAAAAAATTTTAATCAAGCTAAAAAAATCTTCGATCAAGAGTTTAGAAGTTTTGGATCAAGACTAAAAGAACGACTTGAATCGAGTTTATTTTCGACTTACCCCTTTTTACGACTGATTTAACTTAAGACATGTATAATGTCTTGAGTCAAGTATATCTCAGACTTGAATCAAGACTATTTGTGTCAAGTCGGAATCGCGACTTGATTCAAGACTTTTTTTTTTTGGTGTATACTATAGTATATAGGTATACAGCGCCGTACATTTTCATTAATTTTGTCATTTTAGTGACCATTTAATCCCTTCAACATCATTTTTTGAGGCATTCGCCTAAAAAATATTGTGTGTATCAAGGGCGAATGATCATTTTTAGCCTCATTCGAAATATAGTGGACCTCGGCTACGTCTCGGCTACATATTTCGGATTTGGCCGAAAATGATCAACTTTCCGGCCTAGATATACAAATAACTTTTTTTGTGTGCAAGGTTGAATTTGTGTGAAAAAAGTTTCAACGAAATTCTGAGATGACTTTTCCACAAAATTTTTTGCTGTGTACTTGATGCAATTAGAGATGGAATAAGTTTTTTATTGTGCTTGAAATTTTATCTTAAAAAACATTTTTCAAAAAAAAAAAAAAAAACTTGTGCAAAAAATTATTGTTAATTAATTTCGGAACTTCAGAGATGTATTTCAACTATAAACACGGTGTGTGAGAATCGTTCATCGAATAGAATAAATATCACAATCGAAATCTATTAACCGTAAAGAAATTATAGAGACGTGAATTTTTTAGTGAGTATAAAAGTTATTTGGAATTACATTTATGGATATAAAATAGTGTTGAGAAAAGTGATAAGTATAATACTCGCGTACACTCCGTTATCTTTTTATATCTATATTTGCATAGCTGGTATGGAATTTGTCCTCTTTGCTTTATCCTCTTGAATGCACAAACTTTCTAGCATTTGGTTTGGGTAGCACCAGCGTCTCATCGCTTCAAAGAGATTATCTCTCAAGATATCTTCGTACATGTTTGTTCAAGTTTCGTCGCCTTTAATGTGACATTTAGTGAATCAAGATTAAACTTAAAGATATGGGCTTTGAGGTGTTTTACGGGATATGACGAGCGTTTTGCAAAAGAACATCGTTCACTTCAGTTGATATGATACTTGAGATGCATACACGAAAAAAACATCATCACTTTATTCGGAAAATAAATATAATTGGCATAAAAAATCCCAAATATTTTATTCATTGACATTCCTCATGTAAAACGTGAATCAAATTAATCTTGATATGTTATAAAAATTAAATTATTTTATCATATAACACTCATTTAAAGCACGCCTCATTGTGTTTAAATCTAACTTTTTGACACGCGCGTCTTTTTAAAGTTACCATGGCAACATCAACAATTCGAGAAATGTGAAGTTTGAAGGTCATTTTTTTAATTATCGATTTGGCAGAAGTACCTTGTAACGTAAATTAAATGTTCCTGAGTCGAAATTTTGTTCCTATATTAGACTTTTATCCCCTTCACTGTATCTCAATTGTACCTCATGAGTCCTTAATAGTGACTTCCCAATTCCTTTCACACCATTTATATCCATTTGAACCTTTTTTATACCTCTATTATCATCCATGTAGAAACAAGAAGGTATAAGTTAAAATTCGTTATACCTTTCTTATATCCTAAAGTGGAAGAAATGGAAATATTTGCCATTTCTAAGATTTAAAAAAAGAGTAAAATTGAAGATAGCTCGTCCTTAATAATACCTCCAATTCCTACAAAACGAGCCATATGCAGGTCTAAAGTAGGAACAAAATTTCAACATGGGCAACCAGTTGCCACTGCTGCCGATTTTAATTTTACTTGTCGTTGGATTTGATCTACTGTCATACCACTATTCGCCATGATGGTAGCAAACGTGCGTCTAAACACCCATGTCCCGTGTATTTTTTAGGATCATCTAATTTCAGATAACGTGCAATCGGCAAGAGACATGTTCCAAATGTATTAATACCAACCACTTGATTAGCGCACTTTCCTTTTTCATATCGTAAGGAAACTCTGTCTGTACTTATTTTCTGAAGGTATAATGATACTGTTTCACCAAACGCATAAAATTAATTGCATCACTGTCGACAATGATAAAACGGCGAGCTTTCACTGTCTTAGATGGCCGGATAGTAATACGTAATAAGTTTCCTCTTTCCTCGATGTCATGTAAGCATAAATTGCACAATTCACATCTTCTGCAAGAGCCAAAGATACCGCAAATAACTACCACCTTCAAAAATAAATACGTAATGCCTGGGACATCTATGAAATATTTCCGTATATCGTCTTCCTTGAATAAATATGCCTTCTTGGCTATATCATTTTTGCTAATTGCCTTCATGAATGCATATACTTTCACAAATGATTTCATATCGATAGCTTTGTTTATCTTCAATATACATTTCAATTTTGAATGGATAGCCCACATAGTCGACGCCTTATACTGCTCCGACATTTTTTAAAGGTATGCAAGCACAACTCGTTCATCTACATCTGTTATCTCTTGTTCTTCTATTCATTCGATAAACTTGCCATATTCTTCTTTATAAGCGTCGCTAGATTTTTACGGCATTAACCACGATTCTGCTTTACTCATTTACGTGATCAATGTTAGTACTCATTTTTAATCAATATATAACCAGTGACAACTGTGGTGATAACCATTAATGTTATGTGACAGATTGCAAATTATTTTTTGTTTTCCTCTTTTCCATGACAACGGAAGGTACATTGATGTCTCATCACGAATACAAAAATTTTACATTAATCCTTATTCTCATTTATTGTAGTAATTATACCAGTATTTATGATTCCAGAGTGTACCAATGAATTAAAAAATAGTATAAAGTATTCGCGGATAACTTGTTTTTAAAACACTTGTTCTATTTCAAACACTTCGGCTGCGCCATCGTGCTCAAAAATGCGCGTGTTTTAAAGACCTCATTATCCGCTTATACTTTAATATACTATTCAATTATTGATAATAAGTTTATCAGATGTAACGAGATTCATTAGTAGTTGAGAGATTTGAACATGGTATTTTTAGTTTGTTTATTATATATTGCTCATCATCACTTGTTATCACATCAGTTTAACCTTAAACTAGAATGAAAGAATTATGTTTAGGTTATGAGTTCGGCTATGATTACGGTAGTGTGTGTTCTTCCACGAGATGGCGCTATTCACGACGATTTTATTATAGTTGCGTCCCAGGCAAAGAGTGTTCTCGGGTATTTTCGGTTTTTTCTTTTTTATCATAACTTCGCCTCACACAAAATATCTTTTGACCAATTCCTCGCGGATTATGACCAACTACACCAAATGGCTCGGATGGGCAAAAAATATTTTCCCTTTTTCATTCTAAGCTTCTTTTCATACCGTTTAAATTGAATGTCGTAAATTGAATAAATTGATAATCGCGCGCATGTGTTGGAATACACAATGGCTCAATGGGAACTCGGTGGTAACTCGTCTTGAGAGTGGGGAAAAAAAGCTTAAGATGCACGAGAGTACTGCTAGGCAGAAACAACCATAATTTTTGAATAACTATAAAATATTAATATGTTAGTACCCAATAAGCGAGTTTTTCAACATCGCTTGTGTATCATTCCGTAACTACTAATGAGCATTATTTGTTGCTGAATAATTCTTTATCACAATTATATACAAAAGGCTTAACAGACTCACTTGAAAATGTCAATTAATCTTTATGTTAAAACTCAAGGACCGAAAGTTTATACGGAGCATTAAGGGTGGAGATACACATAGACCCATGAATTTTAACTGATATTAATTATTCTTTTTTTCTATTGAATAACTATTGTTCAATGTTTTTGATGTTTGGCATATTGTTATTTTACATCTGAAGCTATTATTAACAATTTTTTTTTTAATTTTAAAATGGCCGATATACAGTCCAGTTTTTTAGGAAAGTCACAACAAGAGTTGTTGATTGGCATGACTTGTAGCTCCTGTAGTATTTGTTTTAATCGAAAAAAACCAAAATTCTGTGTGTTTGTTAATGTTGTAGTTTCATAGATGAACCTAAAAAAAGAATGAAAAAAAGAAAAATTCACGTTTCCAAATATTTAATAAGGAAAATTTGAACTTTCCACCAAATTTTGCAACTGTTTTGGTCTCGTAAAAGTTATTTTTAAGCGAGTGCCTCAAAAATGACGTTTTAGGAACTAAATAGAGTCCTTGAAATGATACTTTTTTCTACACTTTTTTACTTTCTTACTTCACGGCTGCATTTATTCTGCTTAATAGTTTACATGTTACCTCTATTTCAAACGCTACGATACTGACAGAAGCAACGTTTGTTATTGAACTGTGTAGCAATGCAACCTTTTATTTTATTTACCCATAAAACAAAAGACAAAGTTGCGTAATTCCAGCGCATGCTGTATACCTATATTATACTATAATATATATAGCAGACTGGTTCAAATTAATCGACTATGTTTTTTTTTTCAAAACCCCACCTGGAATACTTTCAGGGAGGCGTGAAAAGATGCCTGTTAAAACCGGAGCTCTTAATATTAATATTAAGAAGTCACTTTTCGTGAATTTCTACTTACTATTTAAATATCATAGAAAAATTTTGTTTTTATCATTAAAATTTTGTACGCTTACGAATCAATAGACGGATTCAAATGGTCATTAAATATTGTTATAGGAAATTGAACGCTCTACAAAAAAAGTATCTTTCAATTTTTTCATAACTTTTACTGTTTAGAAGATATTGGAGGTTTAAGTTTGAAGAATTTAACAAAAATTTTTTTGTTACTTCTAAATTTTATAACTTGTAGACAAATAAATATTATGAAATGCGTGATATAGATTTTTATAGAAAATCAAATGCTCTACAAAAAAGGGTTTTTTTATCATTTTATTCTTGAAGTAAAAAATGTAATATTCACGAGAATTAGAAAAAAAATCATTTATTATTAAAGTAGAATAATGAAAAATTACATTTTTAGCAATTGCTAACTTTAAAGTAAATTTCCGTTAATTTTCCCAAAAAATGGCTTTCACAATTCATAAATTGTCAAATGAATTCATTTTTCATCAAAAATTATAAATTATAAAATTTTTGCCAGAAATGAGAAATAAAATGTTAAATTTCTTATAGTAATTGGACTTTATCCCTGAATATCATTCGAAATAGTGGATTTACAAAAAAATGATAAGAACAATTTTTTGTACAACATTTGATTTCCTATAAAACTTTACATTGCACTTTCCATAATATGTATTTGTCTACGAATTATAAAATTTAGAAGTAACAAAAAAATTTTTGTTAAATTCTTCAAACTTAAACCTCCAATATCTTCTAAACAGTAAAAGTTATGAAAAAATTGAAAGATATCTTTTTTGTAGAGCGTCCAATTTCCTATAAAAATATGTAATGACCATTTGAATCCGTCCATTGATTCGTAAGCGTACAAAATTTTTATGAAAAAAACAAAATTTTTCTATGATATTTAAATAGGAAGTAGAAATTCACGAAAAGCGACCTCTTAATATTAATATTAAGAGCTCCGGTTTCAACAGGCATCTTTTTACGCCTCCCTGAAGGAATTCCAGGTGGGGTTTTGAAAAAAAAAAATAGTCGATTAATTTGAACCAGTCTAAATTATATAGGTATAGCTATATTATACTATAATATATATAGGTATACCTATATATTATACTATAATATACATATATAGGTATACAGCACCGTACATTTTCATTGATTTTGTCATTTTAGGGACTATTTAATTCCAAAAACATCATTTTTTGAAGCATTCGCCTAAAAAATATTGTGTGTATCATAGCTGAGTGATCATTTTTAGCCTCATCCGAAATATTCTGGGCCTCGGCTACGCCTCGGCCACATATTTCGGATTCGACCAAAAATGATCAACTTTCCGGTTTAGATACACAATGTTATATTTCAAAATTTGTGTTCCCTATATTCTCTCGATTTTTGCAGTATATTTTATATATGTGAAAATATAATTATATATGGAGAAACGTAAATTTCAATATATGGATGTTTATTTGCGTACGCATGCGTGAGTTCGATCGCAAAAAACTTGCATACGGTCATGTTCACAGACACTTTACGTATATCCTTGAGACGTAATGTGATGTACGTATGTGCAAGACAGGAAAATTGGTGTGCAAGCGATTGGAAGTGGCTGGAAAGTGCTTCAGAAAAAGAGTAGTGGCGTAGAAGTGGAGCGGACGAGAAGTAGAGGATAAAATGAGGTAGAAAGCGGAGAAATGCCTGGAAACGCAACAGGTGTCGATGAGTAGCTGGCAATTCTTACGCTTCTTCTCTTTTGCTCACTCACAACTCTTGCATCCGGTTCTCTATCTTAACCTCGTCGTTTTGTCATCGCCCATTGTATGCTCCATTTCTTCTATTTTCCTTCTTGTTTCGACGATTCATCTGAGATTACAATTTTGTTTGATGGAACAAACACACCTTACAAATATCGCTGATGCATTCAACCTGTACACTATAACAGTATTAATGCACAAGGAATATTATATTCGCCCGAGTTGAAAATTTGTTCCTGCATTAGACCTTTATTTCCTTACTATAGCTCAATTGTACCTCGTCAGTCCTAGTGACTTCCCAATACTTTTCATATTCTTTATATCCATTTGAACCTTAATAACTCCTTAGTTTTTCTAACTTGTTTCTTTTTTATACCTCTATTATCATCCATGTATGTACACGAAGGTACAAATTACGAATTACCGAATCTATTCCTCACTTCTTTCATAAAATCATTGGCAAGTTTCAGCCATTGCGTACTACAGCAACGTAATGACAAAAGACAAAAAACATATGTGTAACTTATGTAAAAAAGGAATAATGGAGGCATTAGCTAAACAGGATTTAGAAGGTCTAGATTGATCAGATTCACGTTATTGGTGGTGTAAAAATTTCACATCAATTCTGTTATTCTTTACCATTAATGAACTCAAGTTGTATGTTCAACTTGGAAATTCGACTGTCATTGTTGTTGTGAATGAAAGACATATATTTTATTGCAAGAAGAGAAAGATAGTGTGCAATGATCTGTCTAAAAAAGATAGAAAATTATTGGAGAATTTCAAAATATGTGCTCATTTTATGGAACTGTTTTTTATACACTCTGAGCTGTTCAACAGTCTTGCATTTTTTTATTTAAATGTACTCAATCATCATAGGGACATTTTACTTTCTTAAGGAGTTTTTTCTCTCATTCTTCCATGAATTTTCATGAAGAAATAATAACAACGCAGTTCTAAGCTTTAGAATTATATTGTAGTATGTTCGAGTCATACACAAAAACTTTTTAAAAACTTTTTTTTTTATCACGAACGTTTTTCGACCAACGTGATTGCATTCGTTAAAATAATCTGTTAAAAAAATACAAAAACCATCTATATTGAATAAGAATCGCATTTGCATATAAACCACTATCGCATGCATCAGTATGAAAAATTTTGTGTAAAAAATTTAAAAACAGCAAACCGCAAAATATAAAATTTGAAAAATGGTATTTTTTGCATCTTTTATGATGAATAAATGTAGGAAAATATCGATTATATGATATGCTTGTGGTTTATATCATAGTCACGGATATATAAAATTGCATGTTGAATTTCAAATGTCAAAATGATGTCGGTTTCACTGAAAAATATGAAGGAGATGAAATAATATTGATGCTCACTACCGCATTTCGCAAAAAAAAAATTTGTATCTTTTTATTATAGAAAATTGTTATTTTTATGAGTTCAAAATAACATTTGATAGTTACTCTCAATTTATTATCTTAAAAATGATACAAGATGCCTAAATTAATGATTTATCTAGGGGAACGGCCGGTACTATGGGCTACCACATATATGTTACTAACGCTGCTAGATGGTAGAGGCAAAAGTGGCTGAAATACGCGCCAAAGTTCACTGAGTCGTGTACTAAAACTTGATTGACGTAGCTATCAAGTTGTCGCTGTAATTAAACAATATCTAATTTTTGAGTATGTGGTTGGCTTCTTGCGTTATTTTCAGTGCCTATCTGTCCTACAAATGTTATGTTGCAAACTTATGCTACTATTTTTGAATTCTAGCTCCAATAATGACCTATGCACTGTGATGACGAAATGTCGCTTATGCTAGCCGATTTCTGTTGATGCCATGTTTGATCGAACAGAGTCTGTCAGGTAGTATGGGCCCGATATTTTCACCCAGATATTTCCACAGACTTCATGAGGAGTGCTGTAACCAACATGTAAAATCAACAAACTACAACTGCTGAAGATGCTGCCAGTTTAGCTGTAGAACCCTCTCAAGCTCTAGCAAACGAAGAACACATCCCGAGTCGAAATTTATGTCCTACTTTAAACCTTACAATTGGCATTCTGTGAGCTTCTTCAGGAGTAAAAGAGGTTGTTTGGATATATTTTAATAGGAAATAGAACTCCTCCTCAACACTTTGAAGTAGTCACTTAATGCCAAATCTTCTATTCTAAAGCGCAAAGGAGGACCTGAAAATAAACCTACATAGATCTTTCAGATCCTAATTCTTCAACTATCCTACTTTTGAGTGTAACAAATGCATTTGTGGAACAGCAAGAGGAAATGCCGAAAAAAACGTCAATGATGAGAAATGGATCATAAAAATTGGGGAACATGCAGAAAATAATGAGAATTAAAAAATATTCACAATTGAAATCATTGTTTTTATTACGATTCAATGATATTATTTTTGCTTCTCGTCACATTTCAATTTATTATTTTTTTTTCATCACTATCTGCCACGTGAATAATTCAAAATCTTTGCTGTATTAAAAAATTTTCACTATGTCTTTATGTGGTCAGCCAATTACCACATCAATGCATATTTTGTTTTTCCTCGACCCATTTTTTCATTTTCTTTCTTCACTATTAAAAAATTCACTCTGGACAAATATATTGCCACAAATTTATTTATTTTGCATTCAGCTTCCGCCATCAATGCAACCGTCAGACTGCATAAAAGTATGCATCCAAGATGTCGGTGTGCGCGTAACTACTACGCGACTCATTTGTTTAACAACTGCACGAGGTGTTGAGAGCTGATTTTGTTGAATATTATGGGAGTAAGAGGTCCTGTGGAGGTTCTGCGTCTTAGTTTATCAAAACATAAAATAAGACAATCTTGTGCTAGGTCTAAAGAGCACCAAAGTAGATTTAAACATCGATTTATATAGGTTTTCGAGGTTCAATCTAGGAATGTTAGGGCCGACGAGGACAATAGCATATCTATTCGATTATTTGGAGTACTTCAGAAGGACGAAAATTTCGACTCGGGATGATTTGCTCCATTACTACTGTGACTGTTGCAAAATAAATAAATGAAAAATTGTGTTTTTGATTGATAAACAAAATCTTGTACTTCAAGAAAACAATAATTAACGTTTTGTATTTGTATGCCTACCCAATTTGATATAACCCGTACTATACCCGCCACTTTTTGAAGGTGCCAAAATATCAATCCTCAGAAATTTGTTTATAAGTCATTTGATTCACCAAAAATAAGTGTTATTTTACTTAATACAGGCCAAAATACGTTCAAAGAATGATTATGTGCAGTTCTTGAATAATTTAATACGAAAATGAAAAATATGTGTATGTTTTTCCTTAAGTGGCCCGTACAAGCCGCCGTTCTCCTACATTAAAAGTCATTACCACGTTTCCCATCAAGTTTTCGTACAGCGAAAAAGTGATATATTTATCATTCCGCAAAACTGTCGGGTAAGGAGTGTCGAGATAATCATACTCAGGAATACTTAAATTTTGAATAGTACCAATTGAAAGACTTCACTCAAGTTACATAATAAAAGTTATGATTTTTTTTCATGCAAAATACCTTACAGAGAGTGGAAGGAATGTAACAACAGACAATTTAAACAAATAACAAAAAAACTGCAATATTTAGAATTGACTGTGGAAATAAATGAGAATATACTGAATTTACCAAACAAGGGAACGATAATATGACACGTTTTTCAAACAAACTGTATAAACCAAACAATATTTCTCTTAATGTGTATGAAAAAAACCAAATAAAAAAGTCCTTGCACTGAATTCTATGCATAACTCAATACAAATAGAAACGATAAGCGTGATAAGCAAAAAAAAGTGATAAGCGTATATAGGAAATGATTGAAATTATTATAATACGGAATTTCGTGTAGAACCCCGAGTCGAAAAATTGGTGCGGTTTTTGTCCTCAAATACCCGTTTTAGGCTCAATTTCTCCTCAACAACATTTA
>JAQQBS010000001.1:11060476-11074114 GCA_030347275.1 Microctonus aethiopoides
AGAATTTTTTTTCAAACGGGAATATTTTTTTTTTTCCATAAATAATCATATTTTCAATGTGCTCGGAAAAAAAAAAAAATATCTCCTAAATATGAAACACCCTAATATACATGTAGGATCAAATGGTTTAGTCAGGATAATCTTCCGACAAAATAAAATATTATTAAATGAAATTTATTTAATTAAATTAATATTCGTTACAAAATTGATTACATGTATTTGTAAGAAACCGAATCAATTTCAACTACGCGATACCCCAACGTTTACCGATAACTGGTCGAAATTGAACTGAACTCTCGTTGCATTCTCCTGTTTTTATATGTTCTTGGGCATCATCTAATTGCACTGACGCCCGAAGGGCGACATAGCATTATTATGGACTAACAATAACGTTCGTGTCTGGGCCACTGTCCCAGGGATTCCATCAATAGCTTATAAAAATCTTAATCACACTCCACAAACTGCCATCCTGCATAGAGATCGCCCCAACCCCTACCTTTTTTACTCATCATGCTTAAAAAATTCAATTTTTTTCACCCAAGGCTTCATATAGTCAATAGCGGTTGTCGTAATTTTCATGCCCTTATGATCACCCACTTTCTCCACCCCATTTTGATCATTGCTCTTTACTGCGATTATTTTATATGGACCAAGGAACTGAACGTGCCGCTTGAGTCTGGTCCCAAACTGTGTACGTTGGATCGCTACTAAATCACCAATAGCATACTGACTCGCTACTTTTCTTTTCTTATTGAATGATTTGATATTTCCTTGTTGGATTTCTTGTACATTTTTCTTAGCCTCCTCTCTGATTTTTGCTCGATCTTTCTCATATCTGTCCAATAACTCTTCTTCAATTATCTGGCGTAGCTCTTGATCATCTTTCAGCCGCATCTTTTCGCCTATCAGTACTTCGAATGACGTTTTCTTTATGCTTCTATTAACTGAGGCATTCATAAATTGCTGAACTCTACTGACATATTTCCACCACTCCATTGGATTGTCCATAGATAATTTTGTCAGCACAGGGATAATTGATCTATTCATCCTTTCGACTTGTTTATTTGCACTACAGTCTGTCACAAACTTAAATTCAATATTTTTGAATTACACTCTAAATTTTTTCAGAGCTTTCACGACGGCTAGCATCTCGAGTTTGTAGCTGGTATATGTTTCTTCAGCTGGTGACGTCTTCCAACTAGCGTAGTATATAGAATGGAATTTACCATCTTCTGAGTCTTTCTGTAAGAGCACGGCACCCAAACCTTTCATGCACGCGTCCGTGTGCAACTCTGTTTCTGCCCGACGTGATCGAGTCTTAATACTGAATTTTCGATTAACGCGGTCTTCAGTCTATCAAATGCATCCCTTTGTTCTTTACCATACTCAAATTTTACATTATTCTTTAGTAATTGTGACAACGGACGAGCGTGAATCGCGTACTGCGGTATGAATTTTCTAAAATAACCCGTGAGACCCAAAAAACTTTGTACTTGCTTCACTGTTCGTGGCTCTGGGTATTTAGCAACTGCGATGTTTTTTCTATGCGACGGCCTGATTTGCCTAGCTTCTACTATATACCCCAGATATACCATTTTGTCAACTAACAATTCACACTTTTTTCAGTTTATTACTAGACTATAGTCACTTGCCATTTTTAATATAACACTTAACTTTTGCAATCCCTCTGCTTCACTTACCGCGGGAATTATTAAATCGTCTAAATATGCTAGCACTGTACCACTCGCGATTAATTGCCGAAACACTGTACGTACGTGTCGTTGTAACACTGCGGGAGAATTACATAACCCGAATGGCACTGTCAAAAATTCATACTGTCCGTCGGGCACCACAAACGCTGTAAACTTTACACTATCTTCTTCTATTAGCACGTGAAAAAACCCATCTTTCAAACCAAGTGTTGGGAATACTTGCGCGTCTTGGAGCTGGTCTAATTGATCCTCAATCAATGGCAAAGGGTTTCTGTCGTTGATGATTTTTTTATTTAGGCAACGATAATCAACACAAAGTCTTGGCTGGCCGTCTTTTTTTTCTACCAACACTATTGGGCTTGCAAAATCAGATATACTTGGTCTTATAATGCCCTCATCCATCCACTTGTCAATGATTTGATTCACTTGTTTTTTTTGTTCGGCTGATCACCCCCGGGGATTTTTGTATATCAGTGCATCTTGCTACATGATTTTTATATTTACAGATGTGTCTTTCAACTTTGCTGGCCCATAATTCTCAACCGATTTTTTAATTTCACTCCGCACTTTTAAATTTTTAATGTGTTGTATCGATACATCAAGCTGGCTTGAGTCTTGTAGCACGTTGATATTTAAAACAGCTCTCCAGCCATCTTCAAATGTTTCTTCTGAATTTTTATTGTTTTCGATTTTACTCAATGAAGCTTTTTTATTACGGGTTCGCAACTCTGCCTGTTCTGACACTGCTCCACCAATCAATAGGTCATACTCCAAGAATTGATCTGGTATCACATCTGTATCGAATGTAAACGTTAGACCGTCGATCACAACGTCGGTTTTGAATCGACCGAGAGTACGTTGATTCTTTGAGCCTACACTATCACATGGTATTATTTCTTGACTGAGCTGTGGTGCGCTTAGTTGCACGTAAACACTTGCACGTATTAAATTAAAGTCACTACCTGTGTCGAGTATTGCTGTTACCTTATTTCCCAAGATGATTGCCTGCTTATATATTTTTTGTGACTCGATTGCACTACGTCGCATCGTGGCTTTTCTACACGTGATGATCCGCCGTCTTTGTTGCAACTGGTTGCCACGTGACCGAAACTACCGCACTCGAAACATTTGGGTCCTTTAGGTTTATTTGGGCACTCGTTATTTAAATGTGTCTTGCTGCCACAGTTAAAACATCTTTTACTTTTCACTGTATCTTGCACTTGTGCTAAGTTCTTCGGTTTGTCATTTCTAATGGTTCTCCCGTTTGCCCTTGTCTGGTTATATTTCTGTGCTTCGTATATTCTCATCTTCTCTCGTAATTCTTTTATCGATCTTGCGCTATACAATATGGATTTGTTCACTTCATCATCTGCTATCCCATCTACTATATATTCTATTTTCGCTTCTTGCTCCATATCTGCATAGCTGGCAATTTCTAACACGCGATAGACATATGCCTGATACGTCTCGTCGTTTCTTTTCTTCACATTACTCAACTGCGCATGTACTTGTTTGCTATTAATCGTCTTCGCGAATTCTTCAATAAGCGCATCTTTTAACTCGTGCCACGATTTTGCTGCACACTCGAAATTGGCGAACAATTTGGCTGAGCCACGTAATAATTTCTTGGCGAACATCAGACGTTGAATATCTGACCAGGCACATACATCTGCTGTCCCCTCAAATGACGCGAGCCATCGATTGATATTTTCACCTTCATCCGCGCTAAACGTTTCTAACGCATCTTCGACGTCTTTGAACGTGAGTGAAGACCCCACGCGCTGCTTTGGTTGCTGCCCGTCTCCCTCTTCATGGGCTGCTTGCCCACTGGCTTGATTGACCGACACTGCTTGCTCGTCGTCATCTTCTTCATCATCTTCGTCTTCAATCTCACCATTCAACGTCGTCCGTAGCCTATCGCGAATCGCAGCTTTTTTCCCAGTCACCCTTGGGCCCAATCTAGCGAGGCGTGATCTGAGCTCTTTTACTGAAAGTGATTTGAGTTCATCGGTTTCACCATTCTCGTCGTCATTGGTACCCGTCAATGCTTTATTTAATCTTGAAGCCAAAATTGCTTTTGAACCACTGGTCAGCAATTTCAACTTTTGCAGCTTCACTCTTAATTCATCGGCGGACATTTCGTCTATATTCTGTGTTTGCTCGGATGTGTCTTCGCTTGTATTCGGTATTTTACTTGATTTTGTTAATATCTCCACCGTATCGTTCTCACTACTCCACAACGTTACACTTTATTTCGTTTTACCGGAGATTTTATTCTGACACGATCCCGGACGAGCCCCCAATTTGTAGGATCAAATGGTTTAGTCAGGATAATTTTCCGACAAAATAAAATAATATTAAATGAAATTTATTTAATTAAATTAATATCCGTTACAAAATTGATTACATGTATTTTAAAGAAACCGAATCAATTTCAACTACGCGATACCCCAACGTTTAATGATAACTGGTCGAAACTGAACTGTCGTTGCATTTTCCTCTTTTTATATGTTCTTGGGCATCATCTAATTGCACTGACGTCAGAAGGACGACATTGCATTATTATGGACTAACAATAACGTTCGTGTCTGGGCCACTGTCCCAGGGATTCATTAAGTGAACTGTCTCGACGCACAAATGAGTTGTAATATTATTTATCATTTGACATTACATTACTTAATTGCAGTTGTAACATTACTTATCATTTAGCACTACATTACTTAATTGCTCTGTCATTAAAATATTATTTGAAAGTACATCATCAATAACTCATTTGCTTGTCGGGACCATTCCATCAATAGCTTATAAAAATTTTAATTACACCCCATATACATATATCAGTGATCATTCATATAATCACTGAGAAACAGAGACACTTCTCTTCATTTTTTTTTTTTTTTTTAATAAATGAAGATAATCGAAATCCAATGGCAGAACATTATCCCGTGTATCTTTAAGCGATAGCCGAAACATGATCCAACACTGAAGTGTGAATATTTTCGATAGGCTAAGTTGTTAAATTGATCTCAACCCTGTCGTCAACGCTTGGTAATTTCCTCATGGACATTTCTCTTCCTCCAGCAATGATGTGATTTGAATACATCCAGTTAGTAGCGCGTGCCTTGACTCACGATTTATCGTTCATACGAAGTTAGTAGGTAGTAGGTAGTGGCGTGGTGGCCATGGAAAGCACTCATTACTCGGCTTTCAATATATAGCGACCGTAAACTAAACAGTTGCTGAGATTCGATTCAACGGAAGATTGATTTGTGCCATCTGCGATATCCGACGAAATAAATAATGGTTGCTATCTCATTCGAACTGCATGAACTGCTTGTCCATTAGTTTCCCACTCATCTATCCTTCACGTTCTCGTTTACTGGGACTTTGTTTTTTTATTTATTGTCATGTTCATTCAAGTTATTCATATTGATATTGGATACCATTTTGAATGTATTTGCATAAAAAAGCGTTTCAATATTTATAATATTCTCTTATCGTTATATCACTATTATCTTAATGTTATCATATATCTTATGAACAAGAAATTCAAATTAGTTGATAAATAACAATATTTTCATGTGAACGTTAGATGCAGAGAGACCCCATTTTGTTTTTTGTTAATAAATTTATTACCATTTTCATCGATTTTATAAAATAACTAAATCCCACGTATTTATACATCTATCGTTTTATTCCTCGTAATATTTTTTATTTACTTCAAACGAAAATTAATATTTTAATATATTCAAACAAAATGTAAATTTCTGATTACACTTAAAGTGGTGTTATTATAGCCCCCCGATATTGAAGTACTGATACTCTAATTACCATTGGAATATTACAAATAAATCACATAAGCTTGTAGTAACATATAGCAGCATTAATTATTCAGAATGAATAAAAATCAAGAGTAAATTGAATCAATAAAAAGCAGACATTATCAACGCGTGATAAAAGTTTTTCAAAGCACTCAATTTTGTGTCTATCACAAATAATTTAATAAATAATTTGATCCAACTATTCTTCTTCGCACAAAAAAAAAAAAAAAAATGAATAAAATGAACAAATCGGTGTGCTAATATTTTAGAGGACATAATTCGAACTAGGATTTCAAGTTACTAGAGCACAGGGAGAAAATACTACAAAAATGAGCATGTAATTTTGAAAAATCTGAAAACAACGCAACGATTAAAATGTATGATTGCCAAAGTATGCATGCTTAGAACCTATATTCAGGTATGATATTAATTATACTTCTCAAATTTTCATAATAGTCGAATATTACATTATATACAATAATGACCATCAGCAATGTGTCCTCTAAACTTTTGAAAAAACGGCACAAAATTACCCATAAATTCGTCACTAATTCAGGCACAATTTATAATAGAATATATTTTAGGTGAGTTTAAAGGCTGATATGAATATATCCAGTCGAGTATCACAAGAGCACAGCTAATAGTGTGTTGAATTATGGAAAGGGCCATTATTTTTATGAATGTTTGAATTTGAGTTCAAGAAATTAGTCATAATCATGATCAAAATAGAAATAATAATAAAATGAAACACACTAAAGATAATGATGAAAATTGAGATTCAGAAATATTATAATAATCAATACCTGGTAGAGAATATCGAAGTGATAATAATAAACAATAATTTTGTGAACATTCAGAAAGTAAAACGACTATATGAATATATTCGAAATAAACTTATCGATGCTTCGACTGTATATTCAGCAGCATTTTGTTATTCTTTTTAATTTCCTTCACATTCCTGCGATAAGGAACTAGTCCTCTAATAATATCTTTTATGCGTCTATATTCGAGAGAATTATGTATCTGAGTGTATCCGAATTACTTCTTATGTCTTTCAACACTAGACCTGTATTTTATGATAACTAACAATGTCTCTAAAATACGAAATAATTAGAAATGCTTACTACCTTCTTGAAATTTTCTCTAAGTTTCGTAGACGAGGGAATTTTCTAATAAATATCTTACACTTCACAATGACGCTGAAATAATCAAATTCGTAAAAGAAACGATTGGTCAGCCAAAATAGTGATAAATCTATTTGAAGAATTCTGGAATTCAGAATATCTTCTTTATGTTTTGATATTACTTTCGGTTTGAATAGACCTGAGTCGAAATTTTTATGCTGCTTTAAACCTCATAATTGGCATTTGACGAAATTCTTCAGAATCAAGGAAGCTAGTTTAAACATATTCTGATGCTACAGAAGACTCTTCCTCGACAACTTCGAGTAGTCGCATTTTGCCAAATCTTCCATTGTAAGGCATAAAGAAACATTTAAAAATCAACCTACATAGACCCTTGCGAACCTGATTTTCGAGTGCAGCTAGATTTGTGCTTCTTTTCTTCTCCCCACCCCTGTCTATCAAACAGTCCAAGAACCAAAGCTTTTTTGAATAAAATGTATTTCTTACAAATGATGCAATAAATATATTACCGCTCAAAAGTATTTGGCCACCGGCATTTTCTTTATATTATAAACAATATATCTATTGAAATTATTTTATTAGGTTTGATTTTTTGTATCTCACCGTAAAATACGGTGGACATATAGATGAGTCTAAAATTAAAAATTTGTATTAATTATATTAATTAAAATTACTATAAAGTCGTTTTATTTATTTAAACTTTTACAAAATATCTTTTTCTGAGTGGCCAAATACTTTTGAGTGGTTGTGCGCATAGATAGCCTATATTTTATACACAAATCATTATTATATTTTGATTTATTGATATTTTTCAAGAATTTCAAATGTTCTACCAATGCAGTTATGTTATTAATTACTTCACTTGATGACATTTTTCTTGATTTTTTAGCTATACTACTGTTAAAAGTTATGATCATTTTATCCAATTTGATATCTTCGGATGAAAATAATAGTATAACTTAAACCATAAAATTATACACTGAATACAGTCAATACTTACTACCAATCACCAGCGTTTTTACATTTTTTCTTGGAGCTAATTTTTTTAATACAATTTTGCTACATTAATGAGCTTATGGCATTGACATATTGACATTTCGTTCGGAATAATACTTATTATTCCAAATTTCATTGAATGTCTATATGCAGCGCTCTGCTTTTCCGCTTATCGAATCAATAATGTCATGAATTGCGATATGAGTTCAACGAAATTTTATTTAGGAAGAATAGCACTTTTTGAAAAAGATCGACTTTTCCGTCGTCTAATCCCCTTAAAACAAGAACATATGTGTTCATTATAATATAATTCATACGTTTCATACGTCTCAATTGCGTTTGATAATCAATATATTCCCCGATTCCTCCGATTCTGTCAAGAGTTTGGTTTCACGTTCTTTATGATATTTGTCAATCGACAATTCCACAATTCGGAAATTATCGATAATTATTAAAATTCAGATTATAAAACAATAGTTTCCATCATTATTTATTACAATTATAGTTGACCGATAAGCGACGAAATTTCCAGGACATTGAATTCTCAATTATGTCAGGTAGGAGCGATCACTCGTAGAATCGCATGAATAATACGAACTTGTTGGACATCACTTTGAAGTTTCCTCTCTTGTTCTGTTTTGACCGTTACGCCTCGGCTATTGATTTGTATCTGTGTCGAACTCTCTAGATGTAGTGAGCAATATTCACAGCTGCATTGATTTGAGGAGTTTGGTGCATGAATCGAAAATATTCAGTACAGTTTGTGATTAATACGAAGTATATTGATAAATACCAATGGATCCATGTAAAATTTCTCATTTTTTCACTGCGTAATTTTACTATAATAATTTTTCAGAATTGAGCTCTTATAACCCGAGTCGAAATTTATTTCCTACTTCGATGCTCATAGAAGCTCTTTAAACCTCATATGATACTCCTGACTCCTACGAGCTCCTTCTTTGCGCCTGAAAGTGGAAGAAATGGAAATTTCTACCACCTTACAGGAGTAAAAGAGGATGTAAATTAGAATGTGTGCCTACTCTAAAAATGTAATTTAGATTCTCTTTTACTCCTGTAAAGTGGTAGAAATTTCCATTTCTTCCACTTTCAGGCGCAAAGAAGGAGCTCGTAGGAGTCAGGAGTATCATATGAGGTTTAAAGAGCTTCTATGAGCATCGAAGTAGGAAATAAATTTCGACTCGGGAAGATTTCACTAAGTTGTTATCATCCGGAGACGGACACATCATCGGTAAAAAAGATAGAAAATTATGCGATTTATTTAATTCGGAATGATTGTTTCGTTCACAAAGAAATAAATGCTAGGTCTTTACACAAAATTTTTTACTGTATACTTTTTACTTATGATTCTTTATTCATTCTACTTCAGATAAATTGCATGAAACCAAAGTATCGTTGCTCACTTGTTGATGCTACCATGTGATTCAATTTCAATTTCATTTTCATCACGTGCCGCTCGTTAAACTTCACGATAACTTTGTAATCTCAACCGTATGAATTCGTGAGTTTTTTGTATCAGCACATATTATTGATTCATCACATAATAGTTCAGCAATGTATAGAGAATAATCTCATAATAACGAATGTGGTGAGATGAAAAACACTTTATGAATGGAAACTTGATCACTTGTATAATTTTGTTATACTACAAATTAACAGTAGATCATAGGTTTGATATCAGAATTTTTTAAGTTAGCTCTTTCTGTAACACTCAGGTTTTCATTGATTAATATTCATATTTTGAAATTTTTTTCTATTGAAATTATGTGTATCGAAAAGAATGCAGACATGAAGAAAAATATTTACTCATATTTTACTGAGTGATACGCCTTACTCTAATAAAAAGCACAAAAAAAATTTTTCTGAGGCTAAGTAATCGGGTTCTCGCCTGACGATAGCTGGAGTGTGGGATCTGCATAATGCAATCCTTTCGGGACCGATATCCCGCGTTATTGCATGCTCTGTCCCAGGTTTCTTGCCATCTTTACCCTGGAGATTCATGTATAAATATAAGGCAGAAAGATTGTATAATGAATGTAAAATAGACTGCATTATCGATTAACTGCATTATGTATATTCCACTATATTTTATCAATTAAATTTTTGGTAAATGATGAAGACTGGTGAATTCTGAAATGATGGAAATTGAGATGAGAATTCTGATCGTTAGGTAGTTAGGAAATTATGTTTTGAATAAGCATTCTGCTATACAAAATGTTTATCAAATGAATGCTAATACTTAAGAATGACAATCTTTGGATGATTTCAAGACTAATAAAGTTCATATGAGCATAGACTCGTAACCGCCTAGTTTTTAAAATACCTACAGGGTGTTCCAGAATTTGAAAAAATGGTCTATTCAATATTTTCAAAACATCTTCTCATATTCATTTTAATTTTGGTAGATATTAAGCATATATCGGAATACATTCGTTAGGAGGAAATTTTGCGCAAAAGTCCCTTAGTAGCGCCCTTTCTGATATGTTTTTGAATATTTTTGAACGGAAAAAAGTTACGCCAGTGCATTTTTTTTTTTCAAATGAAAATTATTTTCGTAGTCTCCTATTATTTTTTAACGAAAGTGACCTCTTGAGTTTTTATTGACCGATAATTGGTTTTTGATGAAAAACATAAAATTCATTTATGAGCATGTTAAAATGCAAAAGATAAAGTAAAGGTAGGGTAAGATGTCACAATTTTTGACGTTTTTTCCTACGTAAATATTGAAGTAGAATATTATTTGTTAAGTTCTTGGGTTAAGTTGAGTGGGAGTCGGAATTTAGTAGAATAATCTAAATTTAATTGCTATTAAATAAATAAAAATGAGAAATAAAAGATGAGTCGAGATTTTCATAATGTTAAGTTTGGAAAACCTAATAGCAGAGCAGGATTTGCCCTGTTCAAAAATAACAGTGACACAACGAATATTTGCAGTTCGTAGATGGACGTATGTAGATTTCCGGAATTCATAATCAGATGGGTTTAATAAATTATCTGTGGCAGAGATTTGTATAGATGAATATGAGGCAGCAACACCCAAAAAAAAAGACTTGAATCAAGTCTCAGCGACTTGTTTCAAGTCTAAAATCGACTTGTGTCAAGACTATTGATATTCTTACGAATAATCAAAATTTTGGACTTGATACAAGCGGAAAATCGACCTAATGGAAGAATAACACTTCAAGTCTACAAATATCTTGATCCAAGTCTACGAAATGTCTTGATTCAAGTCTACAAAGTATCTTGATCCAAGTCTACGAAATGTCTTGATCCAAGTTTAAATATGACTTAATCCAAGTCTGAGAATATCTTAGTTTAAATTTGAATATTTCTCGTTGTAAAATTAATCATTCGGACAATACCTCAAGCCAATATTAAAATTAAATTCAATTCTAGTTTTATTGTTCAATTAATAAATTAATTAAACAAATGAAAAGTGTCACAATTCACACGTAAATGTACACATTTAAATAAGATACATAGAGAAAATATTTTTTTCCCATGTTATTTAATTGGAAAAACGGAAATTACGAAGACCCACCTTTAAATATTAAAATTAATAGCTCCGCTTCAAACAGGCTTCTTTTTTTATCGACCATCAATAAGTTTTCAGCCCGATTTTTTGATGCAAAAATAAAGTTGCCCAAAGATGGCACACCCTAACGCACAGTCGATACAAAAAATATTAAATTATTGTTCTGCGTCGTTTTCATGATGTTACTCAATTCATGTAATGAATTTCGCATAAAAACAGCTTATACTCATTTTTTGAATTATCTATTTTCTGCTTTTTAATTCGATTTTTAGAAAATAGTGAGTAAATATATTCATCAAATCTCCATTGAAAATTAAAAAAAAATTTTAATCAAGCTTAAAAAAATCTTCGATCAAGAGTTTAGAAGTTTTGGGTCAAGACTAAAAACAACTTGAATCAAGATTAAAAGAACGACTTGAATTAAGTCTATTTGTGTCAAGTCGGAATCGCGACTTGATTCAAGACTTTTTTTTTGGGTGAAATACAGAAGTAATTGTAATGGTTACTATTTATATCTCACCTAACCATAGTATATGAATAAAATCGTTGAATTCATAACAATTTACTCATCTACACAGAAGCAAAATTTGCTTTTTCCAATCGAAACCTTCATATATTACCTATGAATTCAAGTTGAAATTACAATTCTAATTCCTCAAATATCTCAAAAGGCAAATCAAAACCTTTTTAGTTGATTCTTTGAGTTAACATTAAATTCAAATACATCAAATGATCTTTATGAAAGCGCAACAAAATATAGAACGACGATTGCTGGAGTTTTTTTTTTTTTTTTTTTTTTTTTAGATATTTGAATAGATTTGAGTCAAAAGTATTCATACCATATTTCAGTTACCATGAACCTATTGTTTCATTCTTAGATTATGATGGACATGAAGAAAATCAATCGGAGTAAAATTTACTTGAGTAATTGACACACAGTTATAGCTGTTGTTAGGTCTCAAGCTTAATAAATTTAATACTCACAATTACAATTTGAGAAATTGGACGCCGCTCCTAATAATAACCGAACCCAACATGTACTCCTCACAAATTATACAAATAAACGAAAATATATCTCAACCAATGAAATTGTCTCACGACCACGCAATCGACGAAGAATCCAAACAAAAACGAAAAAAATAAAACAAATCGATTTAGACACAGACATTGATGACGAATCATCAAACTTAAATGACTCAACTTTCTTGAATGAAGTAGAAATAAGCCCAAGAATACTAAGTCAAACAATCCAACGAATACGCCAAAACGAAGTAGAAACCTCAACTGATTCAGAAAAATCCTCCACGGGAACAAGTTAGTTCCTAATAATATCCAGGATGTAACACTGTATAGATTATAAATATTATTTATTTATACTTTATGAACATAGAAAGGAATGCAAAAACTAACATGCATTTGAGGATTGAAATTTTTTTTCGAAAAACGCAAAGACATGTATTTAGTAATTTTTAACGCTCTTTTTATTAAAATTAGCTCCATAAAAAAATAACAAATGAATTTTTTGTTACGGATTTTTTTTTTATTTTCAGCGGTTCGAAATTATGTTTTTTTGTTTTTTAAATGTAACACTACAGTCATTTTTCATCGTTTTTCATGCAGATTTTTATCCATTTGGTCGTTTTTAAAATATCAATTAGAAATATGTAAAATTTGAAAACCACCTGTATGGGGTATCAACTTCGGCAATCCTTTTTACCCTTTAAAAATGTTTTTCCGCACAAAAATAAAATACGTATCTCATCATTTTCGATGCAGATTAACATATAATAACCGCTATTAAATCGGCGGCGGTTACCTCCTAAGGTAGGACTACAGCTGCAAGATTTAAAATAGAAAAAATTATGAAAAAAATCATATAAGCAGATAAACATGAAAAAATGACCCAGTGAAAATTTCAAGTTGATTAGGGGATTTGCAAAAAAGTTATGAATGATTTTATGATTCGCAGCAATCGCAGCTTCAACATGGTTTCTTATGGGAAATCATCGTTTCTTCACTTACTATTTCGTATATCTCAATAATTAAAATAGAGAGTTCAACAAAACTTTTTTTACTCATTACTAAATATATAAATATCATGTATTTGAAAAAAAATCGGGGTTTACGGAGCCTGAATTTTATAAAATTAATAAACAATACCAAAATAAAGCGTTTTTCTCGCTTCGGCGGTCGAGATGTACGCAATATGTGTGTAAAATTGATGTACATCATTAGTCAAGCGAGCGATTTTTTCTCTTTGACTTACTCGGTACGTGTAGTCCTACCTTAAGGTTTCCTTGTTAGTATTATAAATGTCGTATAATTTCATGCTTCTACCGTGTGGTCTTGAGCACTCACTATTATTTTTTCAATCGTCTTGTCAAATTGCAAAAATAAGATGAAATCAATGT
>JAQQBS010000001.1:11074406-11086189 GCA_030347275.1 Microctonus aethiopoides
TTTAGGCCTGACGAGGAACAATTGAGGTACAATAAGGAGCAGAAAGGTCTAATGTAGGTACAAAATTTCGACTCGGGCGACCCTCGCACAAGTCAAATCTCGAGTTTGCCAGCCTCACTTGCTCTTTACTTCTTCCTTCTCTTTTTTTTCTGCTTTTCCTACTGTGGACGGAAAAGCTCGGGCGCCAATGCGTCTGAACAAGTCGTGCTTCGCTCTAGTTTGTGTTCAACAGAGAATTCGCATGAATTTAAGCTTGCACACCGGTTCCAGTTGCAAACTTTCTTTACTCACTCCTTATAGTTGTTCGTCTTCGCTTCGATACCCACAGAAACTGCTGCCGTTGACTGCTGCCTATTACTATTTTCATGCCCGTGCACATATAAATCTTTAAGCTCGTGGGAACTTCATATTTTCATAGTCTTTCTATTATAGAGAGCGCTAAAGTGGAACACATATACAAAATGAAAAAATAGATGTATGGGCTTACATTATCAGCATGGACTGCTCCAAACTTGTAGAACTTACTTCAGTAATTGAACATGAATAATCTGGAGTCGTATTTATTAGAGCTTCACGTGAATTTAATTTTGTAAATAATATTTGCCTTTCCAACTGGTTATTGTTTGATATCATAACTATGAAATAATAAAATTTGAAAAAGATTGATATAATTACTCATCGAGATTGACATAATTATATTAACGATCCGAGTCGAAATTTTTATAGTACTTTGAACCTCATCATTGGCATTTGATGAGGTTCTTCAGGAGCAAGAAATGTAGTTTAAGAACATTTTAACCCATTAGCGCCTGAACGGACACTTTTGGACACCAAACTTCAGAGACTCACGGTACAATGAATTTGATCGAAAAAAAATTTTTGAACCACTGTACCCTATGCTTCGAAGACCGCTCTTTCGAATGGTAATGGTTAGAAATCCCAAAAATAGGTATTTCTATATGAAAATTGCAAATTAAAAAAAAAACACCTTTTTTTTTCAAAAAAAATTTTTTCAAGAATTTTTTTTTTTGCTTATGCATTTTTCTACATATTTAATACCGATGAATAACGCGTCCATGAACCCTGAACTAAAAATTAGTGGCTTCGGATTGATGAAAAAACTTTTCATTCATACAAAATGGCGTTCAAATCAAATAAATATTACTTTCAATCTTCTGCAATTTTTTTCTCAATTCGAATGGACTTTAGAAAAAATTTACTAGGAATAAAAACGTCCTAAAATTGATCAAAGAACACCCTCAAATTTTCCCAGAACCATAAAAAAAAAATTTTTGATTTTCCGGAAAATGAAAAAACTGAAATTTTTAAAAAATTGTTTAAATATTCTGAAAAAATTTGAGGGTATTCTTTGACTGATTTTAAGACTTTTTTGTTCTTACGAAATATTTCCGCAAGTCCATAGTTATTGAGAATGAAATTGCTGAAGTGTTCTTGACGTTACCAATCACAAATTCAACATTTTTATAGTAAGAACACTTCAGCAATTTCATTCTCAATAACTAAGTTATCGTTTAAGTATAATATGTTTTCGTGTTTTAGAATCACTTAACTCTTAACTACCCTTGAGTTATAATTTCGAAACGCGGAAATGGCTAAAATTGTGAAATAATCACGGAACTATTTGCAAATAGACATAACATAAAACAATACACTACCGTAGGGAACTCGCATGATTGCAGGAGACCTTGAGTATAATGAGGATAGGAGCTGATATTGTACATAATAGAGTTTGAAAGTCTGCGGAAGTTTTGTATTTAAGTATATTATAAAATAAAATAAGACAATGTTGTATCAAGTGTGACAAGCGTCAAAATAAGTTCAATTTCAGACCTGTAGGGGTTTTTCAAATCCAATGTAGAATTAATAGGCCGACTAGAGTTATAGGATGCTTAATCGACTAATATAAAAAATTTAAAGGCATACAAAAATTTCGACTCGAGAATCAGGACTATTTATATCTGTAACGCCTATACCAAGTTGTTCTTATGTCAGAACTTCAGATTTGCTTATCAGAGGAGTCACGAAAATTTCATAACAAACGATGGAAGAATAGACGCTATATACAGACTATAAAAAAATAAATCAGTGTTGACCATTCAATTCTACCAACACAATGAATATGAAGATGTCTATATACAAACTTTATGATATTTGTGTACATGTAGTATTGTTTGGATTAACTCATGGTGTGTGTATATCTGAATGGATAGTTTTTAACTAAAGGAAGTGAAGGTAGCTCCATTCAAAAGTATTTGCCTCAAAAGGGAAGAAGATGCTCATGTTGATATTTATTTGTTCGGTTGAACTAAAATTTGTATCATAGCTTTATATATTGATATAAAAGAAACTGCGTTGATATACTTATTCTCAGTTGTTAAAATTCCGTGTGGATTTTCATATTGTTATTTGACCTTTTTTCCTTAATGGTTGTTATATGTTTCCGGTCAACCAAGAAGTAATATTATAACTTAATGGAGATATTTTCAAATCTTGAGCTCCCATGTGAAAATGGACCCATTCTTATATTTTTTTACTGAAATCAATCAATTATTATCGCAACTTACAATCTGAACGTGGTATCATTTCAATTGGTAATTTTTGAGTTATTCAATCCGTGCCAATCATGAAGTTCCTTGACTGAAAACTTCAGTACCATATAGCTATAAACATTATTATTAACAGCGTAGAAGGTTGAATCAAAAACTGACACTTTAAGTTTCGAAACTAAATTAATAAAATGTAAAGAAAAATATAGATTACTAGGTTGGTTGTGTTCATATGACGAAAATCTTGAAATTACAATCTAAAGTTGTGTGTATGATAAAGTTGATCCATTCAGGGTTCACTTCTAGGACTTATAACCAGATTTAACATTTTATTAAATTTTACTAGTAAATTTACAGCTGTAATGGTTTTTGATACTATTTTATTTATTCCCAAAACAAACTCTTTGGAGCTTGGCATTTGCATTATATTTTCACTTCATGAAATTTGATGCGAGGTATCAGACAAGACATTTATTTCATAATTCCGTATATGAAACATATGTAGCATCATTCGAAATAAATATTTATAAACAATTCCACTGATGATAGAATGAAATAATATAGGGAAAAGTAATACTTAACATAGTATAGAGCTATGTAGAGCGAATACTCAACTTGAGATCATCGAAGAAGGAACATCAGTAGCTCAGAGGAAATACATAAATTATGTCAGCATTGCGACAATGGGAAATGAAGTTTATAGCACGCCCTAACAAGAGTATGAGTAAGGGTAAGAGTTTGAGTGCGGGGGAAGAGAGAGTGTGTCGAGGGATAAGAGTATGGAGAGAGAGAGAGAGAGAGAGAGAGAGAGCGAGTGAGAGAGTAAGGTGCGGGTACGAAAGAGGGTGGGTGTCAACCTCTGCGACGTGACTGCAGGTTGGTCTCCTATTAAAGTTATGAATATAAATCACAGCACCTCGTTTTCTGGATTCCTTCTCAGTCTTCCATACTTAACCAGTATTCTCCTCACTACATATATATACATATATGTACATAAGTATAACACCGCAGCGCGTATCTCGACTCATTTTATTTTATATGAAGAGCTGGATATTATAGTGGACAACATTCCAAGTAATCATGTAATTTATGGTGTTATTATATTAATTACACAATAACGGAAATGGTTTTTTTTTTGGTACGTGTATTTACGATAAAAACATTTTTTTCCCTTGTATATCTTGTTGTCGTTCTCAACCATCATGAAAACTAACCCCTCTCTCATCAGAGCTGCAGGAAGCGTAAGATATCGAAAGTGACGGGCCGTAATTTACTTCGTATATGTAGTTCGTGTCTTCGCAACTATCATGCGACGCATCTGCGGTGTTACAGGCCTTTTTCATTTTACTTTTTCCCCTCAGTTAATTATCGAGATGGTATACATATACGTTCCGTATATATATATATATATATATATATATATCTCTGCCTTCAATATCCATAGTTAATGTCACCAATATCTCTAAATCTAATTTGAAATTTGTTGTTTATAAAATATATTTTGAATTGACACATTTGATAAAGGCGTTCATAATATTCTGGAGCATTTACATGCTTTTTCGCTGTTCTTGATGTTCCTTTCTTCTTTTTGGCGAGCACTGATGTGGTAACACAGTCTCGCGCGCGCGAACTGCCAAGCCAGCAGTTTGTGGTGTCAAAGTGCCGGGTCATAATTCACTCGGTGGGAGTTCATGTTTCCCTGGCACGCACACCTCCTGCTCCGTTTAACCTGGTGCGTTTCCGCTTCCCTTCCGTTGCCTACTTGCCACCCCGTCGCATTCGCGCGCCAGACCAACGCCAACCGATCATACCCTGAGATAGGATGAGACTGTTTATCGGATGTTGCCACGGCATTACCTCGACAATACGCTCTCAATGTTCCCCACTTTTCTCTCCATCCATTCATAACTCTCAACTGCTTGGAAAATCTACCACGATTTGTGTATTCCTTTAACAGAATTTATTTTTTTTTCCTGCCTCTCGTGCAATTTATTTGATTTTGATGATTATTTTTTTATTCTCCCCTATTGCTATGTCGCAGTGTTTACGTGTTCGTAATATAATTATGTAAATAGCATAGAAATTTATTTTTCATGATAAATAATAATTTTTTTGTTTAATTATTTATGCAACGTTAAGATAGAAATTCTTCGTTACAAAAAACGATTAGTGATCGACGATTGCCTCAATCGACCGATCTAATGTAGCTTAAATGTTGATTATGTGCAATGTGCACCCTAAAATTTACTCTATAAAACGCCATATTTTTAATTATCTGCATGGTAACATTCATTTAGTATTCTTTCTTTATCCGGACGATTCGGATTCGAATCGTGGCGAGTTACAATTTTTCAACACAAAAAAAAAGTTGAATAACAAAGGAAGTGAAGAAGTACTAATATACATAAAAACATCGATACGATTGTGATTTTTTTCAAAAATCACGTGACGAACTGATATACTCTATAATTTTTATCATACTCCACAATATAATTTAGTTCTATTACTACATAATGATTCCTACATTATCAACAATTTATACGATTTGGCTGAAATGTTCCAGGGGTATCCATTTTCGTTGTAATTTTTACCGTAAATTATTGGGTAATTTTCATACAAAATTTCTCTCCGTGTAGGGACGCTAATTTGAACTGCGCGCTCTATTACATGTTTGAAGTAATGTCCATGTTGAATGATTTATTCGAGTAAATTGTGGCATTATACATTCTTGAGTCCACATGTTTGTACTCCTTCACTTCTTCTGTAGTGGTCGATTAAATCTCTTACGTTACTTTCGTCGGTCCATCGATTCTTCATTGAATCTGAAACCTTCATAAATCGAGATTTGAACATACTTTGATGGTTTTCACACACAACACAACATTGTTTTATTTTATTTTACGAAGAACTTAGAAACACAAAATCTCTGCAACATCTTCAACTCCTATTATGTAGATTATGGCTCTCATTTCCATTCTATTTAAGATCTCGTACAATCATAAGGTTTCCCTACGGCTTTGTATTGTTTTATGCTGTATTTATTTGGGAATGATTCCGTGAATGATTCATAGTGTTTGTTCATATTCTGCGATTTGAAATTGTAATTTGAGAGTAAATAAGAGGTGAGAGTGATTAGCAAACACGCAAATATAAATGAACGATAACTTTTGATATAGATATTCAATCGAGTTGAAAAATATTGGATATTATTCCGAAAAACTTCAGCATGTGTCATTACCATGACCCCATTACTATGGCAAGATTATATTAATGAAAGAAACTTTCAAAGAGATGTAAAAAATTATGGCGATTAGCATTTTGTACTATTGAAAATATCTACTTTTATAAAATATCTGAATTTAGTATTGGATATCATTTTATGGTTGGAGTTATTTCACTTTTTTTCTCAGATGATAAAAACGAGTTAAAAAAACTGTATAAATTCACAGGAAAACAAATTGAGGAGCCCTATATGAAATCAGTAAAACTTACGAAGGTTCATCGTCAGTTTCTTTTCCAAGTCTTGCAATGGCAGATCAGACAATATCTGATTACATGGGGCCATTAAAAAAATGTTGCATTCAATATTAAAAAATTTCTGAACAACCTTTTGGATGAGGATCAACTTCATTAAATGAAAATAATGAGGTTTAAAGTAGCATAAACATTTCGACTCGTGTATTTTTATTAAACGTTGTCCATTTACAATTTAAATTAATTTACATTTGTTATCGAACATGTGCTTCACCTAAGATCAATATATTATAGAAATATGCATTGAATATATGCAAAAAATTAATAAATAAATGCTGAACTGAAATTTACTATATAAATTATATTTGTTAATTGTCATGTTCATTGAATCATTCTGCTTATATTGAAAGAATGTTGTTTTCAACAATGCTCGAGACAGTAATCATTAAATAAGCTGTGAAATCAATGCCAAACATTTGAGATCAAAACGCAAATTATTCACGTGACATATTAATATTAAATTAGCATTTGTGATGAAATGATGATAAAGTCGAAAAAAAGTAGTGAAAAATTGAACTTTTTTTTTTTAGCTTGAGTTAAAATAACTATATATTCACTTTTTATGCAGTTTCGGAAATTCATATAGAATAAAATACATCTACAAATATAGTTATGTAACTTGAAGTTAAAAAACATTATTTTTGAGGTCAAGAGTATTTCCACAAAACAAACCTACACGTCTGACGCGACCTCGTTAAAGTTTGGATCCAAGGTCATCTAAAGGTCATGGAAATTTGAAAGAAATTGGTAATGCAACTTCAATGTATGTTGAATACAATAAAAAAACCCGCGACAATGTATTTCATTTGTTTATCAATTGTCATTTAAAATAAAGCGTGACGATTGTGTTCGCAGGAAAAATTTATATACATGATGGAGCTACAACATATTAACATATCGAGTAACTATATGTTATACATGCAGTGGAACATCGAAAATCAGTGATAGAGAATGAAGGAAAAAGAAAGATAAATAATCCCCAAGAGGTTTAAACGATCAGGTATGATCGCATAATTCGACACACCACGAGTATAATTTCAAAATCTATCGATGACCAGATGTCATTCATATCTGATGTTCACATGAACACATTATTCCCCTCGGGAAGCCACTGAGGGCATGCATCCATTTATTTGGAGATTTTCCCACTGATTTTACAATTCACCAACATTAAGTGCGAATGATGCATACACAGCAAAAAATTTTGCGTAAAAGTCCCCTCATAATTTGTTTTGAATTTTTTTTTACCCACATTCAATCTGAAAATAAAGATTTAACAACACATTATCCATGTGACTCGACTTAACCCCGATGATATGTTAAACATTCACAAACAATTAAAAAATATGTTGACACAAAATTTATTTGCTTTGACATGAATTCCTGTGTTCAAAATTGATACAAATTTTGAGTAGACTTTTACAAAATGTTTTTGATTGAAAGCTTTTTACTTATATTCAAAACTAAAACAATTGCTGCACGCACGAATGTTTATTATTCATGTGAAATACTAAAAAAATTGAGTAAATGTCTTTTGCTATTATTACTTCATGTAGTATCTATAATTATACTCAATAACACTATTCAATTCTTTTATTTCAACGTTATAGCAAAACGTATCAATACAATCTCACACTAATGTTGAATTATGATAACAATAGTGTTGAAACAAATTTGCAGAATAAATAATATTATCCATTATTTTTATCTGTAAATCATAAATTCATAAACGCATTATAATATAGCACGAAATCGATATGAAATGAGCATTCAAGTATTTATGATTACAGGGTGATTGACCATATAATGATCTATGTACCTGTCAGATGTGTATTTCTCAATCATGGAGAAAGCTTATTACGTACCTATTATAACTGATATGTGCAACGATTTACGCTATAATCCAGCAGCATAGAATGATCGTTGATGGGCATCAGATGTCGCGTTCGGATCAGTTAATTTCCCGCACTAGACTATATCTAATATCACGTAGTCATGATGATAGCATTTGACAGGTAAATTGACATTTTCAATTTTATTTTTATTGTATCACATCCAAAAGTGAAAACACCGATTGAAATATATGCATAATTTATGAACAATTGTGAATATCACGCATGAACGAGTGTAGATAATACATGAGAGCAGAACATATATCTTCATATTAACTTATTCATACACTGTAAAAAATTTTTTATCTAAGTCCACTAAAAATTTGTATCGTCTGTTCTTTACGCAGATTTTGCATCGATTTCTAACACCAGAATTTATGTTGAAGCAGAAAAATAATTTTGCGTAAAATGGATAATAATATTTCATGTCGAATCTCACACTGAATTTTTGTCTCTAACAATAAGACTAATTACATTTGGCGTTGTCATATTTTTCAATTTTTTCGGAGTGTTTGACACACCATCGGAGTTGAATCGAGTCACATGAATAATGTATTGTTCTAACAATTTTTAGGTTGAATTTTTGTGGAAAGAATTTTAACTTAAATTCTGAGTAGACTTTTACAATAAATGTTTTATTGTATTAATTACTTTTTTGGCAATTAGCAACATCAGTTG
Source organism: Microctonus aethiopoides (assembly GCA_030347275.1). Lineage (NCBI taxonomy): Eukaryota > Metazoa > Arthropoda > Insecta > Hymenoptera > Braconidae > Microctonus > Microctonus aethiopoides. The sequence continues at coordinate 11,083,078 of JAQQBS010000001.1, forward strand.
TACTACATAGTCTCGCTATCTTTCTATTCATTTTCTACGATTTCTTACATAAATCAAAATCTCATGTTCATGCGAAATTTTAATTTTCTCCTTATTTCGATTATTTTTCTCTTACTCACATTAGTTCTTATGTCGTCTACCATTTTTCTTTTTCATTTTATGTTGTTATCATCTCAAGATTTATCAATGAATTTCCACTTTATATTCATCTGTTTCATCTGTTGCATTCTATAAGTCTATTTCAGTAACTGTGTTACATATGTATAAAGGGCGAACATCGATCAATAATGTATAGGCATTAAATATTTATCTTTTTTATTTATGTTGTCCTATAATTTTAACTTAAACTATGTCTCAAGTGTTGCATTATCGTAGTGAAAACGTAAAGATAAAAGATTGGCATTACTTATGAATTCTCACTTACAATTTGATATCGCCGATCTAAATGTTTTACATTTAATGTATAGTGATTATTGTTTCTTTCATTATTTTTATTATACAACATTTCGTACTTGATTATTCTGAATAGAACTTTCAAATCATATTCAGTATTATCTTATTTTCTTGAAATATTTATTATATACTGACTCATTTAGTATCTACATATAGCATGAAACTTGACGGTTTGATTAGCAACCCATCGGCATTGTTAAAGCTTGCTGTGTCGCAGCTGCACTCGTTGCATTCCCTTTTCCTCTTCTACACTTTAGTATCACCCTATTATCGACCCCAGAGTTCCCGTACACATGGGTTGCCGCACAGATATTTAGTAATGGGTAAGTTAGGTATATATATGATGCGCGAAATCGCGTTGCGTATCTTCCAGCTTCTTGCGAGGATGCATCCATTACGCTAAGGGAACGTGTCAAGCGGATTCCGGTGTTTCATGAATTTATGTGCATGTTGTCTTCCATTTCACAACTATTTATCGCCACGAATTGCAAACTAAGTCATATACATGAAATAGAATATGAATAATTGTATATGAAGACGGAGATTGAGAAAAAAAACCACAAGGCATTTTGATGAATGCTTCGAAGAATTCAATTAACTAAAATTTAATTTTTTACTTGAAAATATTTAACTTGACACTGGATAAACGAAACGAAAATACATTTTTTTCCTTCATCATATTTTTTAATGCCAAAAAATAATCGACACTCGTGTGGATTCTGAGTAGAATGCGATGCTGAGACACTGAACATTTATGAAAATGAAGTTGAAATATATTTTAGAGTCCATTTAGAAGTTGAGTACCTTTTATATAGATTGGAAAACTAGCATTTTCATTAAAAGTCATTGAATAATATTCCAATAGAATGTTTGCAATACGTCATTATGAGTATCAAATTATTCACAAAAAATATTCAGAATCATTTCTATATGCTGGATGTTGTATAAAAGTTATCGTTTTCCGGATCAAGATCCACATAAACACAAATATAATGGTTCAGAAAATTAATTATCATGTTGTCAAGTCATAATGAATTGTGAGTTAAACGATATTAATTTCATTTGATATCATATTTTGCATGCACAATGAGTGCCAGTCAATTTTCGGTCACTAAAATTAGTTTTTGACCGATAAAATGGAATTGTCTTCTATGATGCGATATTTGAAAGTTCAATTTATTACAATGATATAACTTATTGTAATATTAATTACCTGCTGAGCATGTCCTGAGAGTTTACATGGGTATAGTTGATATATTCTACATAAATCATTATTAAATTTGGATCTCATTACATTTTTTACGAATTCCAATTATTTTTACCAATGCTTTCATTTTATCAATTACTTCAGTAGATAATATTTTACTCAATACTTCATGTACACTTCCGTTATGTTGCGGGCTTTCATACAGTCCATTTTCATTGCCTCCAAAAAATAATAGGTATATTACATTTTTACAGTAGGCACACATTCTAATTTAGATCCTCTTTTACTCCTGTAAGGTGGCAGAAATTTCCGTTTCTTCCACTTTCAGGCGCAAAGAAGGAGCTCGTAGGAGTCAGGAGTATCATATGAGGTTGAAAGAGCTTCTATGAGCATCGAAGTAGGAAATAAATTTCGACTCGGGTAACTTCAATCAGGAAATAATATTAAACACTGAATACATTTTGAGTTGTAATTTAATACTCACTGTCAATCGCCAGAATTTTCGCATCTGTTGTAGTGTCAGTTTTATTAATATCATCTCGCCACACTCATGCGGTTTATGGCATTGACACATTGAAATTTTCTCGGAATAATATTTAATATTTCTAACTTAACTGAATATTCATATTCTAGTAAATTATATGAAATTTATCATTAATGCTTATTGTCGTATTCGTGAATCACTTGCAATCACCGTCAAATTACAATTTTGAGTCGCGGTGATGACAAAAATTATGATTTAATCACAAAATCATTTCTAAATAAACACAACACATAAAACAATACACAACCGTAAGAAAATCGTATGATCACTCTAGATCTTGTGTAGGATGGGAATAGGAGCTGACAGTATATACGTATTAGGACTTGGAAATGTTACAGACTTCTATGTTCAAATTAATTGTGGAATAAAATAAGATAATGTTATGCAGAATAGAAAAATCAATAAAGTAGGTTCAAGTCTCCACTAATCGAGATTTTCCAGATTCAATGTAAAATTAATAGGCCAAGGAGAGCAATAAGAGGTTTGACCGACCACAATGAAAAGTGAAGAAGTACAAAAATTTTGACTCGGGCATAAAGATAAATTGATGATACAGTTTGTTTTTTAATATTTTGATTTAGCATACGTTTGGGGAAGATAGCACTTAGTTCTTGAAAAAAATATTAGGTAGCACTTTTCACCTCATATTAACGCTAGAACTTCATTTTTCATCGAGCTTTAATAAGTTTGTAATCAATTTGCTTTTTCGTTGAAAAATTGATAAGTATATATGATTCCAAGGTAGGTGTTCCACTTTGTTGAAATTCCTTAATTTACGGCTCTTTTATAGCATATGTGTATTTTGACTAAAATTGGGTTTTATTTGAAAATAATCCCGAGTCGAAATTTATTTCCTACTTCGATGCTCATAGAAGCTCTTTAAACCTCATATGATACTCCTGACTCCT